>NW_012193028.1:463828-581324 GCF_000504015.1 Erythranthe guttata | reverse complement strand
ACATGTAAAAACTGATTTTAGAAGGGTATTATAGGAACTTCAGGGTAGCCCAGGGGGGTATGTCAAAATATTTTTGAAATGAGGAGGGTTTCACCTAGAGTGTAATCCACTTGGTAGTTAGTTCTATATAATTTGGAAATGAGGGGGGTCTACAAAATAATCCCTAATAAATAATAATAATAATAATAATAATAATAATAATAATAATAATAATAATAATAATAATAATAATAATAATAATAATAATAATAATAATAATAATAATAATAATAATAATAATAATAATAATAATAATAATAATATATACGCTAATAATTTCGAATAGCCGAAAAAAATCCTTGTGTTAAAAGAATTAGCAAGAATCCCTCTATGTTATATTTTACGAAGCACACTGCCCCTTATTTTGTTTTTCGCGGTTAACTTAGATGAAATTTCAAAATTACCCTTACTGAAAAATAAAATAAAATACCCAAGCAAATTAAAAAAAGTAAAAAAAAAATCCCAAAAAAAAAAAAACAAAAAGAAAAAAGAAGAAAAGGAGAGAGAAATTCATTTCGTGGTGGAGCCGGTTACGGTTGTGACCGTGGCTACTCTTCCCGTGGCGGTGGCGGTTCTGAAGGAAACTTCAAATTTAGTTGCATATTGTTAGTAATTTCGTGTTCCAGTTTTGAGGTCCCCTTTTTGGTTTGAAGTTTTCCATGTACGAATCAGTGTTTAAAGACTTCAATATCAATGAAAGAAGTAAGTTGTGGTTGTTACGTCTCCTGAAGAAAAAAAAAATTGGGTTAATTTAAAGAAAATGACTTTTCTCATTTTCTGGAAGTGCTAAGGACTGAATTGAAAATATTGAAAAACTTCATTTTGGGTCTTAATGTTTTTTTAGGTAAAACTGTAATTTCTGAAATTTATAATTGAAAGGATATTTAGATCTTTCCAGGTCAAAAATACACACCCAAACCCAAAATCAGCGCGTGAAGCACACTATAATCTGTCAAGGTCCTTATTGCCTTTGACTAATTTTTATAGGAGATTTTTCCTAATTTTTTTAACACGTTTTTTCGGCCATTCGATATTACACGGGGTGGTTTATTTAGTCAAACATTTCCAACATTTTCAGCAAAAAATCGAAACTCAAAGAAATTACATTACAAACTTGAAACTTTTACAATATGAAGTACACATAACAAAACGAAACACAAGAAAACGGAATCCCAACTCTGTTCTTCAACTAGCTAGATAGTTCTTTCTTAATCTTATGCAATTCCTTAACAACATCTTTCATGGACATCCTATCGCTCGGCAATTCTTTCGAACACGACAACCCGATTCTCATAATAGAAGACACACATTTCTCGATCTTACTATTATTCTCGTGCGGGCCTTTTTGAATGTAAGGATCCACTATTTCCATTATACGATCAGGAAACGCCGCATTAACGAAATTGTGGAGATTGACATGTTCGTTAAACGAATCATCGGTTGGTCTTATATTCGTGAACATCTCCAAAACAAGAATACCGTAGCTATACACATCCCCTTTAGTTGAGATTGAGTTACTCATGCCATACTCTGCACGTAGATTCAAGGTATTTAATTATTCGATATAGAGCTTGTAAAAAAATAGAGTTTATTGAAGATGAGATTAATAATGAAGTCTTATTTACCTGGTGGAACGTAACCGAAGGTACCCTTGATTCCGATTGTGTTACTGCTTTCTTGCGTTGGAAGTATGCTTGAAATAATTTTCGCTAGACCGAAATCACCGACACAAGCCACCATATCTTGATCCAAAAGAACGTTACTCGGCTTCAGATCGCCGTGAACAATTGTTGACTCGGTACCACAATGTAGATACTCGAGTGCTTGAGCAACATCGAAGGCAATATTGAGCCTCTCAATCATGTCGAGGTTTGTAAGTTGGGCGTCCGAATCTTGATCTTGTGCACGGTTGTAGTACAACCACCTATCCAAACTCCCGTTAGTCTTGAACTCGTAGACAATCGCTTTGAAGTCATTTCCTTGGAAGTTTATGCTTTCGCAAACACTCAATATTTTCACGAGATTTCTGTGTCTTATGTCTCTTAGTGCATTGCATTCCGCCATGAAGCTCTTAGAGGCCCCTCTTACCACAAGATTTAGCACTTTCACGGCGATCGTTTTCATCCCATCGTCAAGAATGCCTTTGTAAACAGATCCAAAACTTCCAACACCTACTAGGCTAGTTTCGGCGAATCCGCTCGTTGCTTTAAGTAGATCGGAATAGGAAAGCCTCAAGAAAGGAATTCCATTCAACGATGGTGGAGAAGATGTATTCTTTTTCGGTGTTCTTCTCTTGTAAAGAAAAACGACTAGGCATAGTAGTGCTGCGACTCCGGCTATTGGGATTACGATTTTTGCGAGAGTAGGTAAGATTTTCGTCAACGTAGAAACTGATGATGAAGTGCAAGGACGAAGGTCCAGCTCAAGAATTCCTCCACACAATTCATTGTTCCCTTGTAGGGAAATTGCGGTCTTATTTTTAAACACTCCGGTCGTCGGAACTTGTCCTTGGAAACTATTGAAAGATAAATTCAATTGTTCGAGTTGTAGCAAATCAAGGAAACTCGGGATTGTCCCGGACAAATTATTTCGTGAAAGATCCAAATTTGCTAATCCCATCAATGAACTTAGGACTTGAGGTATGTGTCCTTCAAGTAAATTGCCCTCGAGGTGAAGTTCTTCCAAGCTAACGCACTTTCCTAAAGAGTCGGGAATAAGTCCAGACAATCTATTGTTTGAGAAATCTAATCTCGCTAGATTTTTCAAAGACCCAACTTCAACTGGAATCGAACCCGTGAATGCATTGTAAGATAGATACAATGAAATAGAAATGGTGGAAATAAGAATCTCCGGAGGTATCGGGCCATTGAAGTTGTTTTCGGAAAGATCTACTTGTAGCATGTTAGTGCAGTTACCAAGACTCTTAGGGATCGCCCCCGAAAAATTGTTTCCGGGCAAGTTTAATTTATTAATCAAACTCAAGTTTCCAAACAAAGATGGTAACTCACCGGTAAATCTATTTTCCGCCAAGTTTAGAATATTCAGATTAAAAAGTTTCCCAATGCCCGGAGGAATCGAACCCTCAAGGTAACTATTTGAAAGATGCAAGAAAGTGAGACCGACAAGGTTCTCGATACCCGATGGAATATTTCCACGTACTTGAGTACCCCCAATTGCCAAGTACTCAAGATAAACCGAGAGATTTCCGATGCTTTCGGGAATCGTACCTTTAATTAATGGGCTGGAAAGATCAAGAACTTGTAGTTGCGTGCAGTTAGTGAGTGATGAAATGAAACTGATATCATCTTCAATTAAGGTTTCGGCGGCATATAAGGTAATAAGCTGCGGAAGGCCTTCAAACATCGGCATGGGACCATTGAAACGGTTGAACGATAACACGATGGTTTCAAGTAAAGACGCATTCGAGAGGGAAATCGGAAGACTCCCACTAAATTTATTCATCCCCAAACTCAGAAACCTCAAATTAGGTAGAGTGAGGCCTATATTAGAGGGTATTGAACCATGAAGGCTATTAAAATCAACAATAAAATACTCAATAGTAGATATATTGAAGAGACTCGGAGGAATGGTGCCCGTGAGATTGTTTTCTCCCAAACTAAGAAACCTTAGTCTCCGAAGTTGGGCCAAAGATTCCGGAATTTCTCCATTAAAGTCACAAGACCTTAAATTAAGTTGTCTTAGAGATGTTAGGTTTCCAATAAATTGAGGGATTAGTCCTGAAATTTTGTTGTTGGCCAACCCTAGATCGCTTAGTTTCTCCAAAAAACGAAGCTCCGGAGGTATGGACCCCGAGAGATTGTTGTCATTCAAGTTCATGTAAATTAGATTTCTACATTGGGAAATATTTTTAGGTATTGTTCCTAGGAAAGAATTTTTGCTAAACTCTAGATACTCGACTCGTCTTAAAAGACCGATTTCCTGAGGAATTCGGCCGTTGAAGTTATTGTTTTGGATATCGATTAGTCTAAGGAATGAGAGATTACCTACATGAGATGAGAGTGAACCAATCAAGCGTTGAGAATCCAACTTTATGGCAACAACTCGGTTCGGGTGCTTACGACCGCATGTGATTCCGTTCCACGTGCAGAAGTTTGTAGTTTGATTCCACGAGTTTAGAGCTCCGTTTGGATCGACATCAACGGCTTCTTTGAAGGCCAATAATGAAAATAAATCTGTTTGGTTGCTTCTGGAACATGTTGCTGGACTGTATAGGGCAAGAGAAAAAAAGATTAAGAAAGAAAAAATATTGATGGATTTTGCCATTGTTTCTTGAAAGGTGGTGATGCTTGTTTCTTGATTTTGGTTGGGTATATATATATATATATATATATATATATATATATATATATATATATATATATATATATCAGTGCATGCACCAATGCATATGGAAATTCCAAGTCAACACCAAAGTCTACGCATTAATTAACATTTAATAAGTACACATCTAAATCAACAAAGACGTTGACTTCAAGACAGAAGTGTCTTTCTCACTTTCTTTTTTATTTTTTTCAAGTACTTTGTTATACAAATAAGGATACACATCATGAAACGGTCTAAACTTTGCATATTTTTTGCGGATTACCACCTCAACAAAAAAGAAGTCCCCGGTCCCACATGAACTCAATAAGTTATGCCGGAATCAGAGGCACGTGCATTGCTCATCCAATTCCTCTTGTTTCCCTCAATTTCTCTCTTCTTCTTCAATTCCCCCGATTCGCTTTAGTTAACTGAACCAAATATTTGCTGTGTAGATATCTTGGTCTCTCTCCAACAAAGCTAGGTCTGTTTTCTTTCGATTTTCATGTATGCTACTGACAAACTCTGGAGCTTCAAAATCGTATATACTTGTGTATCATGGCCCCATTTGGTTGGTAAGATAAGATTAATTGGTCAAGATAAAATTAAATAATTTAATGAAATCGAATTATTGGAGCTTGCAACGCCCAACAAAAAAGCGCTCATTAGAATGTAAGATAAGCCACGATTATATAATTTTGGCGGGTCGACCCCGCATGCAATTCATTGGGAATACCAAACATCAAATTAAATCCAACTATTTAGTTAATCATGATTTGTCTTGGCAACCAAACGGGGCCTATGTGTATAGGTGCAAATATATATTAGGGTTAATAGCATTTCGCCACCTGAACTTTGCTCGTTTTTGCACTTTGCCACCTTAACTAAAAAAAGTTGCACGAGCACATTCAAACATTCATTTTTTACGCACATAACCACCTCGGGCGAGTATTCTGGCGGATCTTCTTATTTTCTGGCGCAAGCGCGTTGCACATGATTAATATAAGGGTTTTTTAGTCTTTTCTCTCTTTCTTTCTCCTTCTCTCTCTTTGTCTCTCTCCCTCACACTCACACACATTTGGACATTTAATCTCCAATAATTGAATCGTGCTACTGATGAAATTTAGTTTGATGCTTTTTGCAATTTCCTTTGAACTATAATTATCTCCTCATATTAGTTTATCTCTAATAAGTTGACTTGAAAAACATCGTTAACAATTTTTTATTTTAATTCCTTATCTTAGTCAAAAATTTCTGTTTTTTAAGATTAATTCTCTGTTTCTCCAAATATTACTCAAAAAAAAAAAATCATCATGAGCAAGAATTTATTCACATTTCTCATCACAAAGGTAATGATTCATCTGTTTCTTTACTCCTTAAATAATAAGCCCAACAAGAAGAAGTTGATAGAAATCGGTATTACATTTGAAGCCTTGCACTTGAAATATTTTTAAATGGTGGCTGTGAGATTCGAACTCATGACCTTTCATTTGGCCTAGCTCTAATACCATGTTAAATGACCATCTCAACCAAAAGCTTAAGCTGTTAGTGAAATGTATCATTTAATATTAATATCTCCAATATGCGTCAAAAATGTTGCATGTTTAGGTATGCCCGTGTAACTTTTTTTAGTTAAGGTGACAAAGTGCAAAAACGATCAAAGTTCTGGTGGCAAAATGCTATCTACCCTATATATTAATTAATTGTGTGTTTGTCGGAAAAAAATAAAATGGAAATAGGCTTAATCCAAAAGAGGCTGGGCAGTAAATGGCCACCAATTATGAAGCCTCCAATTCAGAGTATTATAATGGAATCACTCTCATCAATGGCCACCATCGCCTTCATCATCATCTCCTAAAGCTTACTTTGCCTTTGTCCTGAGTATTTTTTTGTTTTCCTTTTATTTTTTGGGCAAATGATAGATACATCAACCACATGATAAGAAGAATAGGAAGAAGAAGAATAAGATACAGGGGAGAATAAGAGAAGAATTGCAGAAATTGAGAGAAATACAGGGAAGTATAGGTTGAATTAGAGGAATTAGGGTTTGTGATTTGAAAAGACAAAAAAGCCCCTGCAAATCGAATGTGCAATGCGCTTGCCTCTAATTCAGACGATTTTGGCCTGAAAATGAGTACAAAAGGATAACGTGGCACAAATTATTGAGTTCAGGCGGGATCGGTTCTTTTTTTTTTTTTTTTTTTTTTTTTTGTTGAGGTTGTAATCCGCAAAAAGGGACAAAGTTTAGGTGATTAAATGTTGTCTACCCTACAAATAATGAGTTATGGATATACGAATTCAATGGCTGTAAATTCATGTATCATTTTTCCGACTTCTTCTTCTCGTTTTGAAATTACCATGTCCTGAAATGAGTTGTACCCTGCTTTTTTGTTATTTTTATGGGAATTGTATATCCTGTTTTGATAACCAAGTAAATAGCATTTATCTTTTATTGAAATATTTACTTGCCATTCAAAACACCCTTGCTGCCTTTCATGCATGGTTCGCCGGAACGGCTGAAACGGCCGGAGCGGAACGGGAATGGTGCCCTCTGTTCTGAAATTCGTAACCTGAACGGTTTTTTCACCGTGATTCACTGAAACGCCGAGAAAATGGTGGGATGGGCGAGACAAAGCCACGGAACGCCCGTGACGCGGTCGGAACGGCCGGAACAGGAGAAAAGAATTTGAAAAAAAAGAAGAAAAAACTAACTAATTTGACTAAAAAATAAAGGAAAAAAAAACATAAAAGAAAAAAAAGGAAATAATAAGATAGTGGTGGCCACGTTGGAGAATGGAGATTCCCTTGAATCACGGATGTTTGGCTTCACTTTTCAAGTTACACAATTCCACTATGCAATCTACGTGGTATTAATATTGCTTGTATTTTCATAATGTTCTTCAAAGATTGTTGTAATATTTATTTTGGAAATTGTAATAATATTTTGCATATTATTGTGTTGTAATATTGTTATGAAAACATAATTGAAATATATTGTATTTTTTAGCAATTTAATTAAAATGTGTCCGTTTCGACCACGACGCAGCCACAACATTGCAACGTAACTGGAACGGCAGTGTCCACCGTTCCCGCGACAATGCACTCTTCCGTTTTGGCAAAGCATGCTTTCATGTTCTCCGTGTTGTGAGGAGAAAACAAGTAAAGCTACTAAATATATTTAGTCAAACATTGAAACTCAAAGAAATTAAATTACAAATTTTATAATCAAACTTGAAACTTTTACAATATGAAGTAATAATTAAAAAAAAAAAAAACACAAGAAAAAGGAATCCCAGCTCTGTTCTTCGACTAGCTAGATAGTTCTTTTTTAATCTTATGCAATTCCTTAACAACATCTTTCATGGACATCCTATCGCTCGGCAATTCTTTCGAACACGACAACCCGATTCTCATAATAGAAGACACACATTTCTCGATCTTACTATTATTCTCGTGCGAGCCTTTTCCAATGTGAGGATCCACAATTTCCATTATACGATCAGGAAACGCCGCATTAACGAAATTGTGGAGATTGACATGTTCGTTAAACGAATCATCGGTTGGTCTTTTATTCGTGAACATCTCCAAAACAAGAATACCGTAGCTATACACATCCCCTTTAGTCGAGATCGAGTTACTCATGCCATACTCTGCACGTAGATTCAAGATAATTAATTATTCGATATAAAGCTTGTAGAAACAGAGTTTATTGAAGATGAGAAACAATTAATAATGAAGTCATATATACCTGGTGGAACGTAACCGAAGGTACCCTTGATTCCGATTGTGTTACTGCTTTCTTGTGTTGGAAGTATGCTTGAAATAATTTTGGCTAGACCGAAATCACCGACACAAGCCACCATATCTTGATCCAAAAGAACATTACTCGGCTTCAGATCGCCGTGAACAATTGTTGACTCTGTACCCGAATGGAGATATTCGAGCGCTTGAGCAACATCGAAGGCAATGTTGAGCCTCTCAACCATGTCCAGGTTTCTAAGCTGTGCGTCCGATTCTTGTTCTTGTTCACGGTTGTAGTACAACCATTTATCTAAACTCCCGTTAGTTTTGAACTCGTAGACGATCGCTTTGAAGTCGTTTCCTTGGAAGTCTATGCTTTCACAAACACTCAATATTTTCGCGAGATTTCTGTGTCTTATGTCTCTTAGCGCATTGCACTCCGCCATGAAGCTCTTAGATGCCCCTCGCACGACAAGATTTAGCACTTTAACGGCGATAGTTTTCATCCCGTCGTCGAGAATGCCTTTGTAGACAGATCCAAAACTTCCAACACCGACTAGGCTAGTTTCGGCGAATCCTCCCGTTGCTTTAAGTAGATCGGCATATGAAAGCCTCAAGAAAGGAATTCCATTCAACGATGGTGGAGAAGATGTATTTTTTTTCGTTGTTCTTCTCTTGTAGAGAAAAACGATGAGGCACAGTAGTGCTGCAACTCCAGCTATTGGGATCACGATTTTTACGAGAGTGGGTAAGATCTTCTTCATCGTGGAAACCGATGATGAAGTGCAAGGACGAAGGTCCAACTCAAGAATTCCTCCACACAATTCATTGTTCCCTTGCAGGGAAATTGCAGTCTTATTTTTAAACACTCCGGTCGTCGGCACTTGTCCTTGGAAGCTATTGAAAGATAAATTCAATTGTTGGAGTTGTAGCAAATCAAGGAAACTCGGGATTGTCCCGGACAAATTATTTTGTGAAAGATCCAAATTTGTTAAGCCCATCAAAGAACTTAGGCCTTGAGGTATGTGTCCTTCAAGTAAATTGCCCTCGAGGTGAAGTTGTTCCAAGCTAACGCACTTTCCTAAATTGTCGGGAATAAGTCCCGACAATCTATTGTTGGAGAAATCCAAGTTTGCCACGGATGTCAAAGATCCAACTTCAACCGGAATCGGACCCGTGAGTGCATTGTAAGATAGATTCAATGAAATAGAAATGGTGGAAATAAGAATCTCTCGAGGTACGGTGCCGTTGAAGTTGTTTCTTGAAAGATCTAACTCTAGCATGTTTGTGCAGTTACCGAGACTCTTAGGAATAGCACTAGAAAAGTTGTTTCTCGTTAAATATAATTTAGTAATCAAACTCAAGTTTCCGAATAAAGACGGTAACTCACCCGTAAATCTATTTTCCGCCAAGTTTAGAATATTCAGATTGATAAGTTTTCCGATGCTCGAAGGAATCGAACCCTCGAGAGAATTGCTCGAAAGATCCAAGGAAGTGAGGCCGACAAGGTTTCCGATACCCGACGGAATTTTTCCACGTACTTGAGTACCTCTAATCCCTAAATAAGAAAGGCTAACAGAGAGATTTCCGACGCTTTCTGGGATTGTACCACTAATTAATGGGTTATTCGTCAGATCAAGAACTCGTAGTTGGGTGCAGTTAGTGAGTGATGAAATGAAACCGATATCATCTTCAATCGAGGTATTCGCGGCGAATAATGAATTGAGCCGCGAAAGACCTCCAAGATTCGGCATTGGCCCACTAAAATCGTTGTACGATAACACGATTGCTTCGAGTGAAGTAGCGTTCGATATTGAAATCGGAACCCTCCCACTAAATAGATTCTTCCCTAGACTTAGTAACCTTAGATTAGGGAGAGTTAAGCCTATATTAGAGGGAATAATTCCATGAAGATTATTAAAATCAAGTCCAATATTTTCCATAGTAGATATATTGAACAAACCTAAAGGAATGGTGCCTGTGAGATTATTGTCACCCAAATTAAGAAGTCTTAGTCTCACAAGTTGGGAAAGGGATTCCGGAATTTCTCCGCTGAAATCGCAAGACCTTAAAGAAAGTCGTACGAGAGATGTTAAGTTTCCAATATATTGTGGGATAGGCCCGGAAATTTTATTCTCACCCAAGCCTAGAGCTTCTAGTTTCTCCAAAAAACGAAGCTCAGGAGGTATGGGCCCGGAGAGATTGTTGTCGATCAAGTTAATGTAAACTAGATTTTTCCACTGGGTAATATTTTCGGGCATTATTCTTCCAGTGAAAGAGTTGTTGCTAAATTCTATAAACTCGAGTCGTTTTAAAAGGCCGAATTCTCGAGGAATTCGGCCGCTGAAACTATTGTTTTGGAGATTGATTTCCCTAAGGAATGAGAGGTTACCTATATGAGGTGAGAGTGATCCCATCAAGCCTTGAGAATTCAAGTTTATTGCGACGACTCGATTCGCATGCTTTTGACCGCATACGATTCCGTTCCACGTGCAGAAGTTTGTCGTTCGATTCCACGAGTTTAGAGCGCCGTTTGGATCGGCATTTATGGCTTCTTTCAAGGCCAACAATGAAAGTAAATCTGTTTGGTTTGTTGAGCATTTTGTTGGAGTTAGTATGGATGAATAAGAGAAGATGAAAAAAGAAAGAATTATAATGGAATTTTTCATAGTATATGTTTTTGGATTGATATATCTTTCAAGTTTGTTGATTAATTGTCTAACTTATATATATTAATATTTTATTGATGGTACGGAAATTCCCCTAAGAGTTGAAATTTGAAAATTGATTTTTTTTTTTTTCATGACATGTCATTTTCATGACAGATAAGTGTTGAAATGAAGCCGAAATTGTTGACTGGGCATTAGTTGTATGATGTGATATTTGTCTTTGTTTTGAGATTATTTTCTCTTGGCTAAGACTCCTTGGTGGAATTGTTGACTTACCGACTTGTTGTGGCAAACGAGTTGTGCAGGCCGGCAAACTCGACAAGTTGGCTCGACAAAAGCCCGAACTAAAGTTTGGATTCTTCGAGTTCGAGCTCGAACTCAATTATAGTTTTTTATTTGTTTTTAGTTACCCATCTTTTAAAGGTATTTTGCAATCTTAGGGGATGTTTGTTTCTATTTCCAAAATGGATTTCCAGTTTTATACTATTCATAAAACCGAGATCATGTTTGTTTGATAATTTTATCCAGAAAATCCCATTTTTCATTCTCAAATTTCTATTGGAAATTCACTATTCATACTTTTTTCAATTTTCAAACATACTCAAACCTACTAACCAATCTATATATTTTATTCCACCAACTCATATCTCTCTCCTTCTATCCATCACTCATTAATATTTACACTCTCTCTCCTCAAATTTCTCTCTCCTCATTAATATCTACACTCTCTCTCCTCCCAATTTCTCTTTCTTCTTCTTCTTCTTCTAATAATAATTATTATTATTGTTGTTATTATTATTATTATTATTTGGTGCAAATAATAATAATAATAATAATAATAATAATAATAATATTGTTATTAAAAATAATATTCATTGTAGAAGTAATAATAATAATAATGGTAATAGTAATAATAATACAATAAATAATAAAATAATAATACTTATAATAATATAAGAATATAAACAATAATAATTATAATAATAAAAAAAATAATAATTATAATAATAATAATAATCATCATCACTATCATCATCCTCAATCATTATATTCTACTTTTTCACGTACTTTCGTAGATAAAATTCACCACAACCAAACATATTCTCATTTCTATACCTACATAAAACGAAACATACTCATTCATCCAAACATATTCTCATTTTCTACACAAAAACCAATAAACTACTTTTTCCATCAGAAATTTTGAAAACTAGAAATTCCTTTTGGAAACATAACCAAACATCCCCTTATACTTTTCAAATTACATGAACCATTATTATAAAGTATAACTAAACTCTTACTATTTCAGCATTTGTAGACTGCTTTATATTTTCAAGTCGTCGCTGCAAATAAATGAAAAACGTTGATTAATTTTGACCGTTATTACAACACAATGGTTTCAAATTTCAATACTTTGTAATGTAATGCAGTGATGAACATACGCTTGATCATTACAACACAATTTTGACCATTACAATATAATGATTAATTTTACCGTTAATCCGTTAAGTATGGCAGTGATGAACACACGCTTGATCCCATCAGTGCTGATAGAAATTGACGTAAAGGATTAAAAGTGTTTTATTTTTAAATATGAGGGACTAAATGTTTTTTTTTGTGAATGTGAGGACCAAATGGAAAATCGATGGAAACTTGAGGGTTATAAACTGTATTTTTCAGATGAAAAATTATATACTCTCTCCGTTCGTAAATATGTGTCATTTTTTACCTTGGCACAAATCTTAAGGATCTCAATAAATATGTCTTGATTTCGGGAAAATAGATATTGATGGACCAAAATACCCTTGTTTGTTAATTAATGCAGGAAGAGTGCTACAGAGTTAATAAGGGTAAAATTCAAAAATTAGTAATTAATGCAGCATTGAAATTGTAAGCTGACAGATAATATGGAACAAAAAAATTCTCAAAAGAGACAAATATTATAGCATAGAGGGAGTAATTAATACAATGTTGGAGTAATATATATGTTCTTTTACGGGAAAATTACAATTTTCGCATCAAGTTTGCAGTAATTATACATTTGATCCCTCATGTTCACAGAAAATACATTTGGTCCCTAATGTTTCCAAAATTTAACAGTTTGAGTCATTTTCGTCAATTTTCCATTAGTACTAATGGAATCATGTGTATGCCCGTCACTTCTTTATCTGACGGACTAACAGTAAATTGACGGAAATAACTAAAAATATTAAAATTTTCAAACATGAGGGACCAAATGTGTTTTTTTAACATGAGTGAGTGACCAAATGTGAAATTAATGCAAACTTGAGTGATGGAAACTGTAATTTTTCTATTCTCTTTTACAGTTAAAAGGAAAAGACCACCAATGAAAGTAAATCGGTTTTGTTATTGCTTGAGAAGACCAACAAAGAAAAGACGATGGTTGACTTAATTTATATTTTGGCATATTGTCTACGCGTTAATAAATAACAACAAAGTGTTTTGGAATTTTGCCTTATTTTTTTCAACACTTGGTTGATTGTGTGTGACATATCTTAATGAGTAAAGACCATTTATTTGACTTAGGCTTTCAATCTTTCCCACTTCGTTTTCCCATAAAATATGCTGGTCTTGTGACTCTCAAAAAAAGAAGGGCAAATTACCAAAACCCCCTGAGGTAAGTCTGAATAACGGAAATTCCCCCCACGTTCTTGTGATTACGAAAAACCCCCTGAGGTATGCAGACATCTTACAAATTGCTCTAACGATGTTAAACTCGATAGAATCTTTTTGATTCTCCCGAATATTCCTCCGATAATACCAATTTTGCCCCTGCACACGAAATTACCCTTAGGGGGGTAATTGTAAACATTTTATTTGAAATATATAAGTGTCTGCAAAATACTTATTTTTCTTAAATTAAACCCAAATATAATCAATCATTATAAATGTACAATGTATATTTATTGGATTAAAAAAATCAATGGATGAGATTTCAAAATTTAATTATTTTTTATATATAAAATTAAATATTTTACAATACGAAAAATACAACCATCATTCAAGCTAAAAGCATAAATCTGTATGAATACTCCTCTGGATAAATAAAATCAATTAAAATATATAAACTACTCAGGGTAATATAGTAACAAAACCAAAAAAAAAATAAAAAAAAAATTGAATGTATATTAAACGGAATAACTGATTGTAATCCCACAATTGATAAATGTAGGGTGAAAATTACATCTTCAGAAAAGCTTCTATGCATTCTAAGAATCGAAGCTCTTTTTTTTTTTTTTTTTTTTTTTGAATTTACTCAAAAAAAAAAAAAAGAAATCCTGAATCAGTTACTAGATTTGAAATAACAGGAAAAAAGAAAAAAAAAAAAAAAAAAAAAAAAAAGAACCCTGGTAGTATCAATCGAGAATTAGAAGAGGAATAAGCTGAAGAGAGGAATTATTTGAAGAGATTGTTGATGGGTTTGACTTTTACGCATGGCCAAGGCACACCCAATTGTTTTGAGTGCACCTGCTCCTAATTCAGAGATATTGAAATGCTATTTATAGTGTAATTTTTACCACCTTGCAGTGCATTTTTCTTTTATTTTCACATATTTAACAGAAGGATATAATAGACATTTCACGTTTTTTGTTAAAAAAATTCGGTCAACCGTTAGTTAAGGGGGGTTTTCGTAATTACGAGAACGTGGGGGGGATTTTCGTTATTTAGGCTTACCTCAGGGGGGTTTAGGTAATTTGCCCAAAAAAGAAAAAAAGAACAATTTAAATTAAGGGTAAATAACATTTAACCCCTTGTGGTTACAAACTTTTGCAGATAACCCCTTCGTGCTCGTAATATCTGCAAATAAACCCCTTCTGGTTTATGGGATAGCTTTCGTTAGTTTTTGCATCAAACTTCAAGGGGGTTATCTGCAAAAATGAAAGGGAAAATGAAAGTACAAGGGGGTTATCTGCAAAAATATTAATTTGACGTTTGACACTGGCGGTTAAGTTTGACGGAAAAACTAACGGAAGCTACCTTATCAATCACAAGAGGGTTATGTGATGATATTAAAAACATAAGGGGGTCGTCTGTAAAAACTTGTAACCACAGGGGGTTAAGTGCTATTTACTCTTAAATTAATCCTTTTTCTTTATTTTTTTTTTCCTTTTTAGTCCCCTTGTCAAAAACATTATAAAATTAGTAGAGAGATAATATTTAAGAAAAGAAAACATCAATAATCAAAGAATTAACGTGGGATCAAATAAGTTAACATTTCAAAACAGAAATATTAAACTGCAATTTTTTTACTTTTGTAAAATTTCAGATGAATGAAATGAAAATAAACTTTTAAAGATTATAAAAAATCTGAAACATTTTATTTAAAAAATAATTCCATGATTTATTTTTATTCTAAAGAAATGAGGTTTATATTGATCTTAGATTTTATTTTTGTTATTCAAATGAGAACAATAAAGATCCGTAAGCTAGCATACAAAAAATCCAATACAAAAGATTCGGTAAAATCATGTATTTGGTCCTAAAATAAATCTGATTGTCAATTCATGAGAACTGTTTAACAATTATTGTCAATTTGTTTCAATAGATATGTCTAGGTAAAAATAGGATAGAAAAAATAATGAAAAATACAACAATGTACCACTTGAATTTACTATATTTCTACATTTGGAGCGTTCTTTAAGTCCTCTCTGTAGCAGTTGTATAATATGAACGTCGCAACCTCTTGTAGAGATCTGAACTTCTTGGAGACATTTTCATGGACGTAGAACTGAAATATAAAATATTTTTTTATGAGTTTATTCAAAATGATATAATTATGTAAGAAAATATTGCGCTATGAAATAACAAAAGCAATGCCCATTAAAATATAACAAGTAATGAAAAATAACTAAGTATAATACCTTATCTCTTCTCTCTGAATTATTATGTTTTCTTTGTTCCACAGTCCATCTCCCTAACCGCTCCCGCAAAAATAGTTGACTTCGTGGTCGAACGTGAAGAGGATTCACAATGTGCACATTGGCGGAAATAGTAATGTCCTTTGTATCAGAAAGAACCTTCACTTGCACCTCCTTTTCACGCACAACCAACTGATATGCAGAACTGTTGGCACTCTCGGTCTGTAATATAATTTTTAGAAAATATATTGTAAGGGTATAACTTTAATTATCAATTATGTACTGTACATATATGGAAACCACTTATTTATAACCATTACGTTTCGAAAAAAATTACCTTACTTGCACGTAAACAAATGATGAAAAATTTATGGAAGTTGGATTGTGACTTTGGAAAAATATCTAAGAATTAGTTATCTAATTTAGAAAATTGAAATTAGACTCAATATTTTTCTTTAACCAAGGAATATATATAAACTTAAAGAACAAAATAGACCATTCCATAGTACTTCATTTTTAAGGCCTCAAAAACACACACACACACACACACGTGTGTGTGTCTCTATATATAATATATACATATGTATTTATTAATCACGACAGGATTATTAAAATAAACAACTTGTATTATTAGTTTTGCAATAGACATACCTCGTGATGCATCTCCAATATATAGGTGTTGAGAACGCCATGGCACTGGAGGATCTTAAACGAAGCCCTCCAAGTCTTTTCAACAATAGATGTTGATAGACTTCTTTCTTTCCTTTCTATTGAATTCATTGGGTTGGGTAACTCAGCTTGCTCCTAACGTAACATTATTTGATGTTGAATTATTTCCAGAATATTACATAAAAAAGTAGCTAGGAAAATAAATACTTATATATAAGAATATTTGAAAAAAAATCTTTAATGTTGTTTACGAACTATTAGCACATACATAGCTCGAAACTTGAATGAAGTTTTCCAAATTAATAAAAAAATCATTGAAGTTTAAACCAAAGAAAAGAAAGGTAATTACACATGTAGTAGAAAAAATATACGAATTTCACAAAATAGAACATTAAATATAAAAATCTCTTATTTATATTGATTATTACTGGTAGTCACTGTTATCATTGTTATCATGCATTCAAATACATTGTGAAATTGAACATAAAGATGAAAAAATAAATGTGGTCTTCATTATTGCCTAAAAGAGATGGTGCCTCCTTCTAAATTATTCACACTTTTATTGATTTTATTTTATATGTTGGATTTAATTTTTCTTTAGGAAAAAAGAAAATTTAATTGTAGTCTTGCATATATATTGTAAAGTCAAGTGGCGCTTAAATCAACGAAACGGAAGAATTTTCAAATTCTAACTTTAGCATAAATATATCCTTTTATATCTATTATAACAAATATATTATAAGTTGTAGATCATACTGTCATGTCTATTTTCACGTAAACTATTTCATGCATTTCGCGCCATAAAATTTATAATGATTTTGTAGATCTACGATCAACTCATCATGAAGGTTATTGAATGCTAATCACAATTATTTCCCATCAAAACATTCTCATAAATATAGAATAATTTTCACACAAAATTACATTGATAGATTTGAAAATTTGGATCGAAATAGATGTATCATTTTTTTATATCATGACACTGTCCATTTTTGCACGACATCGACTATTTGACTCAACACATTACTACGACATTTCGCGCCATAAAACTTTTGAATAAAAATGCAATCTTTCAACATTTGAAGTTATATATAGGCTAATCACACTTCTTTAATTTTCAAAGAATCATTCTCCTCAACTTGAACAAACAAAACAGTCAGATCCCCGAAAATTATATTTAACAATTAAATAAAGAATTTTAGAGAATTCTAAAAGTAAAATAGAAAAACATAAGTTAGAGAAGAAAATTCGATGGAACTCAATAAGATCGGTTACCTTTGGCTCCACCACTGCCATCGGAAACCAATAAGAAACGGGCTCAGGAGAGATCACCGCATCAAAATCACTTGAAGGCACACTCGATGAGATCTGCAACAAAGATTCAATCATATATATTTTTTTCAAGTCATTCTAAAAAGAAAATGATAGGAAAATAGAGGTCAAAAAAAAATTTGATAATTCATACATCTTCCATTTCAAAATTTTGGTGTCGATTTAGAACTGAAGTTGAACAAATTATTTCTTTTGTTTGTGAAAATTTGGAAAAGAAAGTTATTGTAAATATATTATGTATACATACATATATGTGCGTGTGTGTGTGTATATATATATATATATATATATATATATATATATATGTGTGTGTGTGTGTGTGTGTGTGTGTGTGTGTGTGTGTAAGGGCTTTTTTAATGTGTCATATATTTGTATTTGTACAGGTGGAAAGAGAAAGGCGAAATAGTTGAGCAATTACGTATTTTTTCATTATTTTCTTCTTACTATTTATTTTATTTTTATTTCTCTTAAATATATAATCTGATAATGAATAAGAAATCATATATTGTTGAAATATTGAAGATATTTTGTAATTCTAATCATATTTAGTTAATATTAAAGAGATTTAAAGCAACTCTTATTAATAGGATTCACGTTGTCAATTATCGAGATTACAATCTTATGTTATTCATATTATGTTAATTTTGACTTTTATCTGGAAAAGTAAGCTATTAATGATAATCTACCAATTATAAATATGACAAAATGTAATAAATTCAAATTGCAAAAAATTAGAAATAGAAATTTTTAATTAATAAGGTTTACCCAATAATTATAGTGTTTCACTTTAACTGATGTATTTTAATTTAGTATATATCTTATTGGGGATAATTACAATTTCCGTCCCTATAGTTTACTACTTATTCGATTTCCGTCCCTAAACAAGATGAAGTTACATTATACGTCACTAAACATTCCAGTTCTCTATTGTTTTAGTCCCTCCGTCCATTTAGCTGGTTAGTTTGGACGGAAAATAACACGTGCGTCGCACATGATACATAAAAGTCACCTTCTTCTTCAATGAACAACCGGATATTTACAACAATATCATAAAATTCCCAATTTCTCTTCAAAGCTCTGAACCCCTTTTTGAAATCACTAAATCCCTCACCAATTTACCTTATAAATCTCGTATACAAATCTTGAAAGCACAACAAGAAAGTGTGCGATTCAAATACGAAGGTTCTTCGTCAAAATGGGCTAATTTGAGCACCTGAGGAGAAGATATCGTGGGGTGTCCAAACTACGAGGTAAGTTTTAATATATCTTCATTTTTTGGTCGTTTGTTTTTCTTATACTATTTCACACAGTTTGCATTTCTTTTGGGTTAGCAGAAAGTTACATACTGCGGTGTATTCAAAGGGTATGATCCTGAAATATGTGCTAGATCGAAGAATGTTAGCCCGAGTTTCTGAGAAAAGTCAACAAACTGGAAACTGAATTTGCTAGCTGAAATGAAAAAATGAAAAAACTAAGACAAATCTGAAAATGAGAAGAGGTCCAGTGAAAGAAAAAAAAAAGGAAATTAGAGACTTGGATTAGAATGAAGTTGCAAAAAGTTCTTTTGGTTATGTTTGGTTGTTTGGTGGTTGGTTGGAATCACCAACAGAGTTTTATGCATGATTGGATTTCGAAAAGGAGCGTAGGGATTTCGAGAGAAAATTGGAGAAGCTTTTGTTTACATTCAATATCCGGCTCTTTATTAAAGAAGATGGGGATGACTTTTGTGTATCACGTGCAACCCACGTGTCGTTTTCCGTCCAAACTAACCAGCCGAATCGACGGAGGGACTAAAACAACAAAAAATTGGCATGTTTAGGGACGTATAATGTAACTTCATCTTGTTAAGGGACGAAAATCAAATAAGTGGTAAACAATAGGGACGAAAAGTGTAATTATCCCTATCTTATTGACATCTTGATATGGAGAAATACCATTCTCTTAAAACTACATCAATGATCAAGGAATTGATTTGTCAAATTAAAATCTCGTTGAAACTTTTACTAACTCAATTTGTTGATGTCCAACTTAACATTTAGTTACAAAAATAACTAATGAAGTTGATTATAGCTTGTTAATTGATGTTGGCTGGTATATTGGCCTTATAATTGAACCATTAACCTAATACTATCATCCCCCCCAAATATCGATCAGGCGAATGGCTTCGCGATACTGCATAATTAATTTCCCAAGCATGTGGAAGATAAATATGAGGTAGAACTACTTAATTTCTTATTAATGATGTTTTTTATGAAGTTTCTACTCCGTATAAATAGCTAAACAAAGCGACAAAAAATATAAGGACTTACTTCGAACAAGGTTAATCCAAGAAACAAGTTCGAGTGATTAAGTAGAGTGTCTACTCAAATATGGTTACTCCTTCACTTACTAGAAATAGAACCCTAATGGAATAACTTATACAATGCACTTCCGTTAGGGATTCTAATAATGTTTCAGGGGGTCATTTTGTAATTATTGATACCATAGGGACCTTAAAGTTATTTTAGCATACATCAAAGGTGTAGGTGTAATTTACCCAAACAAAAACTAAAAAACAAACAACGGAAGAAGATGGAGATGGTGAAGACCTAACACCTCCAAAGCACACCACCAACTTCCGCCGCACCGACCGCCTTCGCTGCCGCCGACTTCTTTAGCTCAGGCCGGTAGTTTTCCTGTTAATAATGCGATAAAAACTCTTCGATAATATGTTTATTAGCAAAAAATCCGACGAATCAATTTCTTTTAGCATACTATCCCCTCTTTCCTAAATAACACAACATTTACGCTTTGCTAAAATACACATCATAGAAGGAATCTTACTAATGCATTTTAGTATATAATACATGATTTTTTATCAATTCAAAATAATACGGTTTGTATTTTGCTAGTTCATTTAATATCTATAAAGAAGAAAAAAATAGCTAATGATTAGTCAGTTAATTAATCAGAGCGCCGCCGACATAAAGAAAAAAAAAAGTTAAAAGGAAAAAAAAATGTTGGATGTCCAGTTTCATCCCTCAAGTTTGCACTCATTTCACATTTAGTCCCTTAGGTTCACAAAAATCACATTTGGTCCTTCATGTTTTAAAATTCAACAGTTTTAGTCCTTCCCGTCAATTTTCTAATAGTACTAACGGAATCAAGTGTGTGTCAGTCATTGCCTTAACTGACGAACTAGCGGTAAACTGACGGAAATAACCAAAAATGTTAAATTATTGAAACATGAGGGACCAAATGTGTTTTTTGCGAACAAAGAGACCAAATGTGAAATCGGTGAAAACTTGAGGGATGAAATTTGTATTTTCCCCGAATTTTTTCTCTAACTCAACTCCATAAATGAATGAAACATCACAATAACAACAAATCATAAACATTTTTTCATTGAAACAATACATAAAAAAAACCACAAGAAAAGAGACTTCCAACAACTCTGTTCTTAGCTAGCCACATTGTTAAGGAACGTCAAATTGGACATAATTCTTTTTGAATCTTATGCAATTCATTAACAACATCTGCCATGGACTTCCGCTCCCTCGGCAATTCCTTTGAACACGACAACCCAATGCTAAAAATAGAACACATGCAATCCTCGAACTTATTGTTATCGTTTTGGTGAGGCCCTATACGAATGTGAGGATCCACAATTTCCATTACACGATCTGGCAATGCAGCTTCAACGAAATTGTGAAGATTGATATGATCCATAAACGAATCATCTGTTGGTCTTTTATTCGTGAATATCTCCAAGACAAGTATACCGTAGCTATATACGTCCCCTTTTGTCGAGACCGAGTTACTTGTGCCATATTCTGCAATATATAGATTCGAGATATGTAATAATTATATGGAACTTGTTGAAATAATGTTTAGGACAAAATGCACTTCACCCCCTATAAATTTTCCATTTTCGAACTTTCCCCCCTAATAATTAAAAAAATGTATATTTCAAAATATCATATTGGTTGCACTTTGCCCCAAAAGCCAATTTTTGCTGGGGATTATGCAACAGCAATAATATTTTAAAGGGTCGTCAACGTGAAGAAAAATAATGTTTTTGAAGGGACAAGGTACAACAAAAATAACATTTAAACGGGCAACGTGCAACAAAAACACTCAATTCTAGTGAATAATCTTTCGAAATTTTGCTATCGGCGCAATGAGCAACAAGAATAATATTTTGAAGGAGGACATTCACATTTCTAAATTTTTACGGGGTAAAGTGCAAAAATTAGAAATTTATAGGGGGTGACGTGCAATTTGCCCTAATGTTTATTGAAGATCAAATATAATTAATGAAGTCATATATACCTGGTGGAACATAACCAAAGGTACCCTTGATCCCAATTGAGCTGCTGCTTTGATTTTGTGGAAGTATGCTTGAAATAATCTTGGCTAGACCGAAATCACCAACGCAAGCCGTCATATCCTCATCCAGAAGAATGTTACTCGGCTTCAAATCGCCATGAACAATTGTTGAATCCGTACCACAATGGAGATATTCAAGCGCGTGAGCAACATCAATTGCAATTTTGAGCCTCTCGATCACGTCGAGATTTCTAAGTCGCGCATCGGATTCTTGTGCTTTATGATCGCCGTTGTAGTCCAACCATTTATCTAAACTTCCATTCGCCTTAAACTCGTAAACAAGCGCTTTGAAATCGTTTCCTTGGAAGTCTATGCTTTCGCAAACACTCAACATTTTCACGAGATTTCTGTGTCGTATGCCTCTCAGCGCGTTGCATTCCGCCGTGAAGCTCTTAGATGCCCCTTTTATGTCAAGATTGAGCACTTTCACAGCTACAACTATTAGGCCATCGTCAAGAATACCCTTGAAAACCGATCCGAATCTCCCACGACCTACCAAATTATTCTCGGAAAATCCACTTGTCGATTTTAAGAGATCCGAATAGGAAAGCCTCGGAAATTTTCCGCCAATGGATGATGGCGGAGAAGAGAGGCTTCTATTGGATGTTTTTCTTTTGTAAAGAATAACGACGACGCACGTAGCTAATAACGCAACTCCTGCTATTGGTATCGCGATTTTTAGTGGAGTTGATAAGTTTTTCTTTGAGGTACAAGAAGGAAAGTTTAACTCGGGAACTCCTCCGCACAATTTTCCGTTTCCTTGTAGGAAAATTTCACTCTTATTTTTAAACACTCCGGTTGTTGGCACTTCTCCTTGCAACCTATTGAAAGATAGATTCAATTGTTGGAGACGTAGCGTACCGAGAAAACTTGGGATTGTCCCGGACAAATTATTTCGTGAAAGATCCAAATTTCTTAATCCCATCAAAGAACTTAGTCCTTGAGATATTTGTCCTTCGAATAAATTTCCCTCCAAGTGAAGTTGTTCCAAGCTAATGCACATACCTAAAGAGTTTGGAATAACTCCAGACAATCTGTTGTTGGAGAAATCTAAGAATGCTAGGTTTTGCAATGATCCAACTTCATCTGGAATCGGACCCGTAAACGCATTGTTAGATAAATCCAAGGAAACGGAAATTGAGGGAAGATTCATAAGCTCCCGAGGTATGAAGCCGCTAAGACTATTACGGGAGAGATATATTTCTAGCAAGTTGGCGCAATTACCGATACTCTTGGGAATAGCCCCAGAAAGGTTATTTCCTTGCAAGTAAAGTTCGGTTAACAAAGTTAGTTTCCGAATGTGGATGGAATATCACTAGTCAATTCGTTACCTGTCATGTCGAGAAATTGCAAATTAAAAAGCCTCCCGATGCTCAAAGGAATAGGACCTTCAAGATAGTTTTCCCTCAGATTCAAGTAAGTTAGACCATCAAGATTCCCGATACCCGGTGGAATCTTTCCATGCACTTGAGTCCTAGCAAGCGCTAAAAACTCAAGGTGGACGGAGAGATTACCGATGATGCTGTCGGGTATTGCACCACTCAACGCAATCTCACTTAGATCAAGAATTTGTAGGTTTGTGCAATTCGTCAACGACGAAATGGAACTAATATCATCTTCGATCAAGGTGTCCCCGACGTACAAATATGTAAGCCGTAAAAGCTTTCCGAACCACCTCGGCATTAGGCCGGTGAAAGAGTTTAACGATAACGCTAACTCTTCAAGTAAGGAAGCGTTTGCTAGGGAAATTGGAATACTCCCACTAAATTGATTTTGTGCCAAACCTAGAAGCTTCAAATTAGGGAGTGTGCGGCCTATAGTTGATGGTATCGATCCGTGAAGATTATTACTATCGACTCCAAAATGATAAATAGTAGATATATTGAAGAGACCGGGTGGTATAGTGCCAGTGAGGTTATTTCCACCTAACTGAAGAAACGTTAGATTAGAAAGACGAGCAAGCGATTCGGGTATTTCTCCGTTCAAGCCGCAAGCAGCCAAAGAAAGATGTTTGAGAGATGTTAAGTTTCCAATGGATCGAGGGATACGCCCCGAAAATGTGTTTGCCGACAAATAGAGAGATTGAAGATTGTACAAAAAGCCAAGTTGTGGCGGTACGTTTCCCGAGAGTTTGTTGTCGATCAAGTTAAGATAAACTAGATTTTTACACATGGAAATATTTTCGGGAATTGTTCCCGAGAAGGAGTTATTGTCAAATCTTAAAAACTGAAGTCGCCTCAAAAGCCCGATTTCTTGAGGGATGGGGCCATCGAAGCTATTTTCTCGGAGATTAATGCTTCTAAGGAACGAGAGATTACCTATATGAGGTGAGAGTGATCCCATCATGCCTTGAGAATCAAAGTCTATGGCAACGACTCGGTCCGGGTGCTTACGACCGCATGTGATTCCGTTCCACCTGCAAAAGTTTGTCGTTCGATTCCACGTGTTTAGTGCTCCGTTTGGATCAAAGTGTATAGCTTGTTTCAAGGCTAACAAGGAAGTAATATCTGTTTGGTTACTGCTATAAGATGGTGCCGAAAAAGAAAGGATAAAGAAAGATAGAATTATAAGTGGGCTTGCCATAGTTTTTTAGACTAATGCATAACTTTTTGTTATGTATATATATTTGCGGTAGTGCATGAACAGGGTATATGAATATTCTAAGTCCACCAAGTCAACAAATTGATTGTTTGCCAAAGTTTTTTCTTTGCTTAATTGATTGATTGTGTCCACCAAGTCAACAAATTGATTGTTTGCCAAAGTTTTTTCTTTGCTTAATTGATTGATTGTGACTGAGACGTCGTAATCAATAACGAAGAAAATGCTAATTAGCACTTAATCCCTCTGGTTACAAGCTTTTTACAGATAACCCCATTATGATCGTAATAGATACATAGCCCCCTTGTGGTTGATAGCAGTAGTGTCTGTTAGTTTTTACGTCATTGCGCGTGTTAAACTTCAAGAGGGTCATCTGCAAAAATTAAAGGGAAACTGTAAGCACAGGGGTCTTCTGCAAAATATATCTGTTTGGTAAGGATTTCTAATTCTTTTCACACTTTTCCCAAAATGAAAATTATCTTTCCACAATATTTTCAAAAACTTTCCCCAAAAAAAATTCAAATATTTCTCTCGCTAACGAACATGTTTTGACCGCTACAGTAAAAATTGTCTTCACTAAAATACAAACTAAAATCACTTTATCTTTCAAATTCTTCATTCAAAATACATTTTTCCAACACCTTTTAGACATGATTTGACTTGTTACAGTATAAATGGTCTCCTTTTAAAGCACAAACAAACTTTATTTTATTTCTAAATTACTCCCCCAAAACACCTTTCTCCGGAATAAAATGGAAACGGAAGCCCAAAAGCTTACCAAAACATAGTATTTTAACCTTTGACATGCCAAGTTAATTTTGACGGAAAACCCAACAGAAGCTACCCCTATCAACCAGAAAGGAGTTATGTGCTCATATTACGAGCACAAGTAGATCATCTGCAAAAACTTGTAACTATAGGAGGTTAAAAATGCAAATAAATATTATGATTTGCCCAAAAGTTTAATTTAACTAAAAATCAAAACTTAACTCTCACAGATACAAAATTTTTCCGGGCATACATGAATACTCCAAATGCACCACATGTTTGCTGCTTGGAATTTTGCTAGAGTTCTCAAATGCTACATTTATTGTGTCGAAAACGTGTCAATCAATACAGACGACGATTTTAAAAGTCTCCTTCTAAATGCCCTACACCTGACGGTCTTCCTGTTTTGTTCTATATAAAATATTAGTTAATTCTCGATGTTAATGTCATAAAATGTGTGCTTGATTTCTTGATTTCCTGAACCATAGGAAACTTCCCTCTTCCCTTATCTTCAATTTTATTGTCTCTCCACCACTCAATCCTCTTTTGTCCTGATCGAAACGCCTAATAATGAATAATGTTTTGGTAGCTTACGAAATTAACCTACACATCAAATTAAATTCTAGAAAACGATCAAATTTATGGCAATTAAATTGGACATAAGTAAGTCATACGATGGGGAGTTAGATGTCACACCTGATTATTTACACTGTGTGCCGTAGATCTATACATAATCACATATGTGTAGATCTACAGCTTAAATTCACTCAGTATAAATAACCAGGTGTAGCATCTAATCTCCCGACATACCATCGTATTGAGTGAGTTCTTTTTTCTTTCTTTTTTTTTTTGGAAAAAGTCTTATGTTGTCTTGGTTTGCCTTTGGATTTTATCGAGTTAATAATGTTGTGTTTTTGATATGTTTTATTATTTAAGTTAATTAAAATTAGTCAAATTATATCTTAGTGGGTAGTTTTTTATTAGTGGGCATGAATTAAATTAGTGGGATAGTGTAGTTAAGGGGTTAGTGGGATGGTTGTTTAATTATTATTTATGATTATAAATAGGGTAATTAGAATGTGACGTGATTATGAAGTTTAAGAATCAATTAATCTCCCTTTGTCTTCTCAAATAATTCTCCTAATTCTAATTCTCCTAATTCGGAAAATCATATCTCTAGATTTCTTCTTAAATTCACCAACTATGTTTTCTTGCTCAAATTACTCAGAAATAATAATTAAACAACCATCCCACTAACCCCTTAACTACACTATCCCACTAATTTAATTCATGCCCACTAATAAAAAACTACCCACTAAGATATAATTTGACTAATTCTAATTAACTTAAATAATAAAACATATCAGTTTTCATCTGTATCTTATACTTTTTGTTCAATGGATCTGTCTTCTCATGAATAAGGTTTGGTTACCCCTTCTCTTTCTTCTGCTCATATTTTCATAGTGTGGGTAACATAGATGACCCTTCTTGACTGTGCGCATAACAGATTTGAGTTGGATAAATGAATTAGATGATACTATTTTCTTGATTCGTAAAATGGTGAGGCTGCGGCCACAGCCTTCTGTCACTGAATTCAACAAACTATTGCAAGTTGTTTCCAGGATGAAACAATACTCAGTCGCCCATAAACTGTTCGACGAAATGCGTCAACGGGCTGCCTCTGTAGATCAGTATACAATGAACATCTTGATTAATTGTTGCCTTTTGAGACAGCTGGGATAATTACAATTTTGGTCCCTATATTATATACTTCTTTTTTTTGGTCCATCAACTTTTTCTATCACAAATTGGTCCTCAAATAACTAGGTGTTTTTGCAATTTTCATCCACCGTTTGAAATTGCTCTTAATTTGGATGGAAAAGTCACATGCAAGGCATGTGATCATGCACTTCTACGGTCTACCTCCTCCCCTGTTTTACCTATATATTTTATTTGGCACCAGTTTAACTTTATTATTATAAACTCATCAAAAAATAAATCAAATCTCAAAAAAATTGTTTCGAATGCCCCATCCCCGCCCCGTCTGCCATTTTCAACTCCACCGCCGAGTCATCAACTAGACATATGTGTTACTTTCTTTTTTCATTGAAGTGATTTTTAATTGATTTGTTTTTTTTTTTTTTTTTTTTTTGTATTTTTTATTTGAAATTGAAATACTATTAAAAATTATTAAAGAATAATAAAAATACAATAAAATTTATAAGATTAGGCAAAATCGATTTTATTGTATAAACGACTAAAAAAATATTTATGAAATTACAATATATGTTTCATTATTTTTTACACATCAATAATTCCAAATAATGAAATAAATTGTATTTATAAAATTAAAACAAAAAACTCTTTAATAAAATTTTGCAAATCAAATTAAGTAGAGATTTTCTATTAAAAATTAAAATAAAGAAATAAACAATATTTGTGAATGAAATATAATGTACTAATTCCTAGAATTCCTATGGTATTTTTGTCATTTTACATTTTTAGTACATTTCTGGAATTTAATTTTATTTGGACGAAATTGTAAGAATAAAGTGGTATTGGGGTTAAATTAACAATATAGGTAAAAGGAAGGGGTTAATGTGCATTGTCACGTGCCTCACTTGTGACTTTTCCGTCCAAACAAACGGCTTTAAATGGTGGACAAAATTGTAAGAATAAAGTAATATAGGGGTTAAATTACAAGTATAGGTAAAAAGAAGGTGTTAATGTGCATTGTCACATGCCTCACACGTGACTTTTCCGTCCAACAAACGGCAATTTTAATTGGTGGACGAAAATTGTCAAAAACCAGTTATTTGAGGACCAATTTCATGCCAGAAAAAGTTGAAGGACCAAAATAAAAAATGATGTATAATACATGGACCAAAACTGTAACTATCCCGACACAGGTAGGCAGTGGTTTTGCTATCTTTGGTTGTTTCAAAATAAGATTAGCTTAGAAGCTTAATTATGTTATCCAAGTTCATTCGTGACTTGAAGTATATATATATATATATATATATATATATATATATATATATATATATATATATATATATATATATATATATATATAAATGCGTATATGTCGTGTTGCGTGCAGAGTTCGTGTGGGACACAATCGTAAAACAGACTGATCTGAAGGTTAATTCGTAATGGCAAGCAAAAAACAAGCATCACATAAAGTCTATATATATATATATATATATATATATATATAGATATACAAATACAATCACATCAAGTACTTCATGTATTACCAGCTATACTGTTTAACCAAACTAGTCGAAGTCGGAGGATATTGATTTGATTGGTAAATACCATCGGGCAGGGCGGCCCAATAGCATATCCCATTCGGACAACGTGAGTCGGGCCAATGATAATCAAAAACATCAAAAGATGCACTTTTCCCGTTCCAATAAAGATGACAAAAGAACAAAGTGCTTCTCTTCGTGCAAAAGTCCCAATGAAAATCCTGATTTGTTGCAAGTGTGTGATTTCCTAGATCGGTATCGCCCGATTGACAACGCAAAAATAAATATGGGGTACCTGGAGGCAGGTTACTAACGACATGTACCGTGATTTCAGCCGTAAAGATACATGTACGTTTTTCCGATGCCATTGCTTGGAGAAAGATAGTTAAAAGGATGAAGAGTTGTGACACTTGCTTGCTCATAGTATTAGAAAACATGGTTTCTTTTTTGAATTTTTGGACTTTGATGTATTACATTATTTGTGTGTGTGTTTGTGTTGGTTTTATAGACGAACAAGCTCGGTCAAGTCAAACATTGCGGAAATATGGATTCGGAATTGGACAAATCGGGCAATATCGATCTGGGCACGCTCGCGAACAATTTGTAACGGATTACTCAGATATTAATGTTGCTTTTGGGAAATAAGTAAATTATGGTGATTATTTTTGTATGGTATTGAAATCAAATCATTAGAGTGACTACAAAAACTATCTATATGTATTTTTTACCAAATTGAACACTTGCTATAAATTGATAAATGAATTTAAAAATATACTATACATGTATAATATAGCAAATTGAACAGCTAGCAGCCTACCTACCATAAACTAATGTTTGAATTTCAAAGTTTATGCATATCTCTATTATAACAATTAGCAAATAGGGCAGTCACCATTAGTCATATTACGAATTTAAAAATCTACCATATCTACGTTATAGCTATGGGTGGAAATCGAAACGAGATTTCCGAATTTCGTAGTTCACGATCGAAAAGTATTCGAATTTAGAATCATTTTTTTTCATTTTGGTTTTGGAAACTCCAATATCTGATTTTTTTTCCATTTTTTTTTATGTGAACCGGAATCGTATATAAAATTACCATAAATTCTGGTTTACAATCCAAATTTAGTTCTGAATATTTCGATTATCTTCCAATCCAAATTTAGAAATAATGTTTTTTTGGAATTTTTTTTGCGTCCAGATTCCAACATTGACTTTTTTTGTTTTTTTTTGAACTTTTTTTTCTGCAAAGTTTTTTTTGCAATCACTTTGGACATATTTTTATCTTATTCGAACTCTACATTTTGAAGCAAGATGATCATAATATATGTGTTTTTTGGCTTGTATATATCAGATTGTGGTGCACCATATTCTGAATTTTTACACAAAACGAGTACAAACTAGAGCACATTCCATGTAATCTAGATGATTATGTTGAATTTGACACCATAAAGGTGGAGGTGTAAGAAAAAATCATAGTTGATGGGTAAATGTAATTATCCAAACAAGATGAGTTTTTTTGTAAATTGACCATACCTCAGGGGTGTTTATAATTTACCCTTTATTGCAACATCAAAACTTAGAAGAAAATTCAAATGAAAATGAGTCTGAATCATAAAGGTGAGGAGAATCAGTACAGTTTTCAGAGGTAGAGGAGGGTTGGCTTTTTGGTTTTATGTATGAAAAGAAATAGTAAAGTGAGAAATTCAGATTTATTCCAAGTGTAAGAAAACAAAAGAGTGAACTGGAAAAATATAGGAAAATTACATTGTTCGTCTTATTTTACCCACTTTCTCAAAATTGTCCCTAAATATTTCGGAGTTACAATATTAGTCCCTAATCATGCCATTTTTTGACAGAATTGGTCCGCCGTTTATTTTTGCAGTTAAGTTGGATGGAAAATGGCATGTGCCTCTCACAAGCTTTCAATTTACAACACTGCATGAAAATGGACTTTAAAGTTTTAACAATACGCATTGCATCTTGTAAAACTGATTTTTCATAATAATTATTTTTAATTAAAATTTAATACAAAATCGAAATCACATAAATTCCCAAAAAGTCAACTGGATAATTGTTTCAAGATATTTTCGAATTTTTTTTAAAATCAAAATATAGTCTAAAATTTAAAATATTGTTTCAAAATCGGCATTTTTCGAATTCGATTAAATAATATCGTTTCAAACCAAAAAAAAAAAAAAAAAAAAAAAAAAACCCGATAGGAATTGAGGAATTATAAATCGTTATTCCAATTTTCACCTCTAGTCAATTCCAAAAATTCCACTTTTGAAACAATATATCAAGTTTTAAATGATTCAATATGGGTGAAATTTGGAACGAAGTTTTCTGATCACGCCTAGTTGGATCGAATTTTTACTTTATTTTAAAATAATATTTTCATTCAATTTCCAAAAATGCCAATTTTAAAACACTATATACATTTTTTTAGACAGTATTACGATTTTTTTTTAAATATTTCTGAATTTATTTCGAAAAAAAGTATCGATTTTTAGATTATTAAATAACGGTGAAAATTAGAACAAAGTTTTCTTACTCCGTCTATTACGATCTAATTTTTATTTCATTTAAAAGAATAATTTTCATTCGGATTCGAGAAATTCCGGTTTAAAAACATTATATTATTTTTTTAGACAATACTTCTAAAAATATTTTGAAACAGTTTATGAATTTTAGATTATTAAATAAGAGTGAAGATTGGAATGGAGGTTTCTTTTCCCGCCGATTCTGATCGAATTTTTATTTTATCTTGAAACAATATTTTCATTTGAATTCTGAAAATCTTGATTTCGAAAGCAATATTTTATTTTTTTTAAACAATATTTCAATTGTTTAAAGAATATTTCTCAAAAGAGTCAAGAATATTGTAATTTTCCCGAAAAAATACACATTTTGTTTAGGATAATTGATGAATATATTAATGCCTCGTTTGGTTGAGGAGATTAGCCATTATTAACTGAATAATTGGATTTTGTTTGTTGTTTGATATCTCCAATAACTTACCGGTTTGACATGCAAATATTATGTTATCTTGCATTTTAGGAAACTTTTTCGTTGGACATTTCAGGGTCCGATAAAATAATTGGGTTTTTAATAGACTATTTAATCTTATCTTGACTTATCTTATTTTGGCAACCAAACGAGGCATAAGCAAACGAATACAAAAATGAGTCGACAACCGGCCAACCACAATCACAAAAACATGAAACACGAATATCATTGGGAGGACAATGCAGAAACCCAAATAGAAATTCATGAAGAAAAGAAAAATCAATAATGACCAACATATTACAAAACAATGGAAAGACAAGAAGAGAGCAAGTGTGTGTGTGTGTATGTATTGTATTCTTCTTCAAGTGTATTACAACTCCATATAATGGTGTCCCTTTTATAGTACAAGAAGACCATTCAAAAGGTCATGAGTTACGAGGGAATGAATGGCCTTAACATCCACCATAGGTTACATAATACAACAAGCCATTTTCAACATTCCAAAAACCTAATTAAACTCGACAAGCCGAAAATAAATAATTTATATTTTCGGAACAACTTTCTTCATCAGTTCTAAAAGAACATCATCTTTCTTGGACCCTTGCAGGTGATTAATTAACATGGACGAAGTAGATGCGTCGGCAAAGAATCCTTTTTTGTGCATTTCCTCTAAGAATGGCATTGCCTTGTCCAACTTTTTCTTCTTCAACAAGCAATGAATAATGATGTTGTATGTCATGCTATTCGGTGCGCAACCACTTCTCTCCGTTTTTATAAGCAAATCTTTTGCCTCGTTGACGAACCCTTCTTCACAAAGTGTACCAATAATGACATTATATACGTGATTATTAGGTTCCAACCCTTTGGAAGGAAGTTCGTTTAAAAGCTTTTTCGCATCTTCAAGTTTCCCATCTTTGCACAAACCATTAATCAGGATACCGTATGTGACTATACTAGGACTTACTCCTTTGTCTTCCATCATCTTTAGAAATGAAAACGCTTCAGAAATCTGACGAGTCTTGCACAAGCCTTCCAACAAAGTATTGTAAGTACGTAAATTAGGATTTACTTGCCGAGCTTCCATATCTTTATAAAGTTTCCATCCATCAGCGTTTCTACCTTGACTTAGTAATCCATGTATCATGGTGGTATAGGTAATTGTATCAAGGTACTCTAAACCTTTAGAAGAAGCTTCGAGAAAAAGACGCCAAGCTTCATCCACTTTACCATTCTTGCAATACCCGTTGATTAAAGAGTTATAGGTGACGATGCATGGCTTAAGGCCGTTGCCCGTTATAGAATCAAATACTTCTTTTGCTTTATCCATTTTCCCTTGCAAACAGTATCCGTCTATCAACGCAGAGTACGTGAAAATATTAGGACGAATGTTTTGTCGCTTCATAATTTCCAAAACATCTTCAGCCTCTTTAACATTTCCTTCCTTGCAAAACGCGTCCACTAATATACTAAAAGTAACAACATTTAAGGAAATCTTGTTATTGACCATTTCATTTAATAAGTCTTTGACCTCTTTCCATCTACCGAAATCGCACAAGCCCTGAATCATCGACGTATATGTTACAACAGTGGCCGAAAGTCCCTCGTCAATCATTCTAGATTTGAGCTGGAGAGCATCATCCACCATTCCGCCTTTACATAAGCCATTAATTACTGCATTATAAGCCTTAACATTGGGCTTATAGATCGTCTTTTCCAATAACAAAAGCAAATCATGGGCAGTATGAACACGTCCAGCTTTGCAGAGCCCATCTATCGCAGTAAGCTGAATCGTAACATCGTTCGGCTCACAAAGTTTCAAAGTCAAAATCTTCTTGAACAATTTTTCCGCATCGGCCACTTTATCATCTAAAAAGAGCCCTTTTAAGAGGGTGGTGAATGTTGTAACATTTGCCTCGTAACCGTGTTTAAGGAAGCTGCCGAAGACAGCAAAACCAACGTCTACACGCTTCAAATGGCAGCAACAATTAATCAAGATGGTCATTGTGTACTCATTTACAGGAGCACCCAGTTCACGCATTTCGTCGAACAGTTTGAGGGCAACCGAGTATTGTTTCAAATTGACAATAACTTGCAACTGTTTGGTGAATTCAAAAATGGGGGGCTGCGGCCGCATTCTAACCATTTTGCGAAACAAGAGAATTGCTTCATCTACTTCGCTTTCACAGCTCAAATCTCTTTTGAAATTAGGTGAAAAAAGTCTCTCTTTGTGGCGCACGCTATGAAAATTTAAAGAAAATAAAGAGAATGGATCAGCAAAAATACAATAATTAGGAGAAGATTTAGCAGCAATTGCTCTACGAATAGCAGAAATCCTCATCTTCTCGAAGCGATTTTTGTGAAGAAAATTCTACTGCAGTGCAAAATGAAATGAAAAAGGTGGACTCGGTTGTTTAATGGATATAATTGACTAATTACATCTAGACCCCTTTAAAATAGTATAATTACAAAGTATTTTTATTGACTCTTAATTTTGCAACTAAGTAATTGTTTATTCATTACCTTCCCTCTAAGTTTATTTTAATAAAAAGTGTTTATTGCAATTAGTACCCCTATCTTTATTATTTATGATTCAAATTTTGTTAGCACACAACCCCTGACCAGAGTTACTAAAATAACAAAGAATAGTTGTTTTGCAATCTATATATCTATATATCTATATATAATATAAAAAGAGGATCTATGCCCTCAATGATTGACATGTGGCAAATGATGATGTCATTTATCAAAATTGCTTAGTTGGAGTTCAATTGATGAGGTGGATTCTTTAATTGGTGAGTTGTGAATTTTATTTTGGTATGTATTTAAGTTATTTCCTATTTAACATTTATACACTCATTTAAACAATTACCACATGTATATATATATATTATTCCAAAGGTAATATTTTATAAATTTGAAATAAAAAATCTTATTTACATTTTCAATATTTCAAAATATATTTATTGAAAAAATTTATGATACTCAATTATTTTACGAATATTCAAATAATTTTAGAAAGAAATATTCTTTTTAATATTCAAATATTAAAATAAAGGAATACAATTGTTTTTTTTTTTTTTTTTTTTTGAATTTTCAATATTTTGGAATATTCGAATATCCATTCCATTAAAAATAATTATAAAACAAATATTTTTATTTTTTTAATTGTACTATTTAATCTATATATTATATAAAAAGAGGATCTATAGTCTCAATGAATGACATGTGTCAAATTCTTATGTCATCTTCTCAAATTGCTTAGTTGAAATTAAATTGCTTATGTGTATTAGTAAATTGCTTAGTTGTCATTTTTAATTTGGTATATATTTAAGTTGTTTCCTTTTTAACATTTGCACACTCATTTAATTATTAGCACATATACATATTCTTTCATGAATTTTATATTTTAAAACGTAAGAGAAAAATATTATTTCACTTAATTAATTTTCCAAATATCGTAATATGCTGATTGTATTTTTTTTTATTTTTTTTTTGCATTATTTGATTTAAATTTGTAATTTAAATAATTATGTTAATTATAAGTTTGTGGTTTGAATATACATTTAAATAATTTGTAAAACATTTAAGTGTAATTGAATATGCATTTGAATAATTTATGACATTTAGATTAAAAAAAAAAACTTATGATATTTATAAAATTTACCTTATTGAGTTTGATTTGTTCTTTATTTAAGTTAATTTATGACATCTAGATTTAAAAAAAAAAACTTATGATATTTATAAAATTTATCTTATTGAGTTTGGTTTGTTTTAAGGGGCTATTAGTGAGAACCCCCTCTAGTATTTTTTTAATAAAGATGGGTCCAGCCCCATTTCCTTTATTAGTGATAGATCCAACTTTTTTTAATTCTCAAATTTACCCTTTCTTACTATTCACTATCCACTACTTTAATATCTATTTCATTTTTTTTCTTTTAATTATAATATTCGTTTATTTATTTAAAAAAAAAAAAATTCTTTTTCAATTTTATTATTTTTATTGTACAGTTTTTTGTTTTCATACCGATTATAAAATTCCGAAAACAGCTATAAAATTTCCGTAATCAACTATTTCCGAAATCAACTATTTCCAAAATCAACTATTTCCGAAATCAACTATTTTCGAAATTGACTATTTCCAGAATCAACTATAGATTACTGAAAACAACTATTTTTTTTGTTCGTTTAATTTATTTCTCGAAACAACAATCACAAAAAATAGGTATATTTAATAGCAGGTTTACTAAAATTATATCAACTACAAATTGACGAAAATCAACCATAACAAATTGAAATTAACCAAAAAATTTATCAAATCAACTTAAAATTATCTAAACCAACTATAAAAATCGAAAACAACTATAATTTATCTAAATCAACTATAAAATAAAAAATCTCAATTTAAGAGATTAAACAACTATAGTTCAATCCAGATGCTGGACATTACAGTTGCATATCCATCGAGAAAGGTCTATATCTCCACCGACCATGTGTTGAATCCGAAGTCTGTGAGGGTGATTTGTTCCATCGCCACTGTCTCAACCACTCCCCAACTTCTACATGTCAATAACTCTCAGGTGAAGAAAGGACGCAAATCCCTTGCGTTAACCGTCAATTACCACTCTGCCACATCAGATCCCCACTGCGGATACCTAAAATGGTTTTAGAGAAAATTAGTATAAAAAATCAACTACACACACATTTTTATCGAAAATCATAAATACATATCTGAACCGAATCTGAAAATTCGATCTAAAATTGGCAAAAGATAGGATGAATTAACTGCTTTGCTCCGATGAGTTTTTTTTATCACCGGTTTCATCCTCGGGCTGAATGAATCGGCAAGAGCCGCGACTCGAGGCAATCAGAGAGCGATTGTTGCTTACTGAATGATGGCTTCTGGTATTTGGCGAGACTCAAAAAGAATAAAGGATTAACGAGAACACCGTTGGTCGGTGACGACGGCGGTGGATGGAGGGCAGCGACAACGGCGGTGGACGGAGGACAGCGACGATGGCGGTTGACGGAGAGTGGCGGTGAGGATATGAGATCTGGTTTAGAGTTGGGGATAGAAACGAGAGAGAGGTGGTGGCTGGAGAGAAAAAAAGAGATGAAGAAGAGAAATAGGGTTTAGTGATTTTATATGATAACTAAGGGTAATATAGACATACCCCTTAAAATCTGAATTTATGTTTAATTAAAATATTAAATAAAGGGGGTTCTCACTAATATGTAAAATGAAGTCATATCCATCTTAATATAGTCAAATGTATTGGGCGGTTTTCACTAATTATCCCTTGTTTTAATTGCTATGATGAATATCCAGATTTCAAATATTACTTTTCTAGATCTTGCCAATCAATTATTCTGTGTGAAAGGTAAGTTGTAATACTCATTTTTTTTTCTCTAATTATGCAAATCAACTGTTTTTTTTTTCATAGAATCATGGACACAATGTTTGACAAATATATATATATATATATATATATATATATATATATATATATATATATATATACCTCAGGGCCCCCATCCCTTGGCCCGACAAGGATTGATGGAGGAATGTAAATCATGATAACTCAACGGCCCGTTAAGGTAGCGGACTCGGACCTGGTGCCCACAAGGAACCAACCCTCATTGGAGTTGAAATTCCCACACTGCGGCTGCCAGGATTCGTTCCTAGGACCTTGCACCAACTTACCACCTCCGGAACCAGTTGAGCTACACCCATGCGGGCAGAATATAATTACTTTAGACGTTATGTTGAGTAATAAATTATTATTATAAACTTTCTTTTAATATATCCCTTCTATTCCGCAAAATTGCTCTATATATGTAGTTTTTTACTCACATTTGTACTCCATGCCTGCAACTTCTTCTTCCCTATACTCATTTCTTCTCTAATTGTCTAACATCTTTAATTTCTTTCTTTTGACAAATTAATCGAAAATATTAGTCAAATAACAATTTGTATCTATCTGCTATCATTTGAATCCGTCTCCCCTAAATCTTCTATATTGCCATAATCATATTTATATTTTTGCATCAAGTATGTACGTAGTCGGTTCGATGGAATATCTTTGATTCCGGTGCCGGCGCTTCTCAATTGAAGCTTATCTTTATTGCAATTCCACGAAATTTTTTATTATTGTTTATTTATGTTAATATTAAATATCTGTATTCGATTTTATTTTTAGATTGTTTCGGCTTATTTCCATCACTTTTTCGGGTGTTTGTGTTGTTAAGGTTGAAGAGCCGTTTTTGGAAGGCATCCAAATTTCCTAACTTAACTGTGTTTTTTGATATGTTAATGTGTATTTCAAACTTCAAATTCAAAATTTCCTGACTTTTTTCTCTTGAATGGCCTATGTGTATGAAATATTTAATAATGAGATTCAAATCTACCATTATAATCAAATGAACATTGGAGTAAACAAATGAAAAAAAGAAAATAACATAAAAGTTGTGATGGGGAGTTCACTTTGATATCATTTCTTATTTGATCTTCTTTTCTTTATATTGTAATTTGTTTTAAATTTTAATATTGGTTTTTTTTTATCTTTACACGTTTTTTTCTTTATTTTTTCACGTAAACACAACTTTAAAATCATCATAACCTAATCCATCACCCCCATTAGATTTTTATTCCATATTTCTTTATTTTTCTGTTATTTTTTATGGATTCTCATTCACTTGTATTTTTCTTCACGTAAACACAACTATAAAATCATCATAACCTAATGTATTTATTATCTATATATAATATAAAGGGTGAAAATTTAGACCGGATAGCCTGTTTTAATAGGAAAATCGGATGACATAGGATGATTGACACGTGGATAATTTAAACAAAAATATAATTAGAATTCTAATAATTGTAAAAAAGAAAAATAAAAAAAGGAAAAAGAAAACCCCAGCATAACACCCATGTCCCGTAACCCCTCTAACCCTAATTATAATCAGCATGATTTATTAAGAGTTAAGACTTACGAGTGCCACATGTCAAAAATTAGTAGAATCCGATTTATATTAAATATCGGCTGATCCGCTCAGAATTTAATCTCTACTATAAAAAGAGGATCTATGCCCTCAGTGACATGTAGCAAATATTGATTATTGTGGCATCTCAAATTGATTAGTTGACTTCTCATTTTTTTATGAGTTTAATTTGTTTCCTATTTAATATTTGCACAATCATCTAAACATTATCACATAAACATACATTTTTTAATACATTTAATCTATATATAAATTCGAAAAATATTTATCTTATTTATACCTTTAATTTTTGAAATATATTTGTTTGAATGTTCAATTTTATGAATATTGAAATAAATTTTAGGATTTTTTTTTTCATTGTAACAATCGACTAATTTTAAGAATAAAATGCATTTTTTTTTTAATTTTCGTAATTATAGAATATCGGAATATGCATTCAATAAATTATATATATTTTTTTTGAAATACAACATATAAATATTTTTATTATTTCATTATTTTATTTTATAAATATAATGATACATTAATAAAATACAATAATATACAATAAACGATTTTATATATATAATATTATTTTTTTGTTTCGAATTATCTGTTTATCAAATAAGGTCAATTTTTACATTTTCTCATAATTATATTTTTTTTCCATATTATATACATCATAAAATAAGGTAAATTGTGTATTTTATTGTGAATTAACTTTTCTCGGATTAGGTAGCTCAATTAGTTTTCAATCAAAGTTAATTATTTCCAAATTAACTTAATACTTGTTTATTAACTGTCATAATTAACTATTTCTAAATCAATTCAAATCAAATCATTTAATTATATAATCAATGATTTCGAAATTTTAGATTGGCGCTCATTTTAAAATTCAAATTTTGAATTTTTAAAATATTTCCAATATTACGTAATAATCCATTCTATATAATATCCCACAACAATGTGATTTTCAGCACTCGATCCAAGTACTTCAAATTATCATATGTAATTATCTTTCCGTGTTGATACTTATATATAATTTTCAAGACTCGACCCACTACTTCATATGATGATCTACATCATATTATCATATGTAATAGTCGATCCAACTACTTCATATTATCATATATAATTTTTAGCACTCGATCCAACTACTGGATTCTCCCCCTTCTTCTGTTCCAATTTTTTTTCCTCAAAACACACTCGATCCAACTACTTACCATTGATATTTCTCAATTACGTTTCTTTTACATTTTAATGTTTTTTTTATCGAAATGGGATTTATAGTTGTAGATCCGATATTTTATAAAATCATATCCCCTTGCAAGCTTAATCTAAATTAATATTAAAACATCAAGTAAAACATTTTTTGGTATGCAATTTTCAACTTTTGGCACTACGTATGTTTCATCACTGTAAATTTTTAATAGTTGGATATATATCACCTAATTTTATGCAAGTTTTTATATATGACATCAACTACTAAAATTTTGGATAGCTCTATGCCCTAAATTTAATTACTCCTAAGTCCTAACAATCTCTATTCAAATTAAACGTGTAACTAGTTTCCATATTGATGAGTTTAGCTATACAACAACGTGAGAAATAAATTTTGAAATAACATTAATATAATCAACATACTATAAGAAAAGTAAACGATTTAAAATGTATTTTTTTATTATTACTATTTATATATAATGGTTTTTTACCTATATTATTAATTTAGTATAAATTGATGCTACATACATCAATGTATAACATAAAGTATCTATGCATACTTAATTCTTTTAAAATAGTTTTTATTGACATACCATATTGTTATTTTTTAATAGTTGATCTAATGTCGATACATTGTTGTCAAATATATTAGATTTTCATATAATTAACTATTATCCACCCATTAACATATTAGATTATTAGTAATAATTAACATGAGCATTAGCAATAGCATATTAGGATTAGCATTGCCATTAATATTAATATATTAGAATTAATATTAACATTAACATTAGCATTAGTCTATCAATCAATATTTGCATTAACATATTAGCATATTACAGTTAACTATTCTATAAGTTAGTATTAATGTGATTAGTATTAGTATTAGTATTAGTATTAATATTAATATTAGTATTAGTATTAATTTTAGTATTAATATTAGTATTAGTATAATATTAATATTAATTTTAGTATCACTATCAGTATCAGTATCAGTATTGGTTTCGATACCAATATTAGTATTATTATTAGTATCAATATTTGTATCTATCAATATTAGCGTATATATTATATATATTACGTATACTATTTATTATTCTTATTTATTATAGTTACCTTGTATAATAGGTTACCTTGTGTAGTAGGTTAGGGTTTCCTACATGTAACTATATATATGATTAATATACGTAAGAGATATCATTCTCTATTTTCTCCAAATCTATTTCTCCTATATGGTATCAGACACTAGGTTAACCTAGCCGTCACCACCCCTTCTTCTCCATAGCCGTCGCCCCTCATTCTCCATGGCCGGCGACGCTTCTTCTCCCTCCACCGCTCCTCTCAATCCTTTTCACCTTGTTTATGCCATCTCTAATATCAAATCTCTTATCCCCGTTACTCTAGATCTGAAAAATCCTAATTATCAAAAGTGGAGTCACTTTTTCACAATTACCGTCGGTCGTTTCTGCCTCTCCGATCTTCTACATGGAAAACCCCGACCGGAATCGATTTCCACTGATGAATGGCAGCGCGCCGACTATCTCCTCCAATCTTGGATCTACCGCACCATCTCCGACGATCTGTCCAACATGGTTCTCTCAAAAACCTCCACCGCCAGTGATCTATGGACCGCCATCTCTTCTCTCTTTACCAATAACAAAGATTATCGAGCCATTCAACTTGAAGAAAAATTCAAGTCCCTCAAGAAAGGTACTCTCTCCATTCACGATTATTGCCAAATAATCAAAACCACGGCAGACAACTTGGCCAATGTCGGAAATCCAATCTCTGACAAACAACTCGTCCTACAAATCCTACACGGCCTTCCGAAAAATTACGGGACCGTCGCCAACCTCATCTCCTTTCAGAATCCCCTTCCCACCTTTCTACAGACTCGATCGCTTCTTCAGATGGAAGAAACAAGAATTGCTGAACCGGAGCAGACCGTTGCTGTTTTCTACGCCTCCAACGCGAACTGTCCATCCAACAGTTGCAACGGTTCCTGCAACAGTCCCGTGGAGGTAGTTCTTCGCGCTATCAGCATGGGGGTGGCCGATCCAACCGTCGCGGAGGTCGCAACACTAACCGTCATCCCATGCAGCACTACGGCTACCATAGTTCTCATGGCGCATCTCAACTCTGGCGCGCACCTTACCGACAACCGTCAATTTTGGGATCCGCTCCAAATACATCGGGCCACCCATCCACTCCAGCGGCTCAAGCCTACTTTACTGGACCACCTGAACCCTACACCGGCCACTCGACTCCTACTCAGGTTCATCCGCAGCAGCAACCATGCCACAGCTCTAACAGTTCCATCAACAGTTGCAACAGTTCCTGCAACAGTGCCAACGTGGTGGATCTCACAAACCGTTTGAATACGGTGACACTTCAGCAGCCTACCGAGTCACAGTGGTTCATGGACAGCGGGGCGACCTCTCATATGGCACCACACTCAGGTAATTTCAATTTTTTTTTTAATCCTGGCAGAATTTCCCCAAACATGTCGTCGTTGGTAATGGTTCCACCATCCCCATAACCCACATAGGCCACACAATTCTTCCTACCACTCATTTCCGCCTCACAAATGTCTATGTCACACCCAATATTGTCAAACACCTTATCTATGTTCGAAAGTTCACCCACGATAACTCATGTTCGGTTGAATTTGACCCGTTTGGTTTTTCTGTGAAGGATCTTCGGAGTCGAGTCGAGATTTTCAGGTGCAATAGCTCCGGTGACCTATATCCATTTGGCGTCCCTCCCCCCACCTCACCTCCCGCTGCTTTCCTCACTGTCGCAACACCTTCGTCTCGCACTCTTTGGCATCGGCGTCTAGGCCATCCCGGCAAACACGTCATGTCCCGTTTATTTTCTAGCACTTTTCTTTCCCATAATAAAGACCCTAGGGAGTCTCTTTGTAATGCCTGTCAATTAGGCAAACATTTTCGTCTACCATTTTTTTCTCAAAAATCTACTCCTGTTGCTCCATTTCAAATTATTCATGCTGATTTATGGACTTCTCCTATTTCTAGTCTTACGGGTTTCAAATATTATCTTGTGTTAGCTGATGATTTTACCCATTATTTATGGACTTTTCCTCTTCGAAATAAATCTGACGTTTTTACAACATTTGTCAATTTTCATACACTTCTCAAAACTCAATTCCAACATCCCCTGAAAGCCTTACAAAGTGATAATGGTCGTGAATTAAAAAATGCGGATTTTCAAAACTACTTCACTAAACACGGCATCCTAAATCGTTTTTCGTGTCCCCACACCTCCCCTCAAAACGGACACGCAGAACGAATGATCCACACTATAACTAACATGATTCGATCCCTCATCTTTCAAGCTCATCTTCCTCCTACTTATTGGGTCGAAGCCCTTCATATGGTCACACACCTACTCAATATTTTACCTACCAAAACCACACAAAACCGGACTCCTCACGAAGCTCTTTACCTCATCAAACCTACATACTCTCATCTTCGAGTATTCGGCTGTCTCTGTTATCCCAACCTCACCGCCACCGCACCACATAAACTCGCCCCCTGTTCTACTCCTTGTGTCTATCTCGGTCACCCTTCCTCTCACAAAGGCTATCGCTGCCTTAATAGATCCACTGGCCGAATCATAATTTCTCGTCATGTAACCTTCGACGAAACTCACTTTCCTTTTGCTGAGTCCACTCCCCCCAAAAACACACTTCCTACCTCTGCCTTGGACGAAAACACACCCTCCCTATTCCTCCTCCCTCAGACTTCGTCTAACTGTTGCAAAAGTTCCTCCAACTGTTCCAACAGTGAACCACCATGTTCCAACAGTTCGTCCAACAGTCCTATAATACAGTCAACACCTGTTTCTCCTGCAGCACCACCTCTCGACCACGACCAGCTCACAACTCCTTCTCCTACTCCCACACCTCCCCCACTTCCCCCTGCTCACCCTATGGTGACTCGCATTAAAGTGGGCACCCACAAACCTAAAGTTCTTTTCTCTCTCGTTGCGTCCTCTACCTCTTCCATTCCCACCAACTATCGCCAAGCTCTTCTTGACCAAAACTGGCGAAACGCCATGATTGAGGAATATACTGTTTTAATTAAAAACAATACTTGGAATGTTGTGCCCCGCCCCCCATTCACTAATGTTATTTCTGGTAAGTGGATACACAAACAGAAACTCAAGTCTGATGACTCCCTTGAGCGATACAAAGCACGGTGGATTGTTCGTGGGTTTCACCAGCAGGCTGGCATCGATTTTCACGAGACTTTTAGCCCAGTTGTCAAACCAGCCACTGTTCGAACAGTTCTCAGTATTGCTCTCTTGCGATCATGGCCAATCCACCAGCTTGATGTGAAAAATGCCTTCTTACATGGCAATCTCTCTGAAACTGTCTACTGCGAGCAACCTCCCGGATTCGTCGATCCATCTCGCCCCACTCACGTGTGTCGTCTCAACAAAGCACTCTACGGTCTCAAGCAGGCACCACGTGCTTGGTACAAACGTTTTGCATCTCACATTACTACCATGGGGTTCAGAGACTGCAAGTCCAACACTTCACTCTTTGTGTACTGTCGCAATAGTTCACGCGACTGTCGCAACAGTTCACGCGACTGTCGCAACAGTTCATGCGCCTACCTTCTGCTGTATGTCGATGACATTGTACTTACGGCCTCCACACCTGAATTGCTCCGCTCTATCATCGCTGCCCTTAATCAAGAGTTCGCAATGAAGGATCTTGGCGATCTTCACTACTTTCTCGGCATCTCAGTTACTCGCTCGTCGAATGGACTATTTCTCTCTAAACGCAAGTACGCCGACGAGATACTAGATCGTGCACACATGGCTTCCTGCAACCCTTGTCTTACGCCGGCTGACACAAAGAGCAAGTTGTCTTCGACCACTGGACCCCCCGTTGCTGACCCTACTCTTTATCGCAGCCTTGCCGGTGCACTGCAATACCTCACGTTTACTCATCCCGACATCTTCTATGTTGTGCAACAAATTTGTCTTTTCATGCATGATCCGAGGGAACCTCATATGGCTGCTCTCAGGCGTATCCTTCGCTACATTCGTGGCACTCTTGATCATGGCCTTAAGCTCTCCCCCAATCCGGACCTCTCCCTTATCGCTTACTCCGACGCCGATTGGGGTGGCTGTCCTGACGGTTCCTTCGACCCTACACCCGGTGTTTTTCACCGGGTGTAGGGTCGAATAAATCCTGCCCTGACACTCGTCGTCCGACATCGGGCTATTGTGTTTTCCTCGGCAACAACCTCATCTCTTGGTCCTCCAAACGACAGGTCACTACTTTTCGATCGAGTGCGGAGGCCGAATATCGAGATGTCGCAAATGCCGTCGCCGAAACGACTTGGTTACGCAACCTACTTTCTGAGTTGCTATGTCCACTTTCGAAAGCCACTATTGTCTACTGTGACAATGTCAGTGCCGTCTACCTATCCAGCAATCCTATTCAACTCTCTCGTACAAAACATGTGGAGATCGATATCCACTTTGTCCGAGACAAAGTTGCTTTGGGACACGTTCGAGTTCTTCACGTCCCATCCGCCTACTAGTTTGCCGATATCTTCACGAAAGGACTCCCTACTCAACTATTCCAACAGTTTGTCTCCAGTGTCCACGTCCTCTCCTTTCCCGTTTCAACTGCGGGGGTGTATTAGCGTATATATAATATATATTACGTATACTATTTATTATTCTTATTTATTATAGTTACCTTGTATAATAGGTTACCTTGTGTAGTAGGTTAGGGTTTCGTACATGTAACTATATATATGATTAATATACGTAAGAGATATCATTCTCTTTTCTCCAAATCTATTTCTCCTATAATCAATATCAGCATGAGTATTAATATGAGTGTGCGTATCAATATTAATATTAATATTAGTATGAGTTTCAATATTAGTATCAATATTAGTATCAACATCAGTATCAATATCAGTGTTAGTATAAGTATAAGTATCAGCAAAATTATCAGTATTAGTATCATTATTAGTATCAATAGTTGTATTAATATTAGTATGATTATCAATATTAGTGTTAGTATTAGTATCAATATTAGTATCATTGTGAATATCAATATGAGTATTAGTATTAGTATATATTTTGTTGTTTGAATTATTTATATGAGTAAAAAGCAGTTTGCCCCTAAACTAAGGCATGTTTTGCGCTTTGCCCCCCAAACAATTTTTTTTTGCACGTTTTTACCTAAACTTGTGTTTTTGTTGCACGTTGCCCAAAAAATGGTATTTTCCGGTGATTTCCGCCGGAATACTAGACATGTGAAAATCACGTGAGTTTGGCAGGGGCAAACTTGTCAATTCACTCGTATTCTTCATTCCCCTTCTTCTCTCCCAACGCCATCCTTCATCCTCCATTTTTTACGCAGATTTTCTCCCATGTGAAAATTCATCTTTCTCACACACAACTGAAGGAGTAGATTTATGGACGCGAAAGTGGGTCGAAAAAATTCATCGAAGAAACCCAGCACAACCTCTTTCATCCCTACCCGTATCTCCGCCTTCTTCCACCACTTCCACGGCGGAGCAGGGAAGAATAACCAGGAACATCCAAAGCAGCAATAAGCTTTGCGCCTCATCCAATTACAGCGAACACTGAGCAAGAACTCGACGACGCCGACCGATTTCACCTTCGATTTCAGTCGCCAATTGGAGATAAGCTCGTTGCCTGCCGACAAACTCTTCAACAACTATAAAATCAAACCATTAAAAACACACCCAAGGTTTCACTACGATCAAAACAAGCCCAAAAAATTTACCGAAATCCCCCAAATTTTTCATCAGAGAAGCATTCTCCCCCGAAACAATTTGGCGAAAGATTTCGACCTATTTCTCACAGCCATGGATCAAACTTATTAAGGAAAACGTCAAGAAAATAGGTGGTGACGGATAGAAAGAATGGCAGGAATAGAGGCGGATCGAATCGGCAGCAGGGGGAAGAAAGATTTTCTGGTTTGGAACTTGGAAGTGGTGGTGGGCGACGGGATAAGAAGATGATACCTTCTTTTTTATTTTGTTTTGTTTCTTTTTTCTGTTTGTTTTCTTATTTTTTTATTTATTTTTTATTTTTGTAAGGGTAAATTACAAATACCCCTGAGGTATGGTCAAATTACAAAAACCCCCTCTTGTTTGGATAATTACATCTACCCCCTCAACTATGATTTTTTTCTTACACCTCCACACTTATTGTGCCAAATTCAATATAATCATCTAGGTTCCGTGGAATGTGCTCTAGTTTGTATTCGTTTTGTGTAAAAATACAGTTTCCGATGCACTACAAACTGATATACACAAGCTAAAAATCACATATTATGATCATCTTACTTCATAATGTAGAGTTTGAATGGTATAAAACGGGTACAAAAGTGATAATATTTCTCTCGAAGATTCCACTAAATTTGAAGAGCTGAGGGGTGGTTGTAATTATCCAAACAAGAGGGGTGTTTTTGTAATTTGACCATACCTCAGGGGGGTGTTTGTAATTTACCCTTTTTTTAATGATTAATTCATAGTTAATATATAGAATATAAGTGAAGGAACGAATTTACCCCTGCAAATATCACGTGCAACACACGTGTTTTAACATTCCGATCGAAATTGCCGGAAAAATCAGTTAGGGGGCACTGTACAACGAATTAACGAGTTCAGGTAAAAACGTGCAAACAAATTTTGTTTGGGGGGCAAAGTGCAAAACGCCACATAGTTTAGGGGGCAAACTGCTTTTTACTCTATTTATAAATATAATTATTTTGTCGTGTTAAGTTTATTTGCAGTTTATGCTAATTTTATTGTCGACTCCACTGAAGTTTTTTTTTTTTTTTAATCAATGTACTTAGTATAAATTATATTTATTTCTTACACTTTTAGGTGATTTGTGTTTCGGTAATTTGCATCACTTATTGCACTTGAACGATGAGAAATGTGCATGTTACTCGCAGGGTATTAGATGAGTTATAGGCGATGTCAATGCATGTATTGTAAAACACTACATTGATAATTAATTTTCGTGTTAAGGATCCAAGTGTATGGGACGGGATAGTTGTACCATTTGGGTCAGATAATGTATCTTATTTCCATATCATAGTTTTTCATATTTTATATTTTATTTATCATTTATTTTGTTTATCTCGGTACTTAAATCAAATGAAATTCGATATTGTTTAAAAAAAAGATTATACCGTATTATATATCAACTATTCAAAGTTTTCATTCATTTTTTATATTATCCCATGCATCGCATTAGAATTCTCTTTTCATTCGCAAAGGTGTTTGATTTACATCATCGACGTGTTTTAGTCATTAAAAAAAATCGAACTTAGAATTGATCCCCATGCATCGCACGGGTGAGTTACTAGTTCGATATAATACAAGAGTACTAATTGCACTGAACTCCTAATAAAGAGAACCCATGGAAAATATAATAAGAGGAAAAGATAGCTTGGTGGAAAAAAATAAAATTATAGACGTAAAACAAATTTTGTTAAGCTACTAAAAGAGGAGAACTATTATGAGCACAAATACTTTGCACATTTTCTTGATGTCAAGATTTTTTATGATCCAATAAGGCAAGCCCATTACTTAAGCCGAGAAATGGCCCAAGTAGACTCACTTGCACATGAGTTTTTGTAAAGATTTTGAAATGTTTTAGAGAGTAGCTAGAAGCTTCTCGAATGTAGATATTTCTAGAAATTCTTTGGAGTGTTCCAGAGAATAAATAGTAGTAATTGTTTGACCACCACCGTCCGCTACTAAGTAAGTGGATTAGTATAAAAAGGTAAGTAGATTAGATAAAATAAGTAAGTGGATTAGTATAAAAAGGTAAGTAGATTAGTATAAAAAGGAACTTAGGTGATTCATTTGTGTTCTTATTTAGCACACAAAACACATCCCACCCCGTGAGTGTTGGCGTGATCAAAGTTGCCAAAGCCAAATCTTTTAAAGACGTATAAATTGTTGCTCGAATAATCTTGAGAAAGAAAATCTTGTTTGCATGTATTACTCACACAAAAAGTATGTCCACCAAATATTTTATCAATTTCCATGTAAACCTATACGTGAGACTAAACACTCTAGTCAACCGAATTTGCTCATTTCCTTTGGTATGCTAAATACGAAGAAAAATAAAATATATTTAGTCCTACCGGTCTAAAAAAAAATATTTTAGCATCTTTTTTTATCCTTGACTTGCACAACAGCAAGACAACAACTAACCTTTTCGCCAAAATTTTGTATTCTTTAAGGTAGTAAGATAGGAAAACGATATAAAAACAACAAAAACACAATGGAGATATAAAAACAACAAAAACACAATGGAGAAGAAAATCCTGAGTTGGTCCTTCTGTGATTTCTCCCATATTCTTCTCACTTGTTCATAGTCGAAATCCAAGGTGGCCTATTGGGAGAGGGAGCATATATATACACAACTTACAGTTTACGTTGATTAAGTTTTTCAGAAGAAAAAAAATGGATTTTTCCCGAAAAATGCGAATTAAAATTCGATCCACCCTTAGCGGTGACCCTCAACCACTTCTCAAGAACCCATTATGTTACATAGTGATTTGTTATCCTTCAAATAGTGTAGTATTTGAAATTCAAAATTCTAATTTCCGATTTTTACTTTTTGAAACGGAATTGTAGTTAGTTTTCCACTTGCGAAAAAATTAGAATGTTTCCGAAAATGTTAATTCACAATCAATAGCAAGGTTTTGGTTAGACTTGAGGCCAGAGCTCAAAGAAGGATCTGTAATTCTCACATCAAAAATTCTTTGATGTTCGAAGTATTGATTTGTTGTGCACTTGAAATCTAAGTCAAAATAATCCTTTCAAAGTCATAGTTTTTTTTCAAAAATATTTTTTTTTCAGATGCAAGAACAGAAAACAACCCATACCTCAGATTCATCTACACATCATTCCAACAAATTAAAGAGCTACCTTCATCTCCCATGGAAACTTCGCCAGGCTGGCGAGGGAGCACGGTGACATAAATCTTGCTCAAATATGCAGTACAAAAGCTTCCAACGAAAAACGACATGAAACTGCATACACTAAAATAGTCGAAAAATTATTCGAAATCGACCCAAATGAAACCATCATTTTTATATTCCGTTATACATCGGGTTGTCCTTTATTCTCAAAGATATTTGATGAATACAAAGATAATATTATGTTCTATATTGTTTTTACTCTTTCAAAGTAACCAATGGAGAGTCATTAATCACTCTAAAATAGTATAATTACAAGGTCTTTCCCTTTCCCTTTTTCTTTTATAATAATTATAATTACCTTGCCTCAAATAAAAAAAACCCAAACAAAACATAAGAAAGGACTAAAATTCCCTTAAATGAAAAAAAAATATAAAATAAAAAGGAAAGCAAGTAAATATATATTTATATTTTTGGCACAACATTCTCATCATTTCTAAAAGATCATCTTTTTTGGATCCTTGCAAGTGATTAATTAACATGGACGTAGCAGCTGCGTCGGCCGGAATCCCCTTTTGTGCATTTCGTAAACCTCTTTCTTCTTCAGCAAGCAATGAATAATGGTATTGTATGTCACGCTATTTGATAAGTGTTCATTTTGCATGATTTTCACTTATCAATTCTTCGAGTTTTGGTCTTCGTTCGTCCGAGTTTTCGGCTTTATTTGTATATATTATGTTGTTTTTGTTTTATTTTTATTTAAGTTAAAGAGAAGCTATTTTTGCTGATTCGAAACGATTTTGGAAGCGAAGCCGAAAATCAAACCAAACACGTGCAAAAGTGCATTATCGCGGGTTGTGGCATTGTTTCGTATTTCAACCATTACTTTTGCATACGCCCTCCGATTGAGCTGATTCAAGCAGCTTTAGAAAGATAACTTCAATATCTACAACTTTTGTGAAATGCTAAATTGTCAAATTCTGGTTAAAAAAGGGTCAAAATAGTGTTTGAAGTAGGCGCAGAAGCCCAGATCGCGATCCAGCCTTCCTGTATCGCGATCTGGGGTCTTACATAAGGTTTTCTTGATTAGGACCCAGATCGCGATCCATCCTTCCGGGATCGCGATGTGGGGGGTTTCACAGTAAATTTTTTGATCAAGAACCAGATCGCGATCCACCATTCCTGTATCGCGATCTAGAAAGGCGGTGTGCAGTTTCCAAGGCTGCCAGATCGCGATCCAAGAAGCCCAGATCGCGATCTGGGCACAGAATTCGAGACGAGATATTTTTTTTTGATTTCTTACTATAAATAGAAGGTCTCTTATTCATTTTTCAAAAGTTTTCAAAAAACTTTTGCAAACAGACAAGTGTGGTCGCTTCAAAATTTTTGATTTTTTTGTGTTATAATTAATATACATCCATCAAAAATGCTTTAGTTGTAAACATGAGGAACTAAAAGTTTATTTTCCCCTCATTTCCTGCCGTTTTCTTTTAGCTACTAACAACATCCCATTAACGGGGGGCATGTTGTAATGTACTAGGGTTGTTCATGGGTCGGGTTGGTTGATTATCGGCTCATTATTGGCCCGACTCGATTCGACCAACTGACTCTTGCAAATATGTAAATCCATTATCGGTCACATTATTGTGAGCCGATAATGGTTGGTAATCGACTTTGTCGCCTGTCGGTTGCCGAAACAGGTCGATTGAAAATTATCGGCCACTATTAGCCACAATAAAAAAACAAATATAAAATTTTGATGTTATTCCTTGATCAAAATTCAGCAACTGACATTCAAATATTTTAGGCCCAAAATCAAGTTTCAACAATATCACATATTACAAATTAAAATTCCAGAAGCAATACAAAATACTAAAACGAATCATTTTCATCCATTCACACTTTCACATCAGAAAATTCTGAAATTTTCAATATTAATTTGAGAGACAAAATAGTTTGTACCTTAGAGTTTTGAAAGAAATAGAGAGGGCTAGTGGTAAATATTAGGAGGTAGGAGCAGCATGTCGGCGGGGATGGGCTGATAGAGACAGATGAGAGTCAAAGAAAAGGAGAAAATCAAGAGTAGAGTTACTTTAGTTATGTACTTTTATTTATTTCACGTCAAAAATTAAATATTGAAATTGAATAGTCACTCAATACACAAAAAGCGGTTAAAAAAAGGGAAAAAGTCGGTTGGTAGGGTAATATCTGCCAACTGACTTTTTCAACAAATTAGAAACTATATCTGACTCAATTATACCAGGCTTGGTTAAAATTATACGTCCAACCAAAACCAGTTGGTTGGTGAGCAATTATCGGCCGGAAGCAGTGGGTCGGTTGTCGGGTAAAGTGTTAAGTGTATATTTTTACACTTTATCGTACCTTTTTATTTGAGCTTTTGGTGTGTTTTGACGGTAATTGGTGCTTAAAAAGTTGATTTATTGTATTTTAGGTATAAATTGAAGAATTGGAAAAGTATGGGGTCAAAACTGCAATTTTGGAGAAAATATGGGCCAAAAGTGAAAAAAACAAAATTCTGAAGATTTAAAGCTCGGACCCCCGTCCCAGTTTTAGTGAAAATTGTGGGACCCCCGTCCGAGACTCCGAAGTTGCGCAGTAAAGGGATTTTAATTGCACAAGGAAACTGTCTTCTTCCCCAAGTTCTTCACCCTATATAAGACCAAGTCAAGCACACAATTAGGATCCATCTTTTTAACGCAAATTCAAGAGCAAAGAAGATCAACGAAGATTCAAGCATAGTTTATCTTATTTTACTTATTTATTTTATTTTATTTATCATAAGAACTACGAGTAGCTAATTTTCTTTTTCTAGGATTTTATTTGGAACCCTATGTGGGATTTATGAACCCAATTCTATGATTTTATGCAAGTTTTAATTCCGAATTATTTCTTCTACTTGTTTTATTAAGTGCATGAACTTGATCAACTTATGTGCTTTTATGTTATTGTTAATCGCATGAATCGGAAGATCGGGTTAATAATTAGAACTGTGGTAGAAGAGCCTTTGTGGTATTAACATAGGAATATAGTTAATCTCTTAGGTAGCCATTATTGAGATTTGTGCTTAATGCTGTGTTCTAGAATTAAATGCATAGGAATATAGTAATTGAATCTAGAGTATTAGAATTGTAATACACGCGGAAGCGGGTTATGATTATTTTAGCATCTCATGTTAATAATTCGGGTTAATTGCTTGCATAATTGAAGGAATTGGGGGAATAATAATCACATAGGGGGAAGAATAAAATCCTAGGCTTGTTTACTTTGATTAAATCTTCGTTTTAAATTGCTTTCTTGTTTTCGCTTGCTTTTTAATTTGGTTAATTCTCTCAAAATTCGACTGTGTAGGGTGGGCTTGATAATAATTGGTAGGATTTAGCGTCTAGAATTAAGTAATTAAATATTCCCTGTGGGTTCGATATCCGGACTTAATTGTCCACTATATTACTTGTACGATACGTGCACTTGCGTGTAGGTTTTCGGCCAACAAGTTTTTGGCGCCGTTGCCGGGGAATATTTTAATTATTTATTTTATTCTAGCTCTAAATTTGAACAATTTTCACGATTCACCCAAATTAATTTTTTTTAATATATATATATTTTTCTTTGGTTACATGTCAGGTTACAATTTTCGCGCACCTCAAACGGGATATGAATGGCTTCCGTCTGGCGAATACCTCCAAAATACCTATGATATGCCGTCACTTTGTTCAATATGTGGTGGAGATCATTACACTAACCAATGTTGGTATGCACCGAAAGCGAATAATTTCATAGATAACACCAACGGCGGTTATTGGAATACATACACCAACACGCCACGAGAACCCACTGTTCAGGAGTGTTATTTGAACTCCGTCCTTGAAGAATTTATGAAATCCATGTCTCGGAACAAGAGAAGAAGGAGATGGATGTGGTTAGTGCAAATATTCAAATTGAGGATATTATTGTTGTTCATGACGTGGCTTTGAAGGCATCAATAGAGGTTGATGAGAAGACGAATGTGTTTGAAGTGGAGGTTATACGCGGACGTGAGGTTTTTGTGTACCGATTTGAGGGAGCGGGTGATGAAGATCCCATTTTGGCTTCATACCGATTGATTACAACTAAGAAAGACTACAAGCTAAGGTGGACCCTGACATATTGCAATCCTATCCTTGTATCGGTTGCAATTGAAGTGAAAAAGCTCATGGATGGATGTACAATCTACAAGGCGTTGGATTGGACATAAAAATTTCAACAAGCAATGTCTGGCTGAAGACTTTAAACTTAGCGCTTCTCAGGAGGCAACCCGAGCTTTATTGTTTTTCGTAGTTTTCGTTAATTTTTCGTTTCGTTTTTTTTATTGTCATAAACATGCATTCTAATTCACTATTTGAATCTTACTTTTCAGGGTCGAAAACGTGATCGAGGGTCGAGTCGGCCGTCCGTAAAAAAGAAAAAAAAAATAAAAAAAAAATTTGCACCACTGCCTGTGGGACGGCCGTCCAAAAAATAGGTGTAAATGTGGGACGGCCATCCCAAAACCAGTAAGGAGAAAAAAATTTCGGACGGCCGTCCGAAATTTAGCACAAAAACCAGGACGGCCGTCCGAACCTAGTTGGGGCGTTTTAAATGTTTAAAAATCAGATTTTCTCCCCCATTATTTCCTAAACCCTCCTCGTTCTTTCTCTCCAAATCCCACACACAAGGAGGCTAGAGAATCAAACAAAATTCTCCAAAATCTACTCTTTCAAGGCACGCCCACAAGGTGTTCGACAATTTGCTCCAACCAAATTTTGAGTTCGATTGTCAACCAATTCTCGCCGAATCTATTCCAACCTCTCTCTCAACTATGTCGTCCAACAAACGAGGCCACACGAGCGAAGAATCATCTTCCAAAGGGAGGAAAAGGGAAAGAAAAATCCCACCGCCCAATGAGGACGAGCGTGAGAGAGCTAGGGAGGAGCACCCCGATCACATCGACTCCGACTAAATCAGGTGTTTTCTATCCTTAAACTTTGTGCTAAATTCGTTGAGGGCAACGAAAATTTGAAGTTTGGGGGTGAAAAACATGTTATTTTTGTGCTTATTTGTTTTAGTTTGCATGCATTATGTTTTATTCGTTTTTATTGTTTTTCTCGTTTTTCCGGAATATAAAAAAAAAAAAAAAAATTGCTTGAGTCGAATGCATCGATGATTTGTGATGATGAGAGATGATCAATGTTTGATGATGAGATTGCTTGTTTTGTGTGATAAGGATTTGATGTTTGTTTAGCTTTCGATTCAACGGGACTTAGAAGCGAATTATTGCTAGGAATCACATTTTGTGCATTGCTTTGGTTGAATGTTTTGTATTTTAAATTTGGAATTAATTTGTGCTAGATCATGCTATGTTCGGTTTTAAGACTCACCTTAGGAAATTTATGATACGAAGTATTGAGTAGTGAGTGATTTGGGATATGATTTGGGTCTTCTTTGAACCGTTTGAGCCTTTCAAGCCGACCTTTTTATCGAAATTATCCTTAGAACCTTGATTTGAGCCTCGGAGAAAAGGTGTTCTTTCTTTTAGCCAATGTGTAAGGTAGAATAGGTGGAGATTCTTGAAAAATTACCACTTGGACTTCGGTGGAAAAATTTTATAAGGTCCTTCTTCTTCGGAAAAAAAAAAAAAAAAAAGAAAAGAGAAGAAGAAAAAGAGACTAGAAGGGAGAAATAAGGACTAGTTGTTGAATTATTTTTGAAAACTCGATCCATTGCCTCAAAAGCAAAAGTGGAGACTTTTGAACTTTTGAAAATCGAGTTTATTATAGTCCGTAGAGGTGAATTCATTGTTTCAAACGCCTATCTTTCAAATTTTGGCGTAATCACCTAAATTCAAGAAGAATAGCCACACATACCCATATTTCCTACCTCGAACCAAAGAGCCTAACAATTGAAAGCCACAAAGCCCCAATGATCCCAATAGCTTAATGTTCGATATTAGTAGAGTAGCATAATTTGGTGAGTATTTGGAGTCAAGCATAAGCATGTAAGTATAAATTCTTTCTATCTTTAATTTGCAAATATTGGATGCTTGAAGCAATTGTATGAATTGTGGTTTTTGGTAATGGTGAGTGACTAAGTGTTGTTGAATTTTGAGCTTGCGAATGCCTAAGAATTGTCATTATAATTACAAGTTCTGAAAATGTGAAGTTGATCATTGGTCTATGTGATGAGATGTTATCGTTGAGTTATTTGCTTATTGGTAGATTTTGCTTGAGGACAAGCAAAAGTTCAAGTTTGGGGGTGTGTTAAGTGTATATTTTTACACTTTATCGTACCTTTTTATTTGAGCTTTTGGTGTGTTTTAACGATAATTGGTGCTTAAAAAGTTGATTTATTGTATTTTAGGTACAAATTGAAGAATTGGAAAAATATGGGGTCAAAACTGCAATTTTGGAGAAAATATGGGCCAAAAGTGAAAAAATCAAAATTCTGAAGATTTAAAGCTCGGACCCCGTCCCAGTTTTAGTGCAAATTGTGGGACCCCCGTCCGAGACTCCGAAGTTGCGCAGTAAAGGGATTTTAATTGCACAAGGAAACTGCCTTCTTCCCCAAGTTCTTCACCCCATATAAGACCAAGTCAAGCACACAATTAGGGATCCATCTTTTTTACGCAAATTCAAGAGCAAAGAAGATCAACGAAGATTCAAGGGAAAATTACAGTTTATGTCCCTAAACTTTACCACTAAAACGATTTATGTCCTCAAACATTTCAATCCACGAAATATGTCATCAAACTTGCCACTTTTGATCACTTTATGTTCTGCCGTTAACATCGGCAGCTAACTTCGACGGAAATAGCACGCGTGGCTCACGTGACGTCTATGTGGCCGTTAAATGTGACGTGGAATAATATATTGAATATTAAATGTAGACGTGGCTCAAGAATATACTAATTTCCTCCAACTTCACAATTTCAATCACCTCAACCCATTCCAAAATTTTCAATCCAATATGCATTCTTGCTCGAACCGATACTAAAATCGAAGTCATAAACCCATAAAAAATCCAAACATTCTCACATTTGAAGAGTTTTTTCCTTCTCAAAGAACAGCAGATTCACGTGCAAACACATGCCTGCAATCGAGAGGAAGAAGGTAAACGCGACTCCTCTTCTGGTTCTGAAAAAGATTTTATAGGAAGCTTTAATTCTTCTCCCAACTCCGTCTCTAGAACGTTGGGGTCGTGTGATTCTTCGCCTGCTGATACTTGTTCCCCTTGTGGTCACGATGAAGCGAGCACAAGTATGGTGAAGATGGCAAAAATTCTACACAACTCAGCAGTTTCAGAACCTGCCCAGAAGGTGTTCGACAAAATGTCTGAACAAATTTCGGAAAAAAAAAAAAAAACATGCAACACCTGTCAAAGCTGCATATAATTCTTTTTTCGCCAAGAATAGAGTGCCCTATAACGGATTCCAGCTCCCCGACTTCCCCAACGAAGTGGAAGAAGACATGATATTTCAGCCCGAAGATGAAAGTGAAATCGAGGAAACATTCGGCATTTGTTTATTGGGCTATTTTGTTGGTAAAACACCACGAAAAATGGCCATGGATTCACAGACGATTCTGCTATTTTTGAATTTCACCTCAATTGAAGGATTCGAAATGGGGTTTTAGGGATTGGATTTGCGGGTTCATTGGGGATATGGAGAATTAGGGATTTTGGAATAGAAATAGGGGAGGAGAATGACGTGTCGTTCCACATCACGTTTCGTCGACCAAGTAAGCACTGGGTGTTGTACAGCTCGACATTTAACGGTCACATAGACGTCACGTGAGCCACGCGTGCTATTTCCGTCGAAGCTACCTGCCGACATTAACGGCAGAACATAAAGTGATCAAAAGTAGTAAGTTTGAGGACATATTTCGTGGATTGAAATGTTTGAGGACATAAATCGTTTTAGTGGTAAAGTTTAGGGACATAAACTATAATTTTCCCAAGATTCAAGCATAGTTTATCTTATTTTACTTATTTATTTTATTTTATTTATCATAAGAACTACGAGTAGCTAATTTTCTTTTTCTAGGATTTTATTTGGAACCCTATGTGGGATTTATGAACCCAATTCTATAATTTTATGCAAGTTTTAATTCCGGATTATTTCTTCTACTTGTTTTATTAAGTGCATGAACTTGATCAACTTATGTGTTTTTATGTTATTGTTAATCGCATGAATCGGAAGATCGGGTTAATAATTAGAACTGTGGTAGAAGAGCCTTTGTGGTATTAACATAGGAATATAGTTAATCTCTTAGGTAGCCATTATTGAGATTTGTGCTTAATGCTGTGTTCTAGAATTAAATGCATAAGAATATAGTAATTGAATCTAGAGTATTAGAATTGTAATACACGCGGAAGCGGGTTATGATTATTTTAGCATCTCATGTTAATAATTCGGGTTAATTGCTTGCATAATTGAAGGAATTGGGGGAATAATAATCACATAGGGGGAAGAATAAAATCCTAGGCTTGTTTACTTTGATTAAATCTTCGATTTAAATTGCTTTCTTGTTTTCGCTTGCTTTTTAATTTGGTTAATTCTCTCAAAATTCGACTGTATAGGGTGGGCTTGATAATAATTGGTAGGATTTAGCGTCTAGAATTAAGTAATTAAATATTCCCTGTGGGTTCGATATCCGGACTTAATTGTCCAGTATATTACTTGTACAATACGTGCACTTGCGTGTAGGTTTTCGGCCAACATAAAGCCGACCCATGAACAGTCCTAGAATGTATCATCACATTTAGGGATGGCAACGGGTCGGTTCTGGGCCCACGAAAAAAATATACACCCCAGATCCCCCCAACTCATTTTAGCTTAGACACAGACCCACCCCGACCCAAACCCTAACTAAACAGTTCTGACCCGCCAGACTTTGCCCGACCCAGACCCTAACTAAACGGTTCTGACCCGCTAGACCCGTTAACATATAAAAAGTTTAATATTTTTTAACTTTTATAAATACTTACCCTAGCGCGCCTCTAACCTTCGAGCGCTTTCATGTGTCATATTTTTTATTAGTTAATTTTGGGTTGTGACGTGTTTTTTATAACTTAATTTTAGGTTGTTCTTTGTTAATTTTCTCAAATAATATAATGAAAGTACAATTTCACTTTTAATCAAATATCGGTTTTATGACGAACCGATTCAAGCCGATAGACGAAACCGAAATCGAAACTAAACCGAATTGATACTGAAACTGTTAACCGAAAATCGAAAAATCGTTAAACACCGAACTGAAAAAAACCGACATGTTCGGTTTTTAAAATATGAAAAGCCGATATTTCGGTATGTGTTTGGTTTATTGCAAAAACCAAGCCGTACTGACCCGTGCACACCCTTACATAATAATACAATTATTTTTTATTATTTAGGATTAATGAGGCGTAACCCCCTCATTAGCAAAAATATTAGAATTATGTACCTAATATTTTTTTTAATATGGTGCAACCCCCTCCATTTTACATATTCCCATACTATCTCTACATTTTTCTTTTGAACTAGACCCCCTTCCTTTAATATAGGATCAGTCAACCAATTTGTGCGCTCTTTCTTCTTTAATTATTTTAATTTTTTCTTTAATTATATTTCAATTCTTTTTACTTTTACCTTTTTTATTTTGTTTGGAAAGATTTACGAAATTGTAGTGAACAACTAAATTAATGAATTTAACTATTGACTTTAGTAGTCAATTATAATATTCTACAAGTTTGCTATAAAATTGTTTCAGTCAACTACAAAATAGTGAAAGTTAACTATAAAATTTTAATAGTTAGCTATAAACTGTGATAGTTAACTACTAAATAATAGAGTTAATGATCATTTATGTACCATAATTTTATGACCAAAACTGACCACCGTCAAACTATTCAACCATCGGCGAGTAATTCCAACACTTTCACAATCACGCCCAAAGTCTCAAACGATCTCAACTATAATACTCTACTAGTTTGCTATAAAATTGTGTCAGTAAGCTACAAAATAGCGAAAGTTACGGAATTTTAATAGTTAGCTATAAATTGTGATTGTTAACTACTAAATTATAGTAGTCAATGATCATTTCTGTACCATAATTTTATGACCAAAATTCACCACCGTCAAATTATTCAACCATCGTCAAGTAATTCCAACACTTTCACAATTACGCCCAAAGTTCCAAAGGATTTCAATAGTCTGAAGCATATGGATACCACCTTCCTTGTAAATTCAATTTCTCTAAAAAAAATGAATTTCCACAATACAACTATCACTAGCCTTAATTTTCCTTGAAAAGTTAGATCTGAACCAATGAAATGAGCATGAGGCTCCGAGACAATAACGCGAGACTCCAGCGTCGGAGATTTTTTAGTCGGAAAATCAACGGTGAGGGGTGCGTTAAGAAAGAGTGGCGGGGATGCTGCTTCGTCGGAAAATATATCTCAACGTTTCCTTGTTACTAGACCGGGTGAACCAATGGTAGCCATGAAGATGCGGCGGCTATGGATCCGTCAATTTTGGTAGAGAAGATATACAAGCCGATTTTAGTAGTGAAGAGAGACATCGCGAGTGATTCGAGAGAAAGAAAAGAAAAGAGAAACATAAAGAGACGTATCAGGGAAGAGAGAAGGGGAGAGAGAAAGTGAATGAGAGAAAAAAGGAAAAATAAATACTAAAAAATATAAAAAGAGGGGGGATCAGAGAGAAAGAAAAGGACGGTTGAGAAGAGAGAGAGGAAAGAGAGAAAAAGAGTGGGAGAATAAGGACAAAACTAGAATAATAAACATGTGAGGGGGTGTGACTTGTGAGGGAATCTCACAATTCCTAATGTTAATTTTAGATGGGATTATTTTAGAGACACCATCATATGGAAATTATATATAACTAACGACCAAACTAATTACATCCTTGTGCATACCGCATACCCCTTCTATTTTGAAATTAATTTCACGGACCCCCTCGCCCACCCTGAAGTACCACCCTGGGAATTGGTTTCGCCCGAAGCATCTTTATAATACCCTTTTAAAATCGGTTTTAAACCTAGCTAGTCACATTCCCCTCTCTCTCTCTCTCTCTCTCTCTCTCTCTCTCTCTCTCTCTCTCTCTCTCTCTCTCTCTCTCTCTCTCTCTCTCTCTCTCCCAACTCCCAGATTCAAATCCCGCCTCCATAGGTCTCCAACCGGCAAAGTTGCTTCCCGGAGTCATAACTCTCTCTCCGGTGGTCGGAATTCGATGGTTTAAATATCGTTGGATTTCTCTCATCGAACTCTTTCTTTTGGTAGTGATTTCATTCAGTTTAGAGAACTAGATCTGTTTCTGCAATTTTTTTCAGTCGACGTGTATTTCAACGATGGTCAAATCCCGCCTCCATAGATCTCCAACCGGCAAAGTTGCTTCCCGGAGTCATAACTCTCTCTCCGGTGGTCGGAATTCGATGATTTAAATATCGTTGGATTACTCTCATCGAACTCTTTCTTTTGGTAGTGATTTCATTCAGTTTAGAGCACTGGATCTGTTTCTGCAATTTTTTTCAGTCGACGTGTATTTCAACGATGGTGGGTCTTGCCGGAGGTGTATTTTGTGTTATACCAGTCGGAATTTGACGGGCTACCCACTGTTGGATTCCTCTCGTCGAGATTTATATTTTGATGGTAATTTTCGTTCATTTTTATATTATCAGATTTGTTTATATAATTTTTTTCATTTGTGAGCACGGAACCTTGGGTGGTTAGCGGCGCTAGGGTTTTGGTAGGAGGCGATTGGGGTGAGGAGTCATTGGCGGTTTGGTTTAAAATTCGTAGCATTTTGTAGCTATGTCATCTCTTTCTATCTCTCGATCTCTTAGTGTTTATTGATTTTTGAGTGGTTTGATGTTTCTTCATTTTTTGTTGATTTGCACTAAAGTATTTTTTTTTTGTTTTGATTTTGCAATTGCAGCTTAATGAAAGCCATTGATCTTTCCTTGAAGGTGTCAAAAATTTGGTTGAAGTACATCTGCTTCAAATTACAATGTTCAATAGTGTATACATTAATGTACATTACTATACATTACTAGTTACATATAGTAATATGTAGTTACATATGCATATATTTGTGTATTTTCGATTTGTATTTTATTGGTTTTTAGGTGATTTATAATATAAATATTGAAATTTATAATTTTTTGTTGTTGGGGTTTATGAATTTCTTTTGACATAATTGATCGATTAAAAATATAGGGTAAAAAAAAGAACATAAATACGAATTACTATAGTTTAGTACAGTTACACGTAGTTATTTTCAGTAAACTAAACAATATTCATTTAAAAAAAATGAATTAAAAAAGAATAATAATAATAATAAAATATATATATAAATTAAACAAACAGGTTTATAAAAAAAAGCAACAATAATAAATAAATCAACGAAAATGCTAAATGAAGAACAAGAAATGTTGAATGTCGTTTGGTCGAAAATTACATATAAGGGTAGTATAGTACTTTTGCCTATCTAGGGGTATGTCAAATAATGATTTTGGCTTGAATTTATCCCTAATTTATCTGGTAGCTATGAGTTATGTAAAATAAGCCCTTTTTAGATTTCTTTGCAAATAGTTAATATTAAAATAGGTCTCGACTCTATTATTTTGTGTATTGAGTAGGTTATCCCTCATTTTCCCTATATAATACAACCGAAAGCAACTTTATTTATTTTGCAGCCGAATTTATGAGGATGCGGGGTTTTGGAATAGCTATGCTTTGTAGAGCAATTACTACTGAATCTTCTCATGAATACGGTGCTTTTACTTCTTCTTTCTCTTTCTTCTTTCACAAAAATAGGCCCTTTTCAACTGTGCGCAGAACATATTTCACTCGTATAAATGAATTAGATGATACTGTTTCCCTTTTTCGTGACATGGTAAAGATGCAGCCACATTATTCTGCCTTTAAATTCGACGAGCTATTGCAAGATATTTCCAGTATGAAACAATACCATGTTGCCCTTCAACTGTTCGAAGAAATGCGTCAATGGGGTGCCCCTGTAAATCGGTACACGTTGAGCATCTTACTTAATTGCTGCTGCCTTCTGAAACGTGTAGACCTCGGTTTCGCTATCTTCGGCAGCTTCTTTAAACATGGCTACGAGCCAAATGTTACGACATTCACCACCCTCTTACAAGGGCTCTTCTTAGATGGTAAAGTGGCCGATGCCGAAAAACTGTTCAACAAGCTTTTGGCTTTGAAACTCTGTGAGCCGATCGATGTTACAATTCTGACTGGGATAGACGGGCTCCGCAAAAATGGACATATTCTTGCTGCTCGTGATTTGCTATATTTATTCGATAAGACTATCTATAAACCCGATGTTAAGGCTTATAACGCGGTAATAAATGGCTTATGCAAGAACGGAACGTTGGATGATGCACTCGAGCTCAAGTCTAGAATGATCGATAAGGGCATTTCACCCACCGTTGTCACGTATACCTCGATGGTTCGGGGCTTGTGCGATTTCGGTAGATGGAAAGAGGTGAAGGGTTTATTAAATGAAATGGTGAATCATAAGATTTCTTTAGATGTTGTTACTTTAAATGTGTTGGTGGACGCGTTTTGCAAGGAAGGAAATGTTAAAGAGGCTCGGGAGGTATTGGAAGTTATGAATCAGCAAAATATTTGTCCCGATATTGTCACTTACAATGCACTGATACATGGGTACTGTTTGCAAGGGAAAATGGATGAAGCGAAAGAGTTGTTTGATTCCATAATGGGCAACGGCGTTAAGCCATCTATTATCAGCTACGGCACTTTAATGAACGGATACTGCAAGCGGGGAAAAGTTGATGAAGCGTTGCGTCTTTTTCTGGAAGCTTCTTCTAAAGGCTTAGAGCACACGACAGTTACGTATAGCATCATGATACACGGATTACTTAGTGAAGGCAGAAATGCGGATGGATGGAAACTTTATAAGGATATGGAAACTCGGCAAGTACATCCTAATTTAAGTACTTGCAATATTTTGTTGGAAGGCTTGTGCAAGACTCATCAGATTGCCGAAGCGTTTTCGTTTCTACGGGCGATGGAAGATAAAGGAGTAAGTCCTAATATAATCTCATACGGTATCCTGATTAATGGTTTGTGCAAAGATGGGAAACTTGAAGAGGCAAAAAAGCTTTTAAACGAGCTTCCTTCCAAAGGGTTGAAACCTAATATTAAAATATATGCTGTCATTATTCGTGCACTTTGTGAAGAAGGATTTGTAGACGAGGCAAAAGATTTGCTTATAAAAATGGAGAGAAGCGGTTGCGCACCGGATAGCATGACATACAACACCATTTTTTGTTGCTTGCTGAAGAAGAAAGAGGTTTACAAGGCAATGCCGTTCTTAGAGGAAATGCACAAAAGGGGATTCTCGGCCGATGCATCTACTTTGTCCATGTTAATTAGTTACCTGCAAGAATCTGAGGAAGATGAAATTCTGATGGAAATTATTAAGAAAGTTGTACCAAAAATATAAATTATCTATTCGAGCTTTTGAAATTAATGTTTGTTTCGCTACGTCTTAAATGACTTGTTATCTTTTCCTTTCTCCTTTTGTTTCTGGTTCATGTAGTCTCTCTCTCTTAATCTTGAAATTTTTTATCTCTTTACATGTTTGCTTCAAATGTAACGTTTTATCAAATAAACGAAGGTTCTCGTGTATCCGACTAATTTGATACTGAATTGGATGTTCATATTCTAGATGCATTAATTAGAATAGTAGACACCTTACTGCTTGAAAAATAAAAATAGTCGGGACTTATCAAAAAAAAAAAAAAAAAAAAAAAACGATTGGCCATTGCTAGTGCTCTTATTTGGCTGATTGAGGACACTTGGCATGAGACGGCATTGTTTTTTTATTTCTTTTTAGTTAAACGGTGTTGGGTTTTTAGTAACTGACGTTAGTGGTGATTATTTTGAGTAACGAAATGAACCTTTTTTTTTCGTAGTAAGGAAATGAAACTTTTTATTTTGCTCGCTCGTCTGGCAATTAAATTTTGTTTGCATTTGCAAGAATTAACCATGAAACACTTGCTGTCACCAATTTGACGAAGGAAAGATGTAAACTGTTTATGAAAGGAGATACGGTGCAAGTAATATAATTTGTTTAAGCTTGGAATCCATCTCTTCATGTAGTGATGATAATCTGTCTAAGCGCTTGCTGATTTATGTAACTAATCTTCGCAAATAAACTTTCTAAGTTGTTTGTCTATTTATGTTCATGTGGTGATAATACTCAGTCTATTCAATATGTGTCGTTAAGTCCTGAGTCTAAGTTGTTATAACTGTTGTTGAGTGCATGAAGGGTAAAATCGTATGTCCAATTGCCCATATAATCCAATTTTGCCCTCCCAATTTACTCAAACTCGACAAGAATTAGACCGGAAATACACATTTGGAGAAAAATGCACTGAGTTGTATATTTTGAATGGGGATAGTCTCGTTTTGTTTATTTTGGCTAAGTGGAGTTAATTGCACATACCCCTTGTAGAAAGTCTAATTGCCGGAAAAGACCCCGTGTTAAAACAATTAATCTACACCTACCCCCACCCCCAGTTATCGCGTTTTATGGCCCTTACATCGGATTTAGATGTAATGTTGACTTAATTGAAAAGACAAAATTACCCCTGAAAATAAAGTAAAAGACCAAAACCCCAATTTGATTATACCAATTGTATCTAAATATTTATCAAGGCTGTACAACGTGGAAATCGGGTGAAGGCGGTTAGTCACCGTCTCATGATTAATCGGTGCGGCGTGATTAATCGGCGATAAATCGAAAATAAATCTATTTTTAAAATTTAATAAATAGATTTCTAGATATTATTTGTAAATATTCAAAAAATATACAAAAATATATTTAAACATGATTATATACCAATCATTTACATATCCTAATAACATAATAAAAATATAATAATAATATGATCATAATACAATAAAAATCCTTATAAAATACAAATAAAACCCAAATCTTTTGAATTTAAATTTATTCATGAATATTACAAGCATATATCATTAGGTTCTTTAACAATGAAAATTAACATAATAAATAAAGTATAAACTCATTTTTTTTAAATGAAAGAGTCAACTTTTATTTTGAAATCAAAACGTAAAAAAAAGAAAAAATCGATTTTTGTCCCATTTTTGTCTGACATGCCTCCAAGGTTTGACCGCCTAAAACTGCCTCAAAGGCCAAAACCCGATTTTTAAAACATTTACACCAAAATCGTAAATGTTTGGGACCGCCTCCGCCTCGAAGACTAATTAATCGACCGCCTCGGCCTCTTTTAGAACACTAATATTTATACATATCTCTTAGAACACTCCTCCGAGGCGAATTCATCGTCTCGATTGTGAAATATACCTAGATCATGGACTTTCTCCGGCTGAGTTTAATGGATTTGGCATCCGAATTGGGGAATGAACGTCAATTAATTTAATGGGAAAATTACATTTTATGTCCCTAAACTTTACCACAAACGATTTATGTTCTCAAATATTTCACTCCACGAAATATGTCCTCGAACTTGCCACATTTGATCAATTTATGTTCTGTCGTTACGTCGTCAGCCAACTTTGACGGAAATTGCACATGTGGCTCACCAAACTTCTATTTGGTCGTTAAACGTGGTGTGGAATAACATATGACATTGAAATGTTGACATCGCAAACAAATGTACTAATTTTCCCTCACATTTCTACCTCACTCTTCCCAAATCACACTTCATGCTTCATCCCATAAACCCTAGCTATCCAATTCCAAAATATCTTCCAATCTCCTCAACCCACTCCCAAATTTCCAATCTAATCTGCATTCTTGATCGAATCCATGTTAAACTCGAAGTCATAAACCCATAAAAAAATCCAGACATTCTCACGTTGCAAGAGTTCTTCCCTTATGAGACGCCGCGTTGCTGTGAGTGAAATCAAAACTACCACAAACCTCCCAAAATCCCAAAATCGAAGTTGAAAGATATTAACTTTGAGAAAACTTACCCAATATCAGAAATTGTTGCTTGATTATGATGTCAGTGGTCCACAAATGTTCGAAACCCTGCGAAATTAGGGTTGGGCAATCTTACTATTGCAGAATTTCACCTTAATTTTAAGCTTCGTATAGGTAATGTGGGGGTAGGGTTTCTGCGTTTTGGTTCAATAAATTTGGGGGTAATGATATGTGAGTGTTGGTGAGATTGAAATAGAGGAAGAGAGTTACGTGTCACTCCACCTCTTATTATTTCGCCAGATCGATGTATGTAGTTATTTCACGTCACATTTAACGGCCAGATAGACATCACATGAGCCACACGTGCTATTTCTGTCGAAGTTGACTGACGACATTAACGGCGGAACATAAATTGATCAAAATGGCAAGTTCGAGGACATATTTCGTAGATTGAAATATTTGAGGACATAAATTGTTTTGGTAATAAAGTTTAGGAACATTAAGTGTAATTTTCCCTCAACTAATAGACATATTCATTGTGTGCATTTGGATTTTTGATGCGAACTCTAGATTGCAAGGCATACTTGTTCTTGCAATTTCAATTTGCGAGGTTGTATTCTGGAAATTCTCCTTTCCAATTTCATGGGATTGCCTGATAAAAGGAAAGATGAAGATGTAGGGTATCAAACTGCCCAGCTCCATAAAGTCTAGATTAGTACAAGTCCCCCTTGAGCAGTATTAGTTACTGCCAAGGAGAATATATACTTACGTACAACAGAAAGTTAGAAATAAAGGTGAATAAAATTGAAAGATAAATAGATTGAGAATATCAGCTCAGTCTTCCAATTTTCAGACCAAAGATTCACACTTTCACTATACACCACCAGAGTACCTCAAGAAGAACAGATCTTCTTTCTCTCTCAACACACAAACCCTAGTTTTACCCATAATACCATGAAGGAAAGAACAGATCAAGCACTCAAGCTTACCCACTCACCAAAACCCAATTTCAGAACTCACAAATAGAAAAACTGAGAGATTTAGGTCGAGTCTAGGGTTTTATCTGTGTCTTATCCTCTTCCAACCTCCATGCCAGTATTTATAAAGACTGAAGTCAAATAGAGCCGGTGAAGGCTGTACTGGAGGGTCAAAGTCAGCTATGTACCGTGCTCTTTGACCTCCAGCCATTAACAGAGTCAAGGCAGTACAAGGGAGGAAGAAGACAGAAGTAGGAGCAGCGGAGAAGAAGAGGTAAAGGCTAGGGTTTCAGAATGAGAGAAAATAGGAGAGAGAAGAGAATATTTAAGTGAGAGAATAAACGGTCCAGATTCAGCCAGAAATCCAACGGATGGATTTAACTCAGATATAGACTTGGGCTCACTTACTCATTCTTGGGCCTAACTCAAATGTGGTGTATAAAATAGGAGAGCACTTGGGCTTTCTGGCCCAAAACACATTTGGGCCAAAAACCAACAGAAGATGATTTGCGGATTTGATTTTTGTTGATTGAAGAAGAGGGCTTTTGAGAATGTTGAGGGCTAAATTGGAAGATGGCTATTTTCTGGGCCGAAATCTGCAATATTTGAAAATTTTAATTTAAGGGGCATTTAGGTCTTTTCAGTGTAAAAAACAAACTTCTTTTTTTTTCTTTCTTCTTTTTACTGGAATTTGGAAAATGATTTCTCTTGGGAGTTTATGTGGTGCTCTCTACGAAGCAAGAGTTGTGCGTTAATTTTGCCGGCGAACTTCTCTTCAACGAAATCTCTGAGGATGAGGGCTTCTGAAATAGCTCTTGTTTGTAGATCAATTACTGCTAATTCTTCTCATGAACGCGGTATTTTTACTTCTTCTTTCTCTTACTCCTGCCACAAATTTTCAACTGTGTCCAGAGCAGATTCGATTTGTATAAATGAATTAGATGATACTGTTTTCTTGATTCGTAAAATGATGAGAGTGCGGCCACAGCCCTCCGTTTTTGAACTCAACAAACAATTGCAAGTTATTGTCAAGATGAAACAATACTCCGTCGCCCTTCAACTGTTCGACGAAATGCGTCAATGGGGTGCCCCTGTAAATGTATACACGATGAACATCTTGATTAATTCTTGTTGCCATTTCAGAGGGGTAGACTTCGGTTTTGCTATCTTTGGCAGCTTCCTTAAGCACGGTTACGAGGCAAACGTTACGACATTCAACACTCTCTTAAAAGGTCTCTTTTTAGATGGTAATGTGGCCGAGGCGGAGAAATTGTTCAAGAAGATTTTGACTTTGAAACTCTGTGAGCCAGACGATGTTACGATTCTTACTGCGATTGACGGGCTCTGCAAAGCTGGACGTGTTCATACTGCCCGTGATTTGCTTTTGTTGTTGGAAAAGACTATCTATAAACCCGATGTTATGGCTTATAGCGCGGTGATTAATGGCTTATGCAAGACTGGAATGGTGGATAATGCACTCGAGCTGAAGTCTAGAATGATTGATAAGGGCATTTCACCGACTGTTGTCACATATAACTCGATGATTCAGGGCTTGTGCGATTTTGGTAGATGGAAAGAGGTGAAGGATTTATTAAATGAAATGGTTAATCACAAGATTTGTTTAACTGTTGTTACTTTCAATATATTAGTGGACTCATTTTGCAAGGAAGGAAATGTTAACGAGGCTGAGGATGTTTTGAAAATTATGAAGCGACAAAATATTAGTCCTGATATTTTCACATACAATGCGTTGATAGATGGGTACTGTTTGCAAGGGAAAATGGATAAAGCGAAAGAAGTATTTGATTCCATAACGGGCAACGGCCTTAAGCCATCTATTATCAGCTATAACTCTTTAATCAACGGGTATTGCAAGAACGGAAAAGTGGATGAAGCTTGGCGTCTTTTTCTCGAAGTTTCTTCTAAAGGCTTAGAGCACACAATAACTACCTATAACATCATGATACATGGACTTCTTAGTGAAGGTCGAATTAATGATGGATGGAAACTTTTCAATGATATGGAAACTCGGAAAGTACATCCTAATTTACGTACTTACAATATTTTGTTGGAATGCTTGTGCAAGACTCATCAGATTTCTGAAGCATTTTCATTTCTACGGACGATGGAAGATAAAGGAGCAAGTCCTGATATAATCACTTATCGTATCCTGATTAACGGTTTGTGCAGGGATGGGAAACTTGAAGATGCAAAACATCTTTTAAACGAATTTCCGTCTAAAGGTTTGCAACCTGATCGTCAAGCGTATACCATTGTTGTTGGTTCACTTTGTCATAAAGGATTTGTAGACGAGGCAAACGATTTGCTTGTGATAATGGAGAGAAGCGGTTGTGCACCGAATAGCGTGACATACAACATAATCCAAGGTTTGCTAAAGAGGAAAGAGGTTTACAAGGCAATGCCATTCTTAGAGGAAATGTACAAAAGGGGATTCTCGGCGGACGCAGCTACTTCGTCCATGTTAATTAATCACCAGCAAATATATAACAAAGATGTTGTTCTTCTAGAAATGATTAAGAAAGTTGTACCAAAAATATAAATTATTTATTTGAGCTTTTGTCTGTAATAAAACAAAGTTTTGCTATGTCTATAATGATTAGGTATAGTTGCCTGTTGGTCTTTCTTTCATGACTTGGTACTATTTTTTGCGATGTGTTTCCGATTAAAGCGTGTAAATAAACGTGTATATCATGTTGGCCTAGTGAATATCCTTTCAAATTAAATGCACATCCCATCTTTTCCGCCCTTTAATTCTCCTACAACTTAAATGATTTGGGCTGAGAACCTTATATTTAGATTTGAGAAAATTACAGTTTTCATCCCTCAAGTTTGCACTGGTTTTACATTTGGACATCATGTTTAAAAAAACACATTCGGTCCTCATGTTTCAACAATTTGACACTTTTTGTCTTTTTCTTCAATTTACCGTTAGTGTTTCTTTTAAGAGCGTGATTAACGCATGCCTGATTCCGTTAGTACTAACGGAAAATTAACAGAAATGATCAAAAGTGTTAAATAATTGAAATATGAGGGACTAAACTTGGGAACCAAATGCCTGCACTTGAGGGGGCGTATTGGAGATATTAATATTAAATGATTCATTTCACTAACAGCGTGCAGGCGAATTACATTTGAAGCCTTGCACTTGAAATATTTTTAAATGGGTGGCGGTGGGATTCGAACTCAGGACCTTTTCACTTGGCCTGGCTCTGATACCATGTTGAATGACCATCTCAACCAAAAGCTCATTCAACAATATCCCCTTTTGATATTTAAATTAATCATAAATTCTTTGTTACCTAATATACCCAAGTTACCCTTTTTACTTCATCAGCTCTACTTTTTGAAACACGTAGTCATTCACTAATCCACTCTCCCCCTTCTCTCTCTTGCGACACTTCTCCATCAATCCACTTCAAAGCTCATCGCCGTAGTTTTGATAGTAATTCGCCGGAGTTACTGCTCAGTAGAACAGTTCGACAGAACAATCTTCAGAAAACGCTCATCGCTGATCAATCCCCTTTTTGATCTCTCCTCTTTTTCACGGCGGAGGTGGTTTTGTACGGTGGTGAATAGTCAACTGGATAAATACCACTGGCGGTCACAGTAAAAAAATAATAATAGAGATACACTCATGGTACACAAAGATCCAAATGGTCGAACCTTTTGTGAATAAAAGCTGGATATTGAAGATATATCTGATTCAAGATCTATGGTTTTGAGTCTTTTTTTTTTTTTGATATGTAGTTGATTTTTACTTTCCTTGTTGTTCAAATACATTTGTTTTGTTGTAGCTGATTTCAATAATTTGTAGTTGGTTTTGATGATTTTGTAGGTTATTTCGGTGATTTTTGTAGTTGCTTTCGGTGATTTTGTAGTTGATTATGATTTTGAACAGTTGTTTTTGTTATAATTAATAGTTGTTTTGAATTGTACGTACGTTAAAATTATAGTTGGTTACCTAATAAAATATAGTTGATTATCTAATAAAATTTTGTAGTTGATTACTGTAATTTGTAGCTGATTATAATTTTAGTAAATAAAGAAAAAAAATTAAAAACAATTGTAGTTGATTATTGTAATTTGTAATTGTTTATGATGCGGTAAATCTTCTTGGAAACAAAAAGATGAATTTATGAAAAAAAGTAGAAAATATAACGATACATACATAGTGGGTAAGATGGGTGGAAATATGGAATAATGTAAGGGTAAAATGGAGTTATGAGAAGTTAGGGAGTTTCTCAATTGCAAATAACAAAGTGAGTTTAGTTCTATGAAAACAAATAAGGGTTAATATGCTAGAGGTCCCTAGTTGGAAACATAATTAGATGTAGCATAGTTAGGGAGGCAGCGACAATAAGAGGATGATTATGGAGGCAAGAGGTCGACGACTATGGTGGTGGAGGTCATATCTATGGCGGATGGTGGCGGCTATGGCGACTATGTTTTAACTTGGTCGACGGCTATGGCCGCTAGGGTTTAATTTGGTTGACGGCTAGGGTTTAATTTGGTCGACGGCTATGGCGGCTAGGGTTTAATTTGGTCAACGTCTAGGGTTTAATTTGGTGGACAACTGTGTTTTAATTTGGTCAACAACTATGGCGGCTAGGGTTTAAATTGGTCAACGGCTAGGGTTTAATTTGGTCGGCGGCTAGGGTTGGTACGGTGGATGACTAGGTTTTTGCAGATAGGATTTGACGGCGACTGAAGTTTGTTGGATGCTATGATTTAGTGGTGGCTGGAAGATGTTGGAAGTTAGGGTTTGGCAACGGCCGTAAGTTGTTGAATGATAGAGTTCGGAATAATACACCATAGTATACCGTAGTATGCCATAATATAGCATACCATAGTATACCATAGTGCACCATAGTATTTTTTAAATTCTGCTGTATTATTTGACAAAAACGGAAAAATTATTTTTCCGTAATTTTCATTAAATGCTAAGAAAAAATTAATTATAATAAAGTAAAAAATGCTAGAGTGAAAAACGAAAAAAATAAAGATGACCACGTCGGTAAAAATAAAATAAAATATATTATTAGATGAAAAAATGTAGATATTAAATGTATAATAAAACGATAAATGTTGTTTGAATTTTACTTACAACAAATTCGAATTTATGTGTGGAGGGGCATTTTGGAATGAATTTAATAAAGAATGTGAAACAGAAGTTTAGTTGGGCTTGTCATTTAGTTCTAATTAGTTTTGTCACCAGGGACCTATATCATAAGACCCCAACAAATAATGAGGGGGTTCTCCCTAATTGACCCTTCGTTATTTGGTTATTTTCGAAAATCATGTTATTACTATATTTAGGAAAGTTACGGAATTCTTTTGGAAAGTTTCGAAGAAGGATTGGATTTTTTGGGGAAGAAAATAAAAAATCTATGTTTCCTTAAAAAGTACTCCCTCAGTTCCCTTTTAATAGTCGTTTTTAGATTTGCAAACGGATTAAGGATTCCATTAAATGTGTCTTGATTTTATGAAAAATGTATGCTTTTAGGCAGAAATGAACTTATCTTATAATTAAAATGTATGTTATTACTATATTTAGGCAAAGTTGCTTCCCGGAGATATAATTCTCTCTCCGGTGGTCGGAATTCGATGATTTAACTACCGTTGGATTCCTCTCGTCAAGCTCTTTCTTTTGGTGGTAATTTCATTCAGTTTGGAGCGCTGGATCTGCTTCTGCAATTTTTTTTTTCAGTCGACGTGTATTTCGACGACGGTGGGTCTTGCCGGAGGTGTATTTTGTGTTCTACCAGTCGGAATTTGACGGGCTACCCACTGTTGGATTCCTCTCGTCGAGATCTATATTTTGATGATAATTTCGTTCATTTTTATATTGTCATATTTATTTCTATAACTTTTTTCATTTGTGTCCGTGGAACCTTGGGAGGTTAGCGGCGACTAGGGTTTTCGTAGGAGGCGATTGGGGTAAGGAGTCATTGGCGGTTTGGTTAAAAATTCGTAGCATTTCACAGCTATGACCTCTCTTTCTATCTCTCGATCTCTTAGTGTTTGTTGATTTTTGAATGTTTTGATGTTTTTTTCATTTTTTGTTGATTTGCACTAAAGTAATTTTGTGTTTCATTTCGGAATTGCAGCTTAATGAAAGCTATTGATCCTCTCCTTGAAGGTGTCAAAAATTTGGTTGAAGTTACATCTGCTTCAAATTAAAATGTTTAACAGATTGTATACATTACTGTACATTACTATACATTACTAGTTACATATAGTAACAGGTAGTTATATATGCATATATTTGTGTATTTTCGATTTGTATTTTATTGGTTCTGAGGTGATTTATAATATAAATATTGAAATTTATAATTTTTTGTTGTTGGGGTTTATGAATTTCTTTTATATAAGCCAGTATTCGTGTGTATACATAATTGATCGACTAAAAATATGCGCTAACAAAAAAAACCTAACTACATTACTATAGTTTAGTACATGTAAGTTACATGTAGTAACATGTAGTTATTTTCAGTACAATAAACATATTGATTTTACAAAAAAAAAATTAAAAAATTAAAAATAAATAAATTAATAAAATATATATAAATTAAACAAACAGGTTTATAAAAAAACAAAAAAAAAGAGAAAAATAATATAAATAAATTAGCGAAAATACTAAATGTAGGACTAATGTTGAATGCAGTTATTTGGCCGAAAATTGTATATAAGGGTAGTATAGTACTTTCGCCTCTCTAGGTAGACACGACCAGGGGCCGAGTCGGGTCCAGGTCCGGGTCGGGTCCAGGTCCGGGTCCTACTTTTTGGGGACCCGAAACCGACCTGTGTGGAGGCGGGTCCCACTACAACAATTTGGGGTTTATACGACCCTTTGTTTACCCGACGGTTTTAGAACTGTCGTATAAACACGTATTTATGACGCTTTTCAAAATATTGTTGGCTTTTCAAAATATTGTTGGCGCTATAAAACCGTCGTATAAAGGTGTATTGTCGACGCTTCTTTAAGCACTCCCATCTAACGTTTTACCTTCATATAAAACTTAATAAAATATTGTATTTGAACTTCAATTTTGTAGACCAAACGCTTCTTCTTTTTGTATTGCTGCTTTCCAAATATTGTAAACGTGAAAGTCAATCACGCTTTCAAAGACGTACAAAAAATCTTACTTTAATTCACCACTGAACTATTTTTTATTACAAATTAAACTCAATTTAAATCTCCACGTTCGGGTTTTTCTAAAGTAATAATAACAATGAACTATTTTTTATTTCAATTTAAACCCATCGAGACACTATTCCTCCAGAGCCACGGCAAGTGTCGACGCCACCGCCACCACCACCGCCACCACCACCACCACCGTCTCAGCGTGACAATACCGTGGTTGTGCCCCGATTGCTGTTGCCACATCCCGCTACCACGGCCGCAAATTTGTAGCAACTGGATCTGTGGCCCCAATTAGATTTTGCCACCGTCACTGTCACCGATTCTTACATCGTCACCGCAGCTGAAATCATCATCCCCGTTGTTGAAATCGTCATCTCCCGCTGCTATTTAACTTTGGTTAGTCTGCTTCTCCAGATTTTGGAAAAAAATTGAGGTGGTATTGAATTATTAATTGAATGCTGAAATTAGGTTTGACAAATTGATAAGATAAAATAGGGCATATGAAATGGTTATTTTGTTCATAATTTTTTTTAATTTATCAAAATATTATTGTGCTCATATTTGTCCTTAATTATTTGCTGTCCAGAACATTATTGTGCTCATAATAACATTTTTACAGAAGGGGAGAGATTTGTGTGAGTTTACTTCTATTTATCCAGCATTATTCTATTATTCGATTCTCGAATTTAATGAGGTAGAAATGAGAATATTTGATTAATTTCTTCCTATTTTCAATGTAAGCATCAACTAGCTACAAGAATCGCTGGCTCAGCTGGAACATGCATTGATGCTAAGGTTTTTTACGAGTAATTAGCGGTGCTGTTATCCAAGCTCTGAAATATCCAACAATGGTTAGTGTATGTATGTGTGTCTATGTATGTGTGTATTTCATAATCAATTTTAGAAGTGCATAATTTTCAGATTTGAGTTCCATATTTTTTTGGTTTTGGTAAAACAACAAATTACAATTTCAGATTATTGTTGTGACATTGAAAAGTTTGGGTGGCAGGTCTTTCTTTGGCCTTGCTAAACATAATATAAAATCCAAGGGATAAACAATTTTATCTATGGATAAAAGTTGGATTAAAATCCGAAATCGATTGCAGCCCGAATACGTAAATGGTGCCAAATCATTTCTTAAGTTTGCATACGCAAATCTTGGATCGGAGGATAAAATTAAGTGTCCGTGTATCAAGTGTCAAAATTTAATGAATAGGAAAAAAGGAATAGTTTATGAACATTGGATAATGTATGGATTTCTTGATACCTACACTAATTGGGTATATCATGGGGAGACTCCTGTTTGCGTTTATGAAGAAGAAGTGGATTTAGGCTCTAAGCGTTAGATTATTGTAGTAAATAGCTATTACATTTTGTGGTCAATATATTAAGCTGTTCAAGATGTCTCAAAATACGACTTGTATAACTATTTTCTTGATTCTACGGTATATTGTGGATTATTAGATTAGTGGTACAAATCATGACACTTTGATTTTCGTTTTCTTAACAACAGGTTTATTCGACTCTCATTTGCAAGTTTTGTGCAAGTTTGCCGGCTAAGAAATTCAGGTATTAAGTTGTCCCTATGTCTTAAGTTCGAGTAATAAACATTAGCATAATCGAAAGTATATCAATTAAACTATTTGAGATTGATTGTGAAATCGCTGCATAATACTGAAGTTGATGGATAATGGATTAGATGCTTGCTTGTCAATGTTTTATTCTCGCAGATTATGAATCACAAGAAACGCATACGAAACGTTGTTTCTCAAGGGAATATAGAATTCCCACACTCTCATTCTCAGCAACATTTTCATCAAGGGAATGCAAAATTCCCACCCTCTCATTCTGATTCGCATTTCCATCATGTTTGGTGTGCTGCTGCCCTCAACCGACCTGATCGTCCCAATCCGGTTGTCTTCACTAAGGCCCCTGCGGGCCCCTTCTTCGCAGTTCCATCAGCCAACTATATTCACATGGTCAACCATCATCATCTAATTCTTATGTTCCATAGAATGGTGGTGGATTTATGGAATCGGAGAACAATGCAGATGATGCTTCATATGATGGTAAATTTATCATCTTTTCAGTTACACTATTAACTTTCTACTAAACTCAATATTTTTTTACATTGAATCCAGGGACGAGTCAGAGAACAACAAAAAAAGGGCGAGGTCGTACAAAAATGCTCAAATCATGGGGCAATGAAAAATTTGAAGTTCAAGTTAATGAATTTAATCAAGCTATTGGTGAAAATGCAGCAAAACTTTCAAGTCAGGTGGGTCGTGTGGCAAAAAATGGCAGCCGATTTCCACTTACAGTTGGAGATTGGAGAAAAATTGACAAGTACAACAAGGAAATAACTTGGTTGGAGTATAAGGTAACATAGTACTGTATGTGATGAAATAGTGAACATATTTCATTATTAGATACATTAGTCATGTACTTGGTTTAATCGGCAAACTCAGTTCTTCTAATTATTTATAATAGGCAAACTTCTCACTCGAAGACAATTTTAAACCTCAGTTTCTTAAAAAGTTGGGCAATATGTGGAAGAATTGGAAATTTGAGGTTAAAAGAACTTATTATTCTATACATGAGACTGATGCTGAGCGGTTAGCTAATTGTCCCGACATTGTTGAAAAAGATCAGTGGCCAACGTTAGTTCATCATTGGAGTTATAAAAGTGCAGAGGTTTGATGATTTCATATTATCGTTTAAAAAATAATATCCAACATTTAACCTATTTTTATTATTTCTATGCAGTGCCTTAGTGATAAAAACTCTCTGAACCGAGGAAAGCAAAAAGTGCCACATAGAACTGGAATAAAAAGTTATGCAATTATTAGGAATGAGGTACCGAGCTTTTTTTAATTTGTAATAGATAAATATGTTTTGTTGTAAGTATTACTTCTTTGACTTATGCTACTCAGATGCAATACATATAGCTCTCTTTTATTTTGTTTCATTTTTAAGATGCAAATAGAAAATGGCAAAGATCCTACTGATTACGACTTTTGGATGGCAACACATGTTGGTTTGGCCAAGACACCACTTGATAGAAAGATATCTAAATTCATCGTATGTATTATGTTATTTCAATTCGATGTTTACGGCTTTCAGTTATACAGTTCTAATTTCATCATTTTACAGGAAAATCTTAGACAAATGGTTTCCAAAAATCCAGAGGGCTTGAAATCAAAAGAAATGAGAGATCAAATTTTAGCTCAATTTTTGGGTCCAGAAAAGCAGGGCAGATGAGAAAATATGGCTTCGGTCCAACACCTACTCAAGTGAGTTCATTAATAAATCAAACGAAACTTGTTGAGGAAAAAGTTTCTATCCTTGTGGATTTCATTCGGAAGGGATTAAAAGAAGAGATAGAATCTGGCTTGCGTAGCATAATCGAAGAAACAGTGCAAGATGTTATACGATCTCTCACAAGAACAAACTCTTTTGCTTCTGAATCTGCTGCAGTTTCAGCTCCTTCCACGTCTAGACGGGTAATTATTTTACTTGGAAATTGTATTTTGCAAATGTATGTAGTAATTAATATTTTGGCATACATCAAATTCCTACAGGATCGTAGAATTCCTACATCGTCTAATTTGCACGATGAAGGAGGCACTCAACCACATAAATCAGTCCCGGAGTCTTCAAGTATACATCTATGCCATCAACTCATACACAATGCGCTCATGCACTCTCTGAGTCATCTAGCATGCCTCATATGCCAGCCCATGTTCAAGAAACTCAGGTTCAAGAAACTCAAACTCAGGAATTAAGTGCGAATGACGTGTGTAAAAGGAAATCACAAAAAAGGTAAACTTTTGCTACCTGAATTTTCTTCAGAAATACTTATTTTTCATTATTTGATTTTAAGTAGTCCTTGTTGTTGAAATTTGGATTTGTAAATTTGGATTTTTTATTTTTCAGAAATGTTCGAAGTGTTTGGCAGCTGTTGGGTGCTAAATACCAACACGCAAGTGTACATATCGAAAACAAGTAGTAAAGTAGACTCGTGAGAGTCGGATGTCGATCCCACAGGGAATACGCAAATTATTTAATCCTAAGTACCAAATCCTAACAATTGTGATTTTTATCCAGCCTACGCAAGGTTGTCAAATTAATTAACTAATTAAATTAAAATAATTAAGAAAGCAATTAATCACGAGAAAATATCAATATAAAACGGATCTAGGATTTTATCTTCCCCCTATGCGATAATTCTTCACCCAATTAATCTCCTATCATGCAAGTTACGATTCCCGATTATTAACCCAAGACACGAAATTACTCATAACCAGCTGTCGCTGCGCTATAAGCCTATTATTCATAAAAGATTCACTATATGTCTATGCAAACCTAGTATAAATAAAGCATTCAATAACAAGTCTCGTAAACGGCTACCTAAGGTATTATCTGTATGTCTACGATAATACATGCAATCAACACACACATTCGGTGAAAAACTACTCGAAGGCTCTTCTATCCCTGTTCTAATTATTAAAACGATCTGTCAATCAACTCTAACAATAACAAATAGCAACATAAATTAGCTACGTTCATGCGCTAAATAAGATCAAGATAGAAGAAATAATCGAAGAATTAAACTTGCATAAAAGTCGAAAAAGAGGTTCGCATTACCACATAGGGTTCCAATAAAATCCTAGAATAAAAACTTAGCTACTCATGTTCGTTACGAAAAACATAATAAAAATACGAAAAATCATAAAAGCTAATAAAAGAGGAGAACTATGATGAAGAATCGTCAAGTCTTCGTCTTCGTTCTTGTGCTCCTTGATTGCGTGTAGAAAGATGAAAAATAAAAACCTAAAGATTCAAGATAAAAGGTAAAAGATAATCCTAATTGTGTGCTTGTGGCCTTTAAATAGGGTGCAAAAATATAATAGGGCGGGTTTCCTTGTGTAATTAAGCTTCCTTCACTGCGCCCCAACGTCCATCCGGACGGCCGTGCGAGAATAGGCTTTAAAATCCGGACGGCCGTCCGGTCCTTGATTCTCCAGAATTCTGATTTTGTCACTTTTGGCCCATTTTTTCTCCGAATTTGCAGTTTTCACCCCAAAAGTTGCCAATTCTTCAATTTGCACCTAAAATACAAATAATAACCATATTAAGCACCAATTACCGTAAAAACACATCAAAAGCTCCAATTAAAAGGTACAATTAAGTGTATAAATATACACTTAACACACCCCCAAACTTGAACTTTTGCTTGTCCTCAAGTAAAATCAATTTAAGAGCACAAAACAAAACCATACATCTCATTACATAGATCGATTGGTCAACTTCGTGTTTTCAGAACTTGCAATTATGATGATAATTCCTAAGTATTCGCAAGTTTAACATTCAACGGCACTTAGTCACTCACTATTACCAAAAACCACAAATCATACAATTGCTTCAAGTATCCAATATTTGCAAGTTAAAAATAGAGAAAATTTATACTTACATGCATATATTTGACTCCAAATACTCACCAAATTATTTTACTCAACTAATATTGAACAATAAGCTATTGGGATCATTGGGACTTTGTGGCTTTCAATTGTTAGGCACTTTGGTCCGAGGTAGGTAATATGGGAATGTGTGGCTAATTTTCTTGAATTGAGGTGATTACGCCAAAATTGAAAGATAGGCGTTTGAAACAATGAATTCACCTCTAGGGACTTTAATAAACTCGATTCTCCAAAATTCACACGTCAACACTCTTGCCTTGAGGCAATGACTCGAGTTTTCAACACAATTCAACAACTAGTCCTTATTTCTCCCTTATAATCTATTCTTCTTCTTCTATTTTTTTTTTTTTTTCGAAGAAGAAGAAAGATCTTATAAGAATTTTTCGACCGACCTCCAAGGGATAATTATTCAAAAATCTCCACTTTTCTACCTTCTACATATTGGCTAAAAGAAAGAACACCTTTTCTCCGAGGCTCAAATCAAGGTTCTAAGGATAATTTGACAAAAAGGGTAGGCTTGAAAGGCTCAAACGGTTCAAAGAAGGCCCAAATCATATCCCAAATCACTTATTATCAACACTTCGTATCATAAATGTACTAAGGTGAGATTTAAAACCGAACAAAGCATGATTGAGCACAAATAAATTCCAAATTTAAAATGCAAAACATTCAACCAAAGCAATGCACAAGGTGTGATTCCTAGCAATAATTCACTTCTACGTTCCGTTGAATCGAAAGCTAAACGAATACATACTCCTTATCAACATAAAACAAGTAATCTCATCATCAAACATTGACCATCTCCCATCATCATAGTTCATCGATGTATCGAAATTTTTTATTTTTTTTTTGTTTATTTTTTTTTTTTTCAAAGCAAATAATAAACGGAAATAATAAGACGCAAATAAAGCATGCAAACTAAAAAAAAAATTAACTAAAACACAACTAAAGCGCACATAAACGAAAACAAGTAATTAACCACCCCCAAACTTAAAATTCACATTGCCCTCAATGTGATTCGCCCGGAGTTTAAGGATAGAAAACACCTGTTTTTAAACGTCGGGACCATCGTCGGGTTGCTCACCAACTCCACCTTGCGCATGAGCATCACCATCTCCTTCATCATCCGAAAACTCGGGTACCGGCTCAATAATCGGTGCGGGAAAATCGTCGAACACCTTGTGGGCGTTCTTGGTGGAATGGGTTTTTCGAGAAAATTTGCACCGTTCTTGAATCTCCCTGCGCAAATCAATAACAAACCACCTTGATTACGTATTATGTGGGTGTAGTTGGTAAATTTTCGGTGAAATTTGTCAAAGAAAAGAGAAAATTTCGAAAAAAGAAGGCGAAGGTTCGAAGTGGGGGAGAGAGGGGATTTGAAATTATGGAAATTGTTTTTTTTTTTTTTTTTTTTTTTTTTTTTTTTTTTTTTTTTCCGCACGGCCGTGCCCTTTCTCAGAATTAGGCAGTAGCCTCTTCAAATTTCACACGGCCGTGCGAGATTTAGGTGAAAAATCCGCACGGCCGTGCCCTTTTCCAATTTTGGGCAGTAGCCTCTTCAAATTTCACACGGCCGTGTGAAATTCCTGCCTTTTTCTTGCACGGCCGTGTGAATAATTGCAAAATTTGCAATTAAACCCCTGAAAATAAAAACTTCTTATTAGTGCCCCTGAAACTTTTTTTTTTTTTTAAGTAAAAATAAAATAAGAACTAACACTAACAAGATAAATAAATAAAAACAAAGATTAAAAGAAAATAAAATAAAAGAAAGAAAAACGAAATCTCGGGTTGCCTCCCGAGAAGCGCTAAGTTTACAGTCTTCAGCAGGACTTTGTCTGCTTCTTTGTTCAAGCTAACGTGACCGAAGTCACTTGGCAATTGAATTCTTCTCCTCGATGACTCTCGTTTGATTTTTTAGGTGGCCACATCCTCCTTGCACGTTCATCACCGTTAGCACCCCAACTCTTTTGACTATCTCTCGGAGGTGTTGAAATTGAGTTCACACAACAAACGTGCTCCTTCCGATTCCCTTTTCCGTTATCATCTCTTGCACTCAATGATGCTTTCCCATGGTCCAAAATTGAAACATCAAATTTTTCATGATTTGTAAAATCCATAAGATCAATAGTAAAACACTCATTATTCTCACATGGATTTTTATTAGCACAAAAAACATTAAATTTGATCGTTTCATCATGCACCGTCATTGTAAGATCACCACTAGCACAATCAATTAGCATTTTCGAAGTGGCTAAAAACGGTCTCCCTAAAATAAGAGGCATCTCCCTATCTTCATCTATATCGAGTACAACAAAATCAACCGGGAAGATAAATTTGTTCACTTTTACTAGCACATTCTCTAGAATACCTTTTGGGTAAACCAAAGACATATCGGCTAATTGAAGAGTTATAGCCGTAGGTTCAATCTCACCTAACCCAAGATTTTTGTAAGTGGAATAAGGCATAAGATTAATGCTAGCACCCAAATCAATAAGCGATCTAAAATTTTTACCTCCTATAGTACAAGGGATAGTGAACTTACCTGGATCGCCGAGTTTTTGTGGAAGGGGCCGTGTAATAATTGCACTACATTGTTCCGTGAGTTGGATCATCTCGTTCCCTTGCAATTTCTTTCTTTTCGTCACGAGATCTTTGAGGAACTTCACCCACTTTGGCATCTTTTGAAGGGCTTCAATAAACGGGATATTTATTTGGATTTCCTTCAGCTTGTCCAAAAATCTTTGATACTCGGCATCGAGCTTCTTCTTCATAAGCTTCTGAGGATATGGAATTGGAGGGGCTCGTGATTTCACTGGAGATGATAGTGGTTCTTCGTGAGTCGCTTCTTTTTCTCCAATCACGCTCGGCTTCTCGATCACCGTGTTTTGCTTCTCTTTTCGTGGGGCTTCCTCCAATTGTCTCCCATTCCTTAAACTCACAGCGTTGCACTGCTCGACGTTGTTCTTCCGAGGGTCTTCCGTATTCGACGGCAGTGCTCCCGATGGCCTCGTGGTTAGCTGGGTTGCGAGTTGACCCATCTGTGTTTCCAAATTTCGGATGGAGGCTTGGGTGGTTGTCATAAATTGCGCCAATATATTTGCGAGATCTCCTCCTTGAGGTTGAGCTTGAGGCGGATTTTGAAATCCGGGAGCTGGTCGTGAATAATTAGGCGGTTGGCCTTGAGGTGGTGCTTGCCTTTGCCCTTGCTGATTTCCTCCCCACCCAAAGTTAGGGTGATCCTTCCATCCGGGATTGTAAGTGTTGGAGTACGGGTTCCTCTGTTGTCGGTTGGTGTCATGCACATAATTCAGAGACTCCGTTTCTTCTACGCGCTGGTCGGGAACTTGGACTGCGTGGACTTGCTGAGTCTGCAAAGCCGCTACTTGCTTCGATAGCTTCTCCAATTGGGCCGTGATTGCAGTGACTCCGTCTAACTCCAAAATTCCTCCCGTCTTGACTGCTCCGCTATTCGACCGGTCCGATGCCCGCATGTATTTATTTCTAGCAATTCGCTCCAAGAGCTCGTATGCTTCGTCGTAGGTCAAACTCATGAACATACCTCCAGCTGCAGAGTCGAGCACTGTCCTCGAGTTGTCTTGCAGTCCATCGTAAAATATTTGCAGTTGGCGCCACTCTTGTAGTCCGTGATTCGGGCACCTCCTTACTAACTGTTTGAACCGCTCCCACGTTTCGAATAATGCTTCACCGGCTTCTTGAATGAAGTTTTGAATTTCTCGCCGGATTCTCTCAGTTTTTGTTGGGGAGTTGTATGTGTTCATAAAGAGTTGCGCTAGCTGGGCCCAAGACGAGATGGAGTGCGATGCGCGAGTTTGCAACCATTCTCGGGCTGCTCCTTGTAGGGAGTGTTTGAACAGGCGGAGTTGCAATGCTTCAGGTGATACTCCGTTCATCTTGTGCGAGTCACACGTTTCGAGGAAATTGACTAAGTGGAGATGTGGGTCTTCATGAGCCAATCCGCTGAATAACCCATTGTTTTGGAGCATCGTGAGGAGTCCCGCTCGAATCTCGAAATTGTTGGCTTCAATGGGGGGCTGCTGGATGCTTGATTGGAACCCATTGAGTGTCGGGACAGTGTACTCATGCAGTGCTCGTTGACGAGGCGGTGGATTGATTAGCTGGCGTTGCTCTTGCTCGATAACGATTTCCCCTACCGCATTCAGTAGGCGCCCTTGGTCACCTCCTCCACGATTATTCTCGTCTTCCATCGTTGCCGGAGTGTTTTGGGCTAACCGTTGATTTCTCCTGGCTGCCTAAACGTTCGCTCAATTTCGGGATCAAGAGGTAGCAAGTTCGTGTCGTGTCCTCTTCGCATAAAAAGTACCTAAAACAAAATAAAATAAAATAAAATAATTAAATAAAATAAATAAATTGGCTGGAGTAAGAAAAATTGCTCAAATTTAATATTAGGATAAATAAATAATTTAGCCGTATTCCCCGGCAACGGCGCCAAAAACTTGTTGGGTGCTAAATACCAACACGCAAGTGTACGTATCGCAAACAAGTAGTAAAGTAGACTCGTGAGAGTCGGATGTCGATCCCACAGGGAATACGCAAATTATTTAATCCTAAGTACCAAATCCTAACAATTGTGATTTTTATCCAGCCTACGCAAGGTTGTCAAATTAATTAACTAATTGAATTAAAATAATTAAGAAAGCAATTAATCACGAGAAAATATCAATATAAAACGGATCTAGGATTTTATCTTCCCCCTATGCGATAATTCTTCACCCAATTAATCTCCTATCATGCAAGTTACGATTCCCGATTATTAATCCAAGACACGAAATTACTCATAACCAGCTGTCGCTGCGCTATAAGCCTATTATTCATAAAAGATTCACTATATGTCTATGCGAACCTAGTATAAATAAAGCATTCAATAACAAGTCTCGTAAACGGCTACCTAAGGTATTATCTGTATGTCTACGATAATACATGCAATCAACACACACATTCGGTGAAAAACTACTCGAAGGCTCTTCTATCCCTGTTCTAATTATTAAAACGATCTGTCAATCAATTCTAACAATAACAAATAGCAACATAAATTAGCTACGTTCATGCGCTAAATAAGATCAAGATAGAAGAAATAATCGAAGAATTAAACTTGCATAAAAGTCGAAAAAGAGGTTCGAATTACCACATAGGGTTCCAATAAAATCCTAGAATAAAAACTTAGCTACTCATGTTCGTTACGAAAAACATAATAAAAATACAAAAAATCATAAAAGCTAATAAAAGAGGAGAACTATGATGAAGAATCGTCAAGTCTTCGTCTTCGTTCTTGTGCTCCTTGATTGCGTGTAGAAAGATGAAAAATAAAAACCTAAAGATTCAAGATAAAAGGTAAAAGATAATCCTAATTGTGTGCTTGTGGCCTTTAAATAGGGTGCAAAAATATAATAGGGCGGGTTTCCTTGTGTAATTAAGCTTCCTTCACTGCGCCCCAACGTCCATCCGGACGGCCGTGCGAGAATAGGCTTTAAAATCCGGACGGCCGTCCGGTCCTTGATTCTCCAGAATTCTGATTTTGTCACTTTTGGCCCACTTTTTCTCCGAATTTGCAGTTTTCACCCCAAAAGTTGCCAATTCTTCAATTTGCACCTAAAATACAAATAATAACCATATTAAGCACCAATTATCGTAAAAACACATCAAAAGCTCCAATTAAAAGGTACAATTAAGTGTATAAATATACACTTAACAGCAGCGATAGAAGATTGTTAAAATGTGAGCTATTGAGGTGGCTGGAGTCTTTTGTTCAAGTTCAGATAAACTTCAATTGCAAATTTTATTAAAATTTGACTATATTTTGTGGAAATTCAGATAAACCAGCATATGTTTGGAAATTGAAATATATATTTTGTTATCTTAAGATGTAAATACTTATTTAGTATTGGCAAGTTAATTTTTGTTGTCTTCGATTTTTTATGTTCAACAATTGATGGCAACAAGATTCAGGGAAAATTGGATTATAATTGGTAGAAAAAGAAGAGTTCTAAAAAATGTACAAGTATTCCCGACGGTTATTTAAGCGTCGGAAAAAACATTCCCGACGGTTTTTTTACACATGAAACTTTATACGACGCCTTTTTTCTCGACGGTCTCCTGACGGTCTAAAACCGTCGGAAAAACTATTCCCGACGGTTTTTAAGTCTTTCCCGACGGTTTTCTTGCGTCGCTTAAAGCCATATATGTTGTAGTGTCTGGGTCCGGGTCATGTCCACTCGGGTCCGGGTCCAAAACCGGTCTTTTGATTTTTTATTTTTTTTTGAATCTTGACTGTTGGAAAAGAAAAACAAATTGAATTCAGTTAGACCGGGTCCGGGTCGGTTCCGGGTCTTTTGAACTTTTTTTTTTTTCTAAATAAGCCCTTTTCAGATTTCTTTGCGAATAGTTAATATTAAAATGGACTTGTACTCTATTATTTTGCTTATTGAGTAGGTTATCCCTCATTTTTCTATATAATAACTCACTAAACACTTCACACAACCGAAAGCAACTTTGTTTATTTTGCAGCCGAATTTCCGAGGATGCGGGGTTTTGGAATAGCTATGCTTTGTAGAGCAATTACTACTGAATCTTCTCATGAATACGGTGCTTTTACTTCTTCTTTCTCTTTCTTCTCTTCAAATTTTCACAAAAATAGGCCCTTTTTTCACCACCCTCTTACAAGGGCTCTTCTTAGATGGTAAAGTGGCTGATGACTTTTGACTTTGAAACTCTGTGAGCCGATCGATGTTACGATTCTGACTGGGATAGACGGGCTCCGCAAAAATGGACATATTCTTGCTGCTCGTGATTTGTTATTAGATAAGACTATCTATAAACCCGATGTTAAGGCTTATAACGCTGTAATTAATGGCTTATGCAAGAACGGAACGTTGGATGATGCACTCGAGCTCAAGTCTAGAATGATCGATAAGGGCATTTCACCCACCGTTGTCACGTATACCTCGATGGTCAGGGCTTGTGCGATTTTGGTAGATGGAAAGAGGTGAAGGGTTTATTAAATGAAATGGTGAATCACAAGATTTCGTTAGATGTTGTTACTTTAAATGTATTGGTGGACGCGTTTTGCAAGGAAGGAAATGTTAAAGAGGCTCGGGAGGTATTGGAAATTATGAATCAGTAAAAATATTTGTCCCGATATTGTCACTTACAACGCACTGATACATGGGTACTGTTAGCAAGAGAAAATGGATAAAGCGAAAGAGTTGTTTGATTCCATAACGGGCAACGGCCTTAAGCCATCTATTATCAGCTACGGCACTTTAATGAACGGATACTGCAAGCGGGGAAAAGTTGATGAAGCGTTGCGTCTTTTTCTTGAAGCTTCTTCTAAAGGCTTAGAGCACACGACGGTTACGTATAGCATCATGATACACGGATTACTTAGTGAAGGCAGAAATGCGGATGGATGGAAACCTTTATAAGGATATGGAAACTCGGCAAGTACATCCTAATTTATCTACTTGCAATATTTTGTTGGAAGGCTTTGTGCAAGACTCATCAGATTGCCGAAGCGTTTTCGTTTCTACGGGCGATGGAAGATAAAGGAGTAAGTCCTAATATAATCACATACGGTATCCTGATTAATGGTTTGTGCAAAGATGGGAAACTTGAAGATGCGAAAAATATTTTGAACGAACTTCCTTCCAAAGGGTTGCAACCTAATATTAAAATATATGCTGTCATTATTCGTGCACTTTGTGAAGAAGGGTTTGTAGACGAGGCAAAAGATGTGCTTATAAAAATGGAGAGAAGTGGTTGCGCACCGGATAGCATGACATACAATACCATTATTTGTTGCTTGTTGAAGAAGAAAGAGGTTTACAAGGCACTGCCACTCTTAGAGGAAATCCACAAAAGGGGATTTTCGGCCGACGCATCTACTTTGTCCATGTTAATTAGTTACCTGCAAGAATTTGAGGAAGATAATAATCTGATGGAAATTATTAAGAAAGTTGTACCAAAAATATAAAATTATCGATTCGAGCTTTTGAAATTAAGTAAGGTTTCGCTATGTCTTAAATGACTTGTCATCTTTTCCTCTTTTTTCCGTTCTCCTTATATTTCTTGTTCATGTCTTCTCTCTCTCTTAATCTTGGAAATCTTCTCTCTCTCTCTCTCTCTCTCTCTCTCTCTCTCTCGCTCTCTCTCGCTCTCTCTCTCTCGCTCTCTCGCTCTCTCTCTCTCTCTCTCTCTCTCTCTCTCTCTCTCTCTCTCTCTCTCTCTCTCTCTCTCTCTCTCTCTCTCTCTCTCTCTCTCTCTCTCTCTCTCTCTCTCTCTCTCTCTCTCTCTCTCTCTCTCTCTCTCTCTCTCTCTACATGTTTGCTTCAATTGTAACGTTTTATCAAATAAATGAAGGTTCTCGTGTATCTGACTAACTTGATACTGAATTGGATGTTCATATTCTAGATGCATTAATTAGACTATTAGACACCTTACTGCTTGAAAAATAAGAATAGTTGGGGATCCATCTAGATACTATCTATCCCGAACTAGTTATAATCAGTGTTCTAATTCTAAAAATTGGCCGAGGCGGCCGATTAATTGGTCTCCGAGGCGGAGGCGGTCCAAAACCTCGATTTTAGTGTAAAGGTTTGAAAAATCGGTTTTTTGCCTGTGAGGCGGTTTTAGGCGGTCTAAGGCGGTCCGAGGCGGTCTGAGGCGGTCAAACCTTTAAGACGGGTCAAACTCGGTGGCAAAAATCGGCCAAAAATCGGTCAAAAATCGGTTTTTTTTTTTTTTTTTTAATTTAAAATAAAAGTTGGGATTTTAATAAAAGAAAATATGAGTTTATGCCTTATTTTGTTTATGTTAATTGTTATTGTTAAAGAACTAATGATGTATGCCAGAAATGTTCAAGAATAAATGTAAATTCAAAAAAATTGTTTTTTTATTTATATTTTATAAGGATATTTATGCATTATGATCTTATAATTATTAAACTTTTATTATGTTATTAAGAATATATACATGATGGAGATATAACTATGTTTAAATATATTTTTAGATATGTTTCGAGTATTTATAAATAATTTCTAGAGATATATTATATTAAATTTTAAAAACCGATTTATTTCCGATTTATCACCAATTAATCACCGCCGCACCGATTAATCGTGAATCGGTGCCTGACCGACTCGGACCCGATTACCGCTTTTTACAACCTTGGTTATAATTAACCCTATCCCCGTCTAAAAACTATTTATTCCGGAGTACTTGTAATTAACTGTTATAAAATTTTGGGCTAATTGCACGCCACCCCCTATATATTTCTATCTTTTGCACATTGACCCGATAGCAAAAATTCAATTAATTATTTACCGGAATCGAGTGTTTTTTTGTTGCACATTGCCCCTTAAAAATATTATGTTTATGCATGCTGCCCCTTTAAGATGTTATTTTTGGTGCACGATGCCCACTTGTAATTGGCTTTTGGGGGCGAAGTGCCACCAAAACAATATTTTGAAGTTGGTTATCCATTTTTTAAATTTTTAGGGGTAAAGAGTAAAAATGAGAAATTTATAGGGGGTGAAGTGCATTTTGTCCCAAAAATTTACAAATAATTGGATTTAAAAATAATTATTATAGAAATTAGAAAAATATATGAAATTAAAAAGATAATCAATATAAAAAATATATATAATATAGAAGATATAAACGATCTAAAATTCTTCTAGTTATTTGATTTTCTTTTAAGGACAAAATGCACTTCACCCCCTATAATTTTCCTATTTTTGCTCTTTCCCCATGTTTCTTTTTTCATATTTTCCTAAAAAATTAAAAAAAGCCATACTCCCCCTTCGAAATACTATTTTGGTTGCACTTTACCACATAAGCCAATTTTTGGAAGGCATTGTGCAATAAAAATAACATTTTAAAGGGGCAACGTGCAAATAAGTAGTGTTTTTAAGGGGCAACGTGCAACAAAAATAACATTTGAAGGGGCAACGTGCAACAAAAATACTCAATTCCGATTAATAATCCATCGAAGTTTTTTATCGAGGCAATGTGCAACAAGAATAACATTTTGACGGGGCATTCACTTTTAAAAATTTTGAGGGGGTAAAGTAGGAATATTAGAAATTTACAGGGGGTGATGTGCAATTTTTCCTTTTTTTTAATGCAAAGGCCAAAGATTATATAAATTTGAAATATTTTTTATTTCTTACGACTTTTCTTTTTACAATTTTCGGGCAAATTGCACTTCACCCCCTCAAAAGAATATTTTTTTGCACTTTCCCCTCTCAAAATACAAAAAATGAGACTGTCCCCCTTCGAAATATACAACTTCGTGCAGTTTGCCCCAAATGTGTATTTCTAGTCTAAGTCTCGCCGTAGTAAAGGTGGATTAGTTATTTTACTTTTCCGCTTGAAAATCCTTCTTTCGCAGATGCTTTGGATTCCCAAATTAATAAAATGTTCTTCCCAATTTGATGAAATCAGACGAAATTCTCTCCAAATTCGACAAAATTTATTTGTTTTTAATATCATCGTAAGATGGGGTGACAAAAGGTTAAATGACATTTAAAGCCTTAAAAGATGAAATTTTACTCAAACTCGCCAGGAATTAAACCGGAAATACACATTTGGGGCAAAGTGCACTGAGTTCTGTATTCGAATGGGGACAGTCTTTTTTTTTTTTTTTTTGAGGGGGGGATAGTCCAAAAAGGATTCTTTTGACGGGGCGAGGTGGAGTTAATTGCACACCCCCCTGTGAAAAGTCTAATTGTTGAAAAGACCCCGTGTTAAAACAATTAGCATTTACCCTCCTATATTGCATTTGAGGTAGCTCACTGCCCACTGGCCCTTATATCGGATTTAAATGCGGACTTAATTGAAAAGACAAAATTACCCTAACCAAATGTAGCACCCCCTCTATTATAGGCGATAAATCGAACCGGTTTATCGGAATTAATTGATTTAGCGGAAGCAACTTATAGGATCACTTTTTAAAACACGAAAAATCAACACTTGCGATTTCAAAACCATACTTGAATATTTAGAATTCTAGTACTTTTCGCAACATTGTTTTGAAAAGCTTGAGTCGATTATTATTATTATTTTTTTTTTTTGGAGGGAGTTTAATCGAGTGCTACACTATCATAAAACATAGGTTCGAAATTAAAATCAGAGTTTAGAAATATTTAAGCGATAGATGATTAAAGCACGAAATATACGAACTATTCATAAACATAAACGGATCAATATATTATAGAATTCAAAATAGGATCCGTTACCGATTAAAGTCCCGTACTTTAAAGAGGAGTACGATAGTAAGCGAAAGCGGAAATTATCTTATATTACATCACCAAAATAGTACTTAGCCACACTTATAGAACCCTCGTTCGAACTTCCAAAAACTCCGGGCAAGACTTCGATCCACTACTCGGTCCATTCCGGGGAAGGGTTACCACTAGCACTACCTGCAATTAGAAAATATCTATATGAGCTATTACGCTCAGTAAGAAATCCGAGGAATTACCGAGGGTTGAAAATAGGTTATACATATATATAGTATATATATATAACATTCCGATCACCTTCACCGAGTCATACAAACATCAAACAAGAATCGAGTCACAAAGATACTAAAACATATAAGTCACAAACATGCTCATGAATGCAATCCGTGTAAAAATCATTTATTTTCATTTCTCGGATCCGTGAAAGATTAATTTCTATATTCGGATAATAAACCGTTTCGAGCCCGTCTATGGATCCAATATCACTCATATCACTCGTATCACTCCTCTCAACCCTAGTTGGATACCGGCCCACCGTATCCGATTCGTTTATTACCCAAACATTCCATTAATCTTTCATTTTTGTCAAAAGCAAATGCATGTCATGGAATGATTACAATTTATGTTAAAGTCATTTAAACATCACAAATATCAATCAAGTATCACAAAACCACACAAATATCACAATTACCACATAATTGTACTTTTGGGTAAAATTCCCCAAATCCACACACAACCACGGCCACACATACACATTCAGCACACCCTCACACACACACTCTGAGCACACACTCATGCAGCCATTTAAGGTGTAAAGTATCTAGGGCTGGGACTGGGTTGGGTCGGTCGATTACCAGCCTAAAAACCGACCCATCCGTCAAACCATTTTTGCTCAAATTTGAAAACCGTTGCCGACCCAACCTTTGTGGGTCGGTTGATGGTTGGCAACCGAATATTTGGTTCTGAAATGGGTCGGTTGATGGTTTATACCCGCCACCTAGTTCACTTAAAAAAAATATAATTTTGGAGTAAAAATATCCAAATTTTGCGTAATGGCACGGTGCGATCATCATCTATCAGTTCAAAATAATTAATAACAATTTAACGAAAAAATATAATTAGGAAATTCAAAGTAATTTCAAACATGCACAAGCGATTTAATGAAGTTTTGTGGGGTTTTTGTTTAAGCTTGGGCATAAAGAAACTGGTTGAAGATTTAGGTCATTTTTTTTCCTTTGTTGATTGTTTTAAAATTTAGAATACTAATTATTTTGATAATTTCAATAACCACTTAAGAAAATACGGCCTTTATTTTATATTTTTAATAAAATTTTAATAGTATAGTTGGATGACCGATAATTATCGGTCAACCAACTTTTGGTAATATTAGAAACCACCAACCGACCCATTATAGATGGGTTGGTTGAAATTTTCGACCCGATCCAATGGGTCGGTTAAAAATTGATTATCCGCCTAAAAATATGGTCGGTAATGGGTCGGTTGGTGGTTAAAAACCAACCCAGTCCCAGCCCTAGAAGTATCAAATCTCATCATTCATAGATATTTAATCAAAGACATGAAAGTAAATGCACAAATATAATAAATGACAAGCAAAATGTTCTAATTTCGAAATAATAGTAAACTAATTCCAAAATTTCCCAAATTAAATCCTATACTCCTAACTGATCCAAATATCCAGATTCTGAAATTATTTTAAATTTTCACAAAGTCTCGAATTTTCTTGAAATTAAAAACTAGAAAAACCCTTTTTTTATTTAAAAATCCAAAAACTCTAATATGACTCTAATTATTTTGAAAACTTTGTAAATAAAACTTTTTCCTATTTAGTATTTGCTGGAAAACAGATTCAAACTTAAGAAATGAGAGATTTTTCGGAAATTGCAGTTTTGACCCCAAAGTTTCAAGATTTAAACATGCAACCACACCAAAAGTTCAAAATCCACATTTTCGTGAAAAACCCCTAACAATCTGAAATTATACTTTAATAAATGCAGAAAACCAAGTTGAAAAGTTACTTTATGCAGAAATTTCGAAAATTACACATTTTACCCCAAAATCTCTAGATCTACACATGCAAGACCACTAGAAGTTCAAAAATCACTTCTTCTTACGAAACTTCTTTAAATCCGAAGTTTTTGTTCAATAAATGCTAGAAAACAGTTTTGAAAACACATTTAGGACTGACTTTTCAAAATTTACAGATTTGACCCAAAAATCTTTCGATTTACACGTGCAACCCCATAAAAGTTCAAAAATTCATTTTTCTTGAAACCCCTTTTTGAAATCCGAAATTTTTAATGCTTTTGGCCAATAAAAGTTGTATCTAACCACTAACAACATAGATGAGGCATGCAAGAACAAGAAATCAACATTAAACACCTCTTTTCCATTTTTCCCCAAAAAGCCCTAAATTTCGAAATACTTAAAAGTCTTTTAGGTAATCTTGAAAACTCTTTTAAAATAATATGATATCTTCTAATTGCAGCAAGAAACTCGAAATTTCTTACCTAAATCACCAAAAGGAAAATGAAGAACAAGCAAAATAGAGAGACTTCAAGGGTTGATGCCAAACTCGAGCCAAGCCACTTTTATGGTGAAAGATATAGTGTGTGCTTCCAAAATAGATGTGTTGTTTTCTCCGGTGAATGGACAAGTAGTTCTTATGGTGTTCTTTGCATACTCTAGAGCCATGGTTAAATAGGGGATTTTCATGGTGGTTTTTGATTTTTCTTGTAAAATGAGTGGTGATGTGGAAGAAGATGAGCAACAATGGTGGTGGTGATGTCTCGGTGGAATGAGGGAGAGGAAGCCAAGTAGGGAGGTTAGGTGTTGGAAGGAAGAAATGGAAGAGTGTCTTCAAATCTCTTGAGTGTGGATTAAGAGAAATGATTAGAAAATGCCAAGTGTTAAGTCATGCAAAATATTACTAATTTTATTTATTTATTTTAAACACACCACTCACTCACACACACTCATCCGATCAATATATATATATATAAATATATTTGTAAAGCACACATACATAAACATGTATATATATATATATATATATATATATATATATATATATATATATATATATACATATATATGCATGTACACATAGTAGGCAGAATATGCTAATTAATTTAATTAAGCCATCAAATACGTAAATCATATATTTCACGTAATCACAAAATCACATATTTATTAAACACATAATCAAGCTATTAGCTAAATATAGCACGTCAAAGTACCTAAAATATTTATGCAAGTTATTAATTTAATTAATCCACGCAAAATTTTTTTTTGAGGAAAAATTTAAGTTCGTAGTTTGGGGTTTTGAAAGTATGGGGTATTACACCAAAACCCCAATTCGATGATTCCAATTATATCTAAATATTTATCAAGGTTGTAAAAAGAGAAAATCGGGTCGGAGACGGTTAGGCATCGCCTCATAATTAATCAGTGCGGCGTGATTAATCGGCGATAAACTGAAAATAAATCGGTTCTTAAAATTTAATATAATATATTTCTAGATATTATTTGTAAATAGTCAAAACATATAAAAAAAATATATTTAAATATGATTATATACCAATCATTTATATATCCTAATAACATAATAAAAATTTAATAATAATAAGATCATAATACAATAAAAATTCTTATAAAATACAAATAAAACGCAAATCTTTTAAGTTTAAATTTATTCTTGAACATGACAAGCATATATCATTAGGTTCTTTAACAATATTAGCATATTAAATAAAGCATAAACTTAATCTTTTTTAAATTAAAAACTCAACTTTTATTTTAAAATAAAAGAGTTACAAGAAAAAAGAATTTTGTTCCCATCGTTGTTTGACTCGCCTCCAAGGTTTGACCGCCTCAACCCGCCTCAGAGACCAAAACCTGATTTTTCAAACCTTTACACCAAAATCGTAAAGGTTTTGGACCGCCTGCGCCTCGAAGACCGATTAATCGGCCTCCTCGACCTCTTTTAGAACACTGCTATTTATACATATCTTTTAGAACACTCCTCCCGAGCGAATTCATCGTCTCGATTGTGAAATATACGTAGACCATGGACTTTCTCCGCCCGCGATTAATGGGTTTGACATCCGAATTGGGCAAATAACGTTGATTAATAGAAATATCCATTGTGTACATTTGGATTTTTGACACGAACTCAATTTGCGATTTCAATTTGCGAGGCTGTATTTTGGGAATTCTCCTTTTCAGTCTCATGGCTTGCCGGATCAAAGGAAAGATGATTTGCGGAGATGATTTTGGTTGATTGGAGAAGAGAGCTTTTTGAGAATGTTGAGGGCTGAATTGAAAGAGGGATCTTTTTTGGGGCGAAATCTCCAATATTTGAAAATTTTAATTTAAGCGGCATTTAGGTCTTTTCAGATTAAAAAACAAACCTCTTTCTTTTTTTCTTCTTTTTTTTTTTTCTCTCTGAGTTGCGTTAATCTTCTGTACAAATGTCTCTTGTTTGTAGAGCAATTACTGCTAATTTTTCTCATGAACGCGGTATTTTTACTTCTTCTTTCTCTTTCTCCTGCCACAAATTTTCAACTGCGTCCAAAACAGATTCAATTTGTGTAAATGAAGTAGATGATACTGTTTTCTTGATTCGTAAAATGATGAGAGTGCGGCCACAGCCCTCCGTTTTTGAACTCAACAAACAATTGCAAGTTATTGTCAAGATGAAACAATACTCCGTCGCCCTTAAACTGTTCGACGAAATGCGTCAATGGGGTGCCCCTGTAAATGTATACACGATGAACATCTTGATTAATTCTTGTTGCCATTTGAGAGGGGTAGACTTCGGTTTTGCTATCTTCGGCAGCTTCCTAAAGCACGGTTACGAGGCAAACGTTACGACATTCAACACTCTCTTAAAAGGTCTCTTTTTAGATGGTAATGTGGCCGAGGCGGAGAAATTGTTCAAGAAGATTTTAACTTTGAAACTCTGTGAGCCAGACGATGTTACGATTCTTACTGTGATTGACGGGCTCTGCAAAGCTGGACGTGTTCATACTGCCCGTGATTTGCTTTTGTTGTTGGAAAAGACTATCTATAAACCCAGTGTTAAGGCCTATAGTGCGGTAATTAATGGCTTATGCAAGGGCGGAATGGTGGATAATGCACTCGAGCTGAAGTCTAGAATGATTGATAAGGGCGTTTCACCGACTGTTGTCACATATAGCTCGATGATTCAGGGCTTGTGCGATTTCTTTAACTGTTGTTACTTTTAGTATATTGGTGGACGCTTTTTGCAAGGAAGGAAATATTAAAGAGGCTGAGGATATTTTGGAAATTATGAAGCAACAAAATATTAATCCCGATATTGTCACTTACAATGCGTTGATAGATGGGTATTGTTTGCAAGGGAAAATGGATAAAGCGAAAGAGGTATTTGATTCCATAGCGAGCAGCGGCCTTAAGCCGTGTATTATCAGCTATAACTCTTTAATCAACGGGTATTGCAAGAACGGAAAAGTTGATGAAGCTTGGTGTATTTTTCTCGAAGTTTCTTCTAAAGGCTTAGAACACACGACAGTTACTTATAACAGCATGATACATGGATTACTTGGTGAACAAAGAATTGCTGATGGATGGAAACTTTTCAATGATATGGAAACTCGACAAGTACATCCTGATTTATTTACTTGCAATATTTTGTTGGAAGGCTTGTGCAAGACTCATCAGATTGCCGAAGCATTTTCGTTTCTACGGATGATGGAAGATAAAGGAGTAAGTCCTGATATAATCACATACGGTATCCTGATTAATGGTTTGTGCAAAGTTGGGAAACTTTAAGATGTGAAAAAGCTTTTAAACGAACTTCCTTCCAAAGGGTTGAAACCAAATATTAAAATATATGCTGTCATTATTCGTGCACTTTGTGAAGAAGGGTTTGTAGACGAGGCAAAAGATTTGCTTATAAAAATGTAGAGAAGCGGTTGCGCACAGGATTGCATGACATACAATTCCATTCTTAGAGGCAATGCCGTTCTTAGAGGAAATGCACAAAAGGGGATTCTCGGCCGACTCATCTACTTCGGCCATGTTAATTAGTTACATGCAAGAATCTGAGGAAGATGATATTCTGATGGAAATTATTAAGAAAGTTGTACCAAAAATATAAATTATCTATTCGAGCTTTTGAAATTAAGGTTGGTTTCGCTACGTCTTAAATGACTTGTCATCTTTTCCTCTTTTTTCCGTTCTCCTTATATTTCTTGTTCATGTCTTCTCTCTTTCTTGAAAATAGAAAAAAAATCTATCATGCTCGGATGTACGTACCAGCATAATTTGCTTCAATTCCAACGTTTTATCATATAAATGAAGGTTCCCGTGTATCCGACTAACATGATACCGAATTGAATGTTCAGTATCATGTTTATGAAAGGAGCTACGGTGTACACGCTTGGAACATCTGCATTTTGCAGTCGTGTTAACATGGCAAAACAATGTTTGACCCTCGTTGGGAAAGTTTTCATTTATAAAAATTGTAAACTAGTCATTCAATAAGAAAAAAGGGTAAATAGCACTTAACCCCTTGTTCTTACAAGATTTTGCAGATTATCCCCTTGTGCTTGTAATATCAGCACATAACCCCTTTGTGATTGATGGGGTAGTGTCAATTAGTTTTTCGGTCAAACTTAACCTTGCGGTCAAACTTTAAGGGTGTCGTCAACTGCAAAAAATAAAGGGAAAATGTAAGTGACGCAGAACGGAAGCATAATAAAGAACAAAGCACAAACTCTCGAATCCACCAAAAAATTAAGAGAATCTTATAAATGTTATTGATAATAAACGATGCTGAAAAGTAAGCCTTATAGCAACTAATTATACTAATCAAAGTTGAAAATCCTAATCAAACAGAAAAATTACGAACAAATGCAAAAAAGATGTAACTCCTAAATCAAATAGAATACTGCAAATTGGAGATAACCCAATTCACGGATTTCAAATCCAAATTTTCTAGGATTAATTATGAATTATTTGAAACTTTCCTAGAACAACAAAAACGTCATTTTGAGGGCCTAAACAACATCGAAACGCCAAAATCCATCGTCGTTCCGCCTCGTCATTCCGGTTCAGAGTAGCTTGGGCCTGCACAATTCTATTTCTACCTTCATCGCCTCTTCATCAATAAGCACGAGGGGGTTATCTGCAAAAATGTAGTATTTGACGTTTGACACGCGCAATTAATTTTGATGGAAAAACTAACGAACGCTACCCCTATCTATTATAGTGGGTTATGTGTTGATATTACGAGTACAAGGGAGCCATTCAAAACTGTAGGGTAAAAATAGGACGGGTCAGATCAAAATTAGCATTATAGGAATTAGAAAACCAATTCTAGTTTTTTTTCTAAAAATATTTGAAAAATCCGAAATTAAAATATCATAAATAAGATGAAATGTTGTTCTCTAATTGTTTTTTTTTAAATCAAAATGGGCAGAATTCAGAAAATCTTTTCAAACTTTTTTTATAAAGAAATTATATTTCATTGAAAGCAGACTAAAAATCCCTTAATTACATTGTTTAGCATAACTCTTACAACGAAAAGTAGGAGAATAAAATTTTGTTACTAAGGGCATCTCCAATGGAGTAAGCAAACTCCATTTGTCTTCAAAATATATAAATTGTGGAAGAAAAATCAACACTAATAAGAAATTTAGTGGGGCCCTAAATTTTCAGATTTTTGTAAAATCTCCAAACTTGTTTGGAGACTGTATTTCATGGGACATTGTTTAGAGACTCAAAATTATAGAGCCCTTCATTGTGGGATTTTATTTTTTAGAGACTCTAAGATTCCACCGGGTCTCCATATGGATTTTCAAAATCAGAATTTAGAGACCCGATTTGCTTTTTCCATTGGAGATGCCCTAATACTCTACTAAAATCAGTATTGTAACGTACAATGCTTTGATGGATGGGTACTTTTTGCAAGGGAAAATGGATAGAGCGAAAGAAGTATTTGATTCCGTAACGGGCAACGGCCTTAAGCCATCTATTATGAGCTACGACATTTTGATCAACGGATACTGCAAGAAGGGAAAAGTTGACGAAGCTTTGCGTCTCTTTCGCAAAATTCCTTCTAAAGGTTTAGAGCGCACGACGGTTACCTACCACACTATGATACATGGTTTATTTAGTGAAGGCAGAATTGCTGACGGATGGAAACTTTTCAACCATATGGAAGCTCGGAAAGTACATCCTAGTATATGTACTTACAATATTTTAATGGAATGCTTGTGCGGGACTCGAAAGATTGTCGAAGCATTTTCGTTTGTACGAGTGATGGAAGATAAAGGAGTAAGTCCTAATATAATCACATACGACATTGTGATTAACGGTTTGTGCAAAGACGGGAAACTTGAAGATGCGAAAAAGCTTTTAAACGAACTTCCGTCCAAAGGTTTGCAACCTGATTGTCAAGTGTATAGAATCGTTCTTGGTTCGTTGTGTGAAGAAGGGTTTGTAGACGAGGAAAAAGATTTGCTTATAAAAATGGAGACGAGTGGTTGTGCACCGCATAGCATGACATACAACATTATTATTCATTGCTTGCTGAAGAAGAAAGATGTTTACAAGGCGATGCCATTCTTAGAAGACATGCACAAAAGGGGATTCTCGGCTGATGCATCCACTTATTAATGTTAATTAATCACATGCAAGGATCGGACAAAGACGATATTCTTCTGGAAATGATTAAGAAAGTTGTGCCAAAATTGTAAATTATGTATTCGACCGTCTGGAATTTTATTAAGGTTTTGCTATGTCTAAAATGACTTGTTACTTTTTTTTAATTATCATCCCATTCCCATCAAATAAGAGAAATTAGAAAAGAAAAAAAATTATCATGCTCGGATGCATGTACCAGCATAACATGTTTGCTTCAATTATGATGTTTTATCAAATATATGGAGGTTCTCGTGTATCCGACTAACTACTGAATTGAGTGTTCAAATTCAATATTTTTAGTCATTTTCATCAATTTTCCGTCACTAACAACGGAATCAAACATGTGCCCAACACTGCCTTAACTGACGGACTAACGGTAAATTGACGGAAATGAACAAAAGTGTTAAATTATTGAAACATGAGGGACCAAATGTGTTTTTCGTGAATATGGATGGTCAAATGTGAAATCGGTACAAATTTGAGGGGTGAAACTATAATTTTCCCATTGTTTTATTTTTGTTAAGTTAACGGCGTTGGTTTTATAGTGACTGACGTTAGTGCTGATTATTTTATAGGAAATGAAACCTTTTGTTTTTAGGTAGTAAGAAAAGAACTTACTTCGACCCTACACCGGGTGGGTCTTCTGCTGGCAAGTGTCCTTCTTTTTTAGGGACTATTAGTCATAACCCTCTCTAGTGTTTTTTTAATAAGGGGGATCCAGCCATATTTTCAATATTAGTAGGAAACCCACTATTTTAATGATTCCCGAAAATAGCCTTATAGAAGACATACACACAAAATCTGGAAATTTAAGATCCCTACAATCGTGTGTGATTGATTATATCTCAAAAAAATCGATTCCCAAATATTTCCAAAATATTTCAATCAGTAGTATTAAATAAAATATTTTTTTAAGAAAAAACAAATTTATAAAAAAAAAAAAAAAAGTCAACGCGGGAGACCAGGCGGTCAACGGCAGTTGACTGGCCGGAAAAAAAAATTCAGGAAAAAAAAAAAGTTTTTCAAAAAAAAAAAAGTCAACGCCGGTCAACGGCGGCGACCGGCGGTCTCCGGTGGTGGCGGGTCAAAATTGGGATCAAAATTGAAATTATGGTTAAAATAAGTTAATTGATGAAATTGGGCTAAATTGGGGTGTAAATCATGAAATTGGAGTTGAATTGGGTTTCATTGAATTGAGGGTAATTTTGGTATATATAAAGAGATTTTCCTTATTTGCAAATAAGTTTGAATGGGGTGGATTTATTTGAAAAACAAAAAAGTTGGATGTCCCTCTTTTAATTAAGTGCCTTGTCATGGGCCTATTTGCCATTACCCCTAAATAAAATATGATAAAACATTTTCTTTTTCTTAAAAAAAGTTATTTTTAATAATATTACTATCTTGACCTACAATATTACTGTTTCGGAGAAAATAATTTACCTGTCTGAGACAGTAATTTTAGTGTATTAATTAATTTTATCGTCTTGACCTGCAATTTTGTTGTCTTCGACCGTAAATTCCGTAATATTATTGTCTCCGACCGTAATATTGTTGTCTCATGGAGTAATATTACTGTTTGAGACAGTAATGTTAGTAATATACTAATATTACTATTTAGGCATTCAATATTACTGTTCCAAACAATAATTTTGTTTTAACACATTCATTTGGAGAGAAAAAAAAAATCAGATTAAAAAAGTAAATATTAAATAAATTCAATTCAATTCAAGAATTATACAATATATTTATGGAATATCAAAACCTGATCTCATAATCCAAAATAGTTATTTTATACTTTCGGTACAACTTTCTTAATCATTTTGAGAAGAACATCATCATTGTTTGATCCTTGCAGGCGACTAATTAACAAGGAAGAAGTAGCTGCATCCGCTGAGAATCCCCTCTCGTGCATTTCCTCTAAGAATGGCATTGCCTTGTCAACCTCTTTCTTCTTCAGCAAGCAATGGATAATGATGTTGTATGTCATGCTATCCGGTGCACACCCACTCCTCTCCATTTTCACAAGCAAATCTTTTGCCTCGTCTGCATACCCTTCTCGGCAAAGTGAACCAAGAATACCGGTATATATTTTAATATTAGGTTTCAACCCTTTGGAAGGAAGTTCGTTTAAAAGATTTTTCGCCTCTACCAGTTTCCCATCTTTGCACAAACCATTAATCAGGATACCATATGTGATTATATCAGGATTTAACCCTTTGTCTTCCATCGCCCGTAGAAATAAAAACGCGTCAGCAATTTGTTGTGACTTGCACAAGCCTTCCAACAAAATATTGCAAGTACATAAATCTGGACGTACGTGCCGAGCTTCCATATCCTTATAAAGTTTCCATCCGTCAGCAATTCTGCCTTTACTAAATAATCCGTGTATCATGATGCTATAGGTAAATGTCGTGTGTTCTAAACCTTTAGAAGAAGCTTCGAGAAAAAGTCGCCGAGCTTCATCAACTTTTCCCTTCTTGCAATATCCGTTTATTAAAGTGCCATAGCTGATAATACATGCCTTAAGGCCGTTGTCCGTTATAGAATCAAATACTTCTTTCGCTTTATCCATTTTCCCTTGCAAACAGTATCCGTCTATCAACGCAGAGTACGTGAAACTATTAGGACGAATGTTTTGTTGCTTCATAATTTCCAAAACATCTTCAGCCTCTTTAACATTTCCTTCCTTGCAAAATGCGTCCACTAATATACTAAAAGTAACAACATTTAAGGAAATCTTGTGATGACTTTCACCTCTTTCCATCTACCAAAATCGCACAAGCCCTGAATCATCGAGCTATATGTGACGACAGTCGGTGAAATGCCCTTATCAATCATTCTAGACTTGAGCTCGAGTGCATTATCCACCATTCGGCACTTGCATAAACAATCAATTACTGCACTATACGCCTTAACATCGGGTTTATAGATAGTCTTTTCCAACAACAAAAGCAAATCACGGGCAGTATGAACACGTCCAGCTTTGCAGAGCCCGTCAATCGCAGTAAGAATCGTAACATCGTCTGGCTCACAGAGTTTCAAATTCAAAATCTTCTTGAACAATTTCTCCGCCTCGGCCACGTTACCATCTAAAAAGAGCCCTTTTAAGAGAGTGTTGAATGTCGTAACATCTGCATCGTAACCGTGTTTAAAGAAGCTGCCAAAGACAGCAAAACCGATGTCTACACGTTTCGAAAGGCAACAACAGTTAACCAAGATGTTCATCGTGTACTCATTCACAGAGGCACCCCATTGACGCATTTCGTCGAACACATAAAGGGCAACTGGGTATTGTTTCTTCTTGGCAATAACTTGCAATAGTTTGTTAAATTCAGAGGCATAAGGGTGTGGACGCATTCTCATCATTTTACGAATCAAGAAAACAGTATCATCTAATTCATAATCTTTTCTGGGCAGAGTTGAAAAGGGCCTATTTTTGTGAAAATCGGAACAGAGGAGAGAGAAAGAAGAAGTAAAAGTAGCGTATGCAAATTCATAAGAAGATTTAGAAGTAATTACTCTACAAACAAGAGCTACTCCAGAACTCCTCATCCTCAGAGATTTTGCTGAAGATAAATTCAGCTGCAAAATGAAGTGGTAGAGAAGAAGCTAGCTTTCAGTTGTGCGAGAAGTGCTTTGAATTCCGGTACAAACAAACAAGCCCTATTTGTTTTTTGAGCAAATTGTACATCATCCTCTGTAAATTTCTAATTTTTGCATTTTACCCCTCCATTTTTTTTAAAAGTGAATGCCTCCTTCGAAATATTATTCTTGTTGCACATTGCCCCGATTGCAAAATTTGGATTGATAAATTTTGAAAATACATAAAAAAAAAAAAAAATACGTCAAATTCATAACTACAAGATCTTTTAGATGAAGGTTACATAACGTTTAAACAAATGAATCAAATACAAATTAAAAAATTCGTTTCTACGGAGATGGAAGATAAAGGAGTAAGTCCTAATATAATCACATACGGTATCCTGATTAATGGTTTGTGCAAAGATGGGAAACTTGAAGATGCGAAAAATATTTTGAACGAACTTCCATCCAAAGGTTTGCAACCTGATTGTCAAGTGTACGTTCATTGTGTGAAGAAGGGTTCATAGACGAGGCACAAGATTTGCTTATAAAAATGGAGTGAAATGGTTGTGCGCCCGATAGTATGACATACAACATTATTATTCATTGCTTGTTGAAGAATAAAGATGTTTACAAGGCAATGCCATTCTTAGAAGACATGCACAAAAGGGGATTCTCGGTCGATGCAGCTACTTCATTAATGTTAATTAACGACATGCAAGGATCTGACAAAGATGATATTCTTCTTAAATGATTAAGAAAGTTGTACCATAAATATAAAATAACTATTTTGGATTATAAAAAATTTGCAACCCAAGGAGGCGATTCACGCCCATTTTGGGCGTGAGTTGTGGCAGTGTTTATTAAATTATCGATAAATCTAACCTCCACTTTAAATGATTCAAGTTAGGTTAGAAAACATTCAATATTAAGATCGTCAAAAGTACGTTTACAGTTGATTTATTGTTCTCTTTGGCAGCCTCCGTTGAATCATTCATACTATTATCTGATACCAAATTTATCTAATCCAAGTTGGATTAGAAAGCAAACTCAAGAGATTAGAGATTTTATGTTTAAAATTTTGTAAAATTTGTATTGCATTTGTCAAATTTTGTCATTATTGTAATGTTTAGAGAGGACTAATCTAAGAGTCCAAAAAAAAAACACTAGTAAGAACAATAAATCATGGGTAAGCGCCGTGCCAACATGCACATGCTCACTTCGTCATTGGGATGGCAAAAACATCCGATGCGCTAGCTATCCGCGGGTATCTGCTCCATTTAAAACCCGCTACCGAAACCATTAGGATTTGATAATGGTTTTGGGAAAAGAAAACCAAATCATCATGGTTTTGGTATGGTTCTGGTTTTATATATATTGTATAATATATATTAGTTTTTAATTCAACATAATATGAATAAAACAATAATTTAGCGAGGATATATTTGTATAATTTACTTCTTCTTTTTTTCTTTTCTTTTTTTCCTTCCTCTTTTCTGAGAGTTACTTAAATCGTTATCGGACCCGAAGTTATTTTATTACCATAATTTAAATGGTAAATGGATATCCGCGGGTATCCGGATATTGTTGGTAATGGTTCTGCTATTCCGATTAAAATTTTAAATGGTTTTTGTATGGTTTTGGTTTTAGCTATATTAAATGGTAATGGTTATGGTATTACACTTTTTCGAGGGTACCCGCTCCGCTGTCATCCCTACTTCATCACCTCTATACTCGTGTAGTCACTGCATCTTTAGGTGCACAAATGGTTGGAACCTGTGAGTATTTTTCTAATGCGAATTGTATTATTCTACCAATATCTATTATTTGAAAACAATAAAGGGTAAATTACGAGAAACCCCCGAGGTAAAGTCTGGTTATAAAAATCCTTCTCTTAATTTGTTTAATTACGAAAATTCCCCCAAGGTATGTTGCTCTCTTACATAATTTATAAACAAAAAAATATAAAACAAATAAAAACTTTTAATGTTGAAAGATATGTTTAATTCCTTTTTTATATATATTTTCTATTTTTAATAATTATATTTGGAAGAAATACATTATAGTTTTACAATTAAAAATAATTACGGTTTTTTAAAGATATTACAATTTACCCCCGAAGTAATTAGTGTGCTTACAATAATACATCAAGAGAAAAAATGATATTTTTAGCGGAATATTCCATGGAATAAAAAAGATTCCATAAAAACCAACACCGTATGGGAATTGTGTAAGACGGCGACATACCTCAGGGGAGTTTTTGTTATCACACAAACATAAGGAGGATTTTCATAATTAAACCTTACCTCAAGGGTTTCTTGTAATTTGCCCTAGTTTTGAAGTAATATGGCAAGAAAATAGCTGAAGGAATTAAATATTTTTTAACTCACACTTTGCACCATGAACATAAGTATATTAAAAAACTGAAAAATAAATACACTAACTAAATACACACATTGAATTTTTTTAGGGGCTATTTGACAAAACCACGGCTTAGTCACACTTTGCACCCTTAAAATATACCGTTTTAGCACTTTGCACCCTCGAAACAAATTAATAGCACTTTACACCCTTGAAAGACAATAAATCATGCATAATGCACCCCAAATGAATTTTTAAAGCTAATAAAGGTAATTTAATATTTTTAGTGGTATTTTTAAGGATGACAAATGTCAAATCCGTTTTCTTTTTTTAGTTATCAATTATTTTGAAATTATAAGTGCAAGAATAAAAATACATCTCACCAACATATTTAAAATTATATTTTTTTGTCACAAAAAAATATTGTACGAAATAAAAACTATTCAGCTATTTCGTTATCAAGTTATCTGAAAAATATATTTATTTCAATTATTTTTACCTAATATTTCCACCTGTTGCAATAAAAGATCCATCAATCGAATAATTTGGTGATAAAAGTTTATTTTATTTTATTTTGTAAGAAAATATAAATATAATTGTTTTTAATATCCTTGTGACATTTTTATTTTTTCGCACTTTGTGCTCTCGAAATTAGGTTGGATGTTGAAGAAAAAAAATATTTGTTATTTAAAAAACCAATAAAAAATGAAATTGCCTTTATTATTCAATTCAGGGTGCATTGTGAATGTTTTATTGTGTTTTGGGGTGCAAAGTGCTGTTATTATTTTTCAAGGGTGCAAAGTGCGAAAAGGCTCCATTTCAAGGGTGCAAAGTGGGATTAAGCCTATTATCTCTCAGTTCAATTTTGGTAGAGTGATAAATCCAAATTCAAATCACATATTTGAGGTAACCCTTTCGTACCAAAATACCAAATTTGCCCTATTGAATTGTTATGGAAAATCAATTAAAAGATTTGCAGGTGTGCAAATCACAATAATTTAGGATCATATCATAATCTCTCCCTCAAATAACGCCTCATTTCAATTAATGTTGTTTCCATTTTTTAAATTTCAATTAATCGTTCTTGGTTTGTTGTGTGAAGAAGGGTTCATAGACGAGGTAAAAGATTTGTTTATAAAAATGGAGAGAAGTGGTTGCGCACCGGATAGTATGACATACAACATTATTATTCATTGCTTGCTGAAGAAAAAAGATGTTTACAAGGCGATGCCATTCTTAGAAGACATGCACAAAAGGGGATTCGCCGAAGCAGTTACTTCGTTAATGTTAATTACATGCAAGGATCGGACAAAGACGATGTTCTACTGGAAATGATTAAGAAAGTTGTGCCAAAATTGTAAATTATGTATTCGAGCATCTGGAATTTTAAGCAAGGTTTTGCTATGTCTAAATCTAAAATGACTAGTTACTTTTTTTAATTATCATCCCTACAAATAAGAGAAATTAGAAAGAACAAAAATATATATCATGCTCGGATGCATGTAGCAGCATAACATGTTTGCTTCAATTATAATGTTTTATCAAATAAATGACGGTTCTCGTGTATCCGACTAACTTGATACTGAATTGAGTGTTCAAATTCAACAATTTTAGTCATTTTCGTCAATTTTCCGTTAGTAATAACGGAATCAAGCATGTGCCCAACACTGGCTTAACTGACGGACTAACGGTAAATTGATGGAAATGACCAAAAGTGTTAAATTATTGAAACATGAGGGACCAAATGTGTTTTTCGTGAAACATGAGGGACCAAATTATTTGAAAACCTTTTTTTTCTTAAAAAAAATCATTTTCATTAATATTACTATCTTGACCTACAAAAATACTGTCCCGGAGAAAGTAATTTAACTGTCTAAGACAATAATTTTAAGTATTTGAGACATAATATTACTGTTTGAGACAGTAATTTTACTGTATTAATTAATTTTATCGTCTTGGCCTGCAATTTTGCTGTCTTTGGCCGTAATATAATTGTCTCGGATCGTAATATTACTGCCTCATGCATTAATATTACCGTTTGGGACAGAAATATTAGTAATATTACTGATTAGGCGTTAAATATTACTGTCTCAAATAATAATTTTGTTGTTAACACAGTCATTTAGAGAAAATAAAAAAGTCGACGCCGGAGGCCGGCGGTCAACTGCAGTTTACCGGCCGGAAAAAAAATTCAGAAAAATTAATTCATGAATTATACAATATATTTATGGAATACCGACACCTGATCTCATAATCCAAAATAGTTATTTTATATTTTCGGTACAACTTTCTTAATCAATTCGAGAAGAACATCATATTTGTTTGATCCTTGCAGGCGACTAATTAACAAGGAAGAAGTAGCTGCATCCGCTGAGAATCCCCGCTCGTGCATTTCCTCTAAGAATGGCATTGCCTTGTCATCCTCTTTCTTCTTCAGCAAGCAATGGATAATGATGTTGTATGTCATGCTATCCGGTGCACACCCACTCCTCTCCATTTTCACAAGCATATCTTTTGCCTCGTCTACACACCCTTCTCGGGAAAGTGAACCGAGAATAACGGTATATAATTTAATATCAGGTTGCAATCCTTTGGAAGGAAGTTCGTTTAAAAGTTTTTTTGCATCTTCAATTTCCCCATCTTTGCACAAACCATTAATCAGGATACCGTATGTGATTATATTAGGATTTAAACCTTTATTTTCCATCACCCGTAGAAACGAAAATGCTTCGGCAATTTGATGAGTCTTGCACAAGCCTTCCAACAAAATATTGCAAGTACATAAATCAGGATGTACTTGTCGAGTTTCCATATCATTGAAAAGTTTCCATGCATCAGCAATTCTTTCTTCACCAAGTAATCCATGTATCATGCTGTTATAAGTAACTGCCGTGTGTTCTAAGCCTTTAGAAGAAGCTTCGAGAAAAAGACGCCAAGCTTCATCCACTTTACCGTTCTTGCAATACCCGTTGATTAAAGAGTTATAGGTGACAATGCATGGCTTAAGGCCGTTACCCGTTATGGAATAAAAAACTTCTTTCGCTTTATCCATTTTCCCTTGCAAACAGTACCCATCTATCAGTGCAGTGTAGGTGACAATATCGGGACGAATGTTTTGTTGCTTCATAACTTCCAAAATATCTTCAGCTTCCTTAACACTTCCTTCCTTGCAAAACGAGTCCACTAATACATTGAAAGTAACAACATCTAACGAAATCTTGTGATTCACCATTTCATTTAGTAAGTCTTTGACCTCTTTCCATCTACCAAAATCGCACAAGCCCTGAATCATCGAGTTATATGTGACAAGGTCAGGTGAAATGCCCTTTTCAATCATTCTAGACTTCAGCTCGAGTGCATTATCCACCATTCCGGTCTTGCATAAGCCATTTATTACCGCGTTATAAGCCAGAACATCGGGTTTATAGATAGTCTTTTCCAATAAGCAAAGCAAATCGTGGGCAGTATGAACACGTCCATTTTTGCAGAGTCCGTCAATCACAGTACCAATTGTAACATCGTCTGGCTCACAGAGTCTCAAACTCAAAATCTTCTTGAACAATTTCTCCGCCTCGGCCACCTTACCATCTAAAAAGAGCCCTTTTAGAAGAGTGTTGAATGTCACAATATCTGCCGCGTAACCGTGTTTAAAGAAGATGCCGAAGACAGCAAAACCGATGTCTACACGTTTCGAAAGGGAACAACAGTTAACCAAGATGTTCATCGTGTACTCATTCACAGAGGCACCCCATTGACGCATTTCGTCGAACACATAAAGGGCAACTGGGTATTGTTTCTTCTTGGCAATAACTTGCAATAGTTTGTTAAATTCAGAGGCATAAGGGTGTGGCCGCATTCTCATCATTTTACGAATCAAGAAAACAGTATCATCTAATTCATAATCTTTTCTGGGCAAAGTTGAAAAGGGCCTATTTTTGTGAAAATCGAAACAGAGGAGAGAGAAAGAAGAAGTAAAAGTAGGGTATGAGTATTGATGAGAAGATTTAGAAGTAATTACTCTACAAACAAAAGCTACTCCAGAACTCCTCATCCTCATAGATTTTGTTGACGAGAAATCAGCTGCGAAATCAAGTGGTAGAGAAGAAGCTAGCTTTCAGTTGTGCGAGAAGTGCTTTCAATTCCGGTACAAACAAACAAGCCCTATTTATTTTATGTTTTTAGAACATATAAAATAACTATTTTGGATAAATCTAAGTTAGGTTAGAAAACATTTAATATTAAGAGGGGTCAAAAGCAAGTTTAAAGTTGATTTATTATTTTTGTGGCACATAAATCTATTATCCCATATCAAATTTGTCTAATCCAAGTTGGATTCGAAAGCAAAGGGATTACAAATTTGATGTTTTAAATTTTGTCAAAATTGTATTGCATTTGTCAAATTTATTGTTGAAAAAAAAAAAAAATGAGCGTGAGCGTGAGGAGGGATGGGGGAGGAAAGAGTTGGGGATGTCGAGAAATAGAAAGTGAGGTAAAATAAGTGTTTGATGGTTTAGACTAATGGTATCATAACGACATTGAATTATTTATGGTAATTAAAAAATATTTCGGATTTATCTTAAAATTAGGAAAATATTTTGGGCCCATCTTAATTGCACATATCTAATGAGGGCGTTTTGTCAAATACTCCATTTTTTTAAGTGTTTGATGGTTTACTAATGGTATTATAACGACATTGAATTAAAATAAGTGTTTGATGGTTTAGACTAATGGTATTATAACGAGATAAAATAAGAGTTTGATGGTTTAGACTAATGGTATTATAACGACATTGAATTATTTATGGTAATTAAAAAATATTTTGAATTTATCATAAAATTAGGAAAATATTTTGGACTCATCTTAATTGCACATATTTAATGAGGACGTTTTGTCAAATAATCCATTTTTTTTTAAGCCAGTGGACCGATTTGTATATTTTGAGTATTGTTTATTTTTATGGAATAAAGTGAAGATTGAAATTGTAATTCTTTCCACCCTCCCATTTCTCACCAAATTATTTAAAAATGGGGCTCTTTGAGGAAACTCACCCATTACTTTTTTTAATGGAGAGAGGTCCAAAATATTTCAGTTCATTTGAGAAAAGTCCACACCCATTTTGAGCTATTATATTTTCCAGCTTTGCCCCCACCCGCCACATCATCGCTGGGTCACGCACTCAGCGAATTTTTTTTCCCCCTTCTTTTCTGTATCAGTTTCCTTCATCGACTATGAAGCATAGTGTTGGCGGAAAACCTACACGCAAGTGCACGTATCGTACAAGTAATAAAGTGGACTAAAAGTCCGGATATCGAACCCACAGGGAATATTTAATTATTTAATCCTAGACGCTAAATTCTACCAATTATTATCAAGCCCACCCTACACAGTCAACTTTGGAGAGAATTAACTAAATTAAAGCAAATTAAAAAGACAAAGCAAGAAAACAAATTAAACACGAAGATTTATCAGAGTAAACAAGCCTAGAATTTTATTCTTCCCCCTATGTGATTAGTATTCCCCCAATTCCTTCAATTATGCAAGCAATTAACCCGGATTATTAACCTGAGATGCTAAATTAATCATAACCCGCTTCCGCGTGTATTACGATTTTAATACTCTAGATTCAATTACTATATTCCTATGCAATTAATTCTAGAACACAGCATTAAGCACAAATCTCAATAATGGCTACCTAAGAGATTAACTATATTCCTATGTTAATACCACAAAGGCTCTTCTACCACAGTTCTAATTATTAACCCGATCTTCCGATTCATGCGATTAACAATAACATAAAAGGTGCATAAAGTGGCCAGTTTCATGAACTTAATCAAACAAGTAGAAGAAATAATCCGGAATTAAAACTTGCATAAAATCATAGAATTGAGTTCATAAATCCTACATAGGGTTCCAAATAAAATCCAAGAAATAAAGACTTAGCTACTCGTAATTCTTATGATAAGGAAAATAAAATAAATAAATTAAATAAGAAAAACTATGCTAGAATCTTCGTTGATCTTCTTTGCTCTTGAATTTGCGTCCAAAGATGGATCCCTAATTGTGTGCTTGACTTGGTCTTATATAGGGTGGAAAACTTGGGGAAGAAGGTAGTTTCCTTGTGCAATTAGGATTCCTTTACTGCGTTTTTTCATCATCTCGGACGGCCGTCCCGAATTTTGTACTAAAACTCGGACGGCCGTCTCACAACCAGAGATGCTTCTGGTTCTCAGACGGGGGTCCTATAATTTGAACTAAAACTCGGACGGGGGTCCGAGCTTTAAATCTTCAGAATTTTGATTTTCTCACTTTTGGCCCATATTTTCTCCAAAGTTGCAGTTTTGACCCCATACTTTTCCAATTCTTCAATTTGTACCTAAAATACAATAAATCAACTTTTTAAGCACCAATTATCGTTAAAACACACCAAAAGCTCAAATAAAAAGGTACGATAAAGTGTAAAAATATACACTTAACACATAGTCGATTAGCCTTAATCGACTATGCTTCATAGTCGATTAACGAAAATCTTTAATTTTTTAATATTTTTTGTTTCTAATTTTGTTTTTAATTTTTTTTTTTGGTTTTTTTAATTTTTTTTTCTCTACCGGGTTTATTAATGCATAGTCGATTAAAAAATTAATTATTAAAAATAATAAATCACAATTACAAAAAAAATGCAAAATCAACTATATTTAAAAAAATATATACAGACATTATAATTGATTTATACATTGGAATCAATAAACAAAAAATCAAAAAAAAAAATTAACAACTGGAGTCGGTTAACCTTAATCGACTACTGAACATAGTCGATTAAGTCTTAATCGACTATTGAACATAGTCGATTAAACCACATGTAGTCGATTAAGGGTCATGCCTGTGCGAATTTCTTTTTATGCACCGTCTTCCGCCACAATCCACCAAAAAACCCTAGATCTGCTCTTCATCGTCACCACGTCGTCGCCACACCACACTATCACCACCCCACCTATATACAAACAATCAAAACAGAACCATGTACTATGATCAAAATCACCAAAACAAAGCCACCTATATCAAAAAATATGCAGCAAAATTAGATTAAAAATTTCATAACAAATAAGTAGAATGAAACAAAACTACCTTGAATGTGTATTTTGCAGCCCCCGTACAACTCTGAGATTTCTATCTGTAGTTAGATTCCCGATCTTCAATTTTCAAATTTTAAAGCAGAAACAACGGCAACAAACACTACTCCAGAAAATCAAAACCATAAATAAAGAGTAAATCTTAGAAATAGACGAACGTGCGCATCTCCTCCGGTGTGGAGACTCCCCTCGAAGCTCCAATCGCCAAACCTCCGCCCGCGCCGCCTTGGCGCCGCCTTCTACCATCGCCCCATAGTCGAACCGCCACCAAACACTCAGATCAGATCATGTAGAGAAGGAAAAAAAAAGAGAGAAAGAGATGAGAGTGGGAAGAGATGAAAAGAGAAAAAGAAAGAAAAAAACGGCGTAAAACATAATTAGGGTTTTGAAAGAGTATATTGTCAATTAAGGGTAGATTTGGAATTATGAAATAATATTTGGGTAGAATATTAGGTAAGGGGATTTTATTTAATTATTTTCGGAAGAGGGTGTTTCCTTAACTCATTTTCCTAGATGGGAGGTTCTTGCTAATTATCCCTTTAAAGATTGCATTTGTTTGATTAGAGTTCCAAATTATTTTCACTTTTTCCCCAAAATGAAATTATCCTTTTCTTTTTCTTTTTCTTTTTTCTTTTTTTAATTTTATAAACATTCTCCCAAGAAAATTAAAATTGTTTATCTCATACAAGGCTACAATCATGATTTGACTGCTATAGTAAAAATTAGAAACAAATAAAAAATCACTTTATTTATCAAATTCTTCTTTCGTAATACATTTTTTCAAGACGTTTAAGTTTAAACATGATTTGATCACAGTATAAATTGTGTCTCCTCAAAATAAAAACAAACATTACTTTATTTTTAAATTCTTCTCTAAACACATTTTTAATTTGTTACATTAAAAAAAAATCAAGACACGTGCAATGCACGTGCACCTTCCTAGCAAGTACCCTCATAAAAATTAGCAAAGGTGTCCTCGTTTTATTAAGTAAAACATGTTACACATAGAAAAGTATCAAATTGATCGAAATCATTACATACTCGAATCAATCTAACATATTATACAGCATCATTGCACACTCGAACAGATTTTAACAACATTAACATAAACGAAATCGTTACAGTGGAATTTATTTAATTTTAAAATTCTGAAGGAGAAAACGGAAAAACGAATATTATCTCATTCGTTTCATGACATTATGTTGTATATAACTTGATGTCGTCGTCTTGCTCGAAGAGAGGCATGTCATCGCGATTCAATTTCACCCATGCCTCAATTCCATCGCCCTCTTTGTTATCCATTAGTATTACGCTGTTTTCACGCGGCATTATCCCTATCCCTGCCCCAACAGGCTTCCCCCACCCGAAATCAGCTTCGTAGAATCCAAACTTACTCCAATCGCTAAATGTGATGGAATAGTTAATCTCGCCACTCCTTAGTTTCGCAAACATATCTGCGACGGGGCCCATCATTACGGTGTGCCAACCCGGAGAAAACGGTTTAGCACAATCGGCAATGGTTCTTTCGAGAGAATCACCGAGAATGCCGACTAGTTGTTCAATCCCAATTACAACGTCGTCGCCGTTTGTTGTTTCGGCCGGAGGAATAATATTAAAGAACGGCGTGAGCGAGAATACTACCAAATTCCCGCAGGAGTGGTTTTGCAGAGGCTGGATCGTTCTCCCACGCATGTTTACCGCTTGTGACACGAGGCAAGATCTCGACTCTCCTCCATCGTGCTTCGCCCGGTCCACGCCGAACAATGCCTTGGCCATGACCGCACACACTAGACGCACTCTCGAGATTCTCGTTGGCGGCCCTAATCGCGATAATTTCTTCCTCAGGCTTGCTATCGCATCCTTGCCGAACGAAAACCTCTTGAAAACAATACTAGGATCGTAGGATGTCCTAACAGGCGACAGGTTCGTGCCTGGAAACAACAACGGCGACTCGAAACTCGGGCAAATCGCGATTGGATGATTATTATTATTATCATTGGTGGAATTGGACCAGGCCATAACGAATGTCCCTAGAGAAGACGCATCGAAAATCTTGTGACAAACGCTGACGCTTATTACAAGCGCACCGCACGACATCAACTCCGTGATCTGGATCGACAGAAGTGGATCCGTCGGAGATTTGTCGACTTGGTAGAATTTGGTTGGAAGGAAATCATTCAGTAGCTCTGCTTCTTTGATTTTCAATAAATCGGTGAGATCCACATCAACGGCTTCTGCTTTTACAAACTCAGCACCCTGATCGCTGCAATCGACGACGTGGTCATTCGTGATGTGCCTTCCGGCAAGAAGGTAGAATTCGGGTAGGATTTTGGCCAAAGATTCTTCCAATTGATGCCTTATTTTCTGTTTTGTAGGATAAAATAGAATCACACCCACATTTATCGGCGGGATGCGCTCATCCATGTAAGACAACTTATACTTGTTAAGGTTTGGAGGAGTTGAGGTACATGGTTTTATCAACTTCCTCCTAACAACCTTAACTTTCATCGTTATATTATTACATATCTTTGTGATCAGTAATCTCTTTTATACATGTATTGGGGTAAATTACAACCACTCCTTAGGTATGGTCAATTTAGGAAAAAATTCCTCTTGTTTGGATAATTACATATACCCTCAGGGTCTCAACTATATATGATTTTTTGTTACACTTCCACCCTTATGGTGTCGAATTCAACATAATCATCTAGATTGCGTAGAATGAGCTCTAGTTTGTAATTGTTTTGTGCAAAGATACAGTTTCTGATGCACCACAATCTGATATATACAAGGCAAAAAACACATATTACGATCATCTTGCTTCAAAATGTTGAGTTTGAATGGGATAAAACGGGTACAAAAGTGATAATATTCTTTATAATCTCGAAAATTCCACTAAATTTGAAACCGCAAGGGTGGACGTATAAAAAGAGTTGAGGGGTGGTTGTAATTACCTAACATGAAGGGGTTTTTGTGATTTGACCATACCTCAGGGGTGGTTGTAATTTACCATATATATATATATATATATATATATATATATATATATATATATATATATATATATATATATATATATATATATATATATATATATAATGCCAATTTTTTTAGTTGGATTTCGGGAATTACATGTGAATGGTTTTTATGAGCAGCTAAGAGTAACTCCAATGGGAGGTATCAAATGGATTATCAAATCCATAAACCACTTTTTTTATATCCCAAAATTAAAATCTACTCCAATGGGAGTATCAAAATGGGTATGTACTTTGATATTCTACTTTTTTGCATGTAAAAATATATTCTGAAAATTGAGTTATCAAAAAAATAACCACCTAAATATCCAATCACAAAATAACATGTGACAATTACAAATAAAACCACTAAAAAACTTCCAATTGATTATTACTTTTGATAACCATGCTTGGAGTAGATAAACTATTAATGGATATTAAAATATTATCTTAATTATCAAATGAGTATTTGATAATTCAATTTTGATTTTGATGTTTAGCTAATATCAAATGTCCAGCGACAGACTATTATTGAAACAATATATTTTTTAATTAAAACATGAGTCACGCACTATTAATTAAAACAACATATTTTTTTATTAATTAAAACATGAATACCATGTGGCCAGAAGTGGGTACAATGTTAACGTCTGACAAGGACAAATAACATGGGGCAAGTAGACTAAAATCCTCAAATGAAATTTATTAATATAAATACAATATAATATATGGCCTCAGGCCTAAAAATATAATATTTCACTCATTGAGGAAGCCATGTATGTCAGCCTATGTGGAATATTGTTTGTTATTTATGTTTTAGGGTTAAATGCAAAAACACTCATTTATTGTGAACTTTGTATCATATATCCACTATGTACTAAACATAAATACAAAAACCCCCTATTGTTACATTTTTTCTCAAAATGTGCTGAAAATACCCCTGCTAATATATATATATATATATATATATATATATATATATATATATATATATATATATAA
>NW_012193028.1:438917-463728 GCF_000504015.1 Erythranthe guttata | reverse complement strand
ATCCTATGATTGTTGAAAATTTGAACTACCGAAAGATATTTAAGAAAAAAAACAAAGAAATTCAAATTGACAACAATAAAAGGTTTTATTCAGAAAATGAAAAAAAAAAATCTAGGCAATTAGATGTTTTGTCGAAAAGAAATAAAAATACCAAACTTTCCCAGGTAAAATTGACCGAAAATGTTAAAATATATATAGTGAAAAATGGCTCAAACAAACCTTCATATTTATAGGCTTTAGTAGGGGTATTTTCATCAGATTTTGGAAAAAAAAGGTAACAGCAGGAGCTATATAATACAAAGTACATAGTACATGGGTGTTGCTAAGAGTTGTGGACTTTCTTTTGACGAAAATATCCCAAAAAAATCTATATATATAGGTTCCTTTAGACATGGCCACGGGCCGGGTCGGGTCGGACCCGCCAGGTCCGGGTCCTACTTTTTCGGGACCCGAAACCGACCCGCGTGGAGGCGAGTCCGGGTCCGGGTCGGGTCCACTCGAGTCCTTCCGGGTCCGGACTGGGTCCGGGTCCAAAACCGGTTCTTGATTTTTTTTTTTAATTTAATTTTATTATTTTCGGGTCGGGTCCGGGTGGACCCGAGTTTCTAGCCGTTGAAATTTAAAATAAAAAATAAAACATTTGAATTTTCGGGTCGGGTCCGGGTCGGGTCCGGGTCGGGTCCGGGTCGGTTCCGGGTGGACCCGAGTTTCTAGCCATTATAATTTAAAAAAAAAAAAAAATTGAATGCTCAGACCGGGTCCGGGCCGGATCCGGGTCGGATCCGGTTCGGGTCCGGTTTATAGCCGTTTCATTTTCAAAATTTGAAAAAAAAAAAAAAATTATTCAGGTGGACCCGATGGGTAGTCGGGTCGAGTCCTCAGGTCCGGGTCCTCGGGTCCACCCGTCGGTGGACCCGTCGGGTCTCGGGTCCAAAATATCGGGACCCGAAACCGACCCATACATTTCCGGGTCCGGGTCCGGGTCCATGGTTAACGGGGCGGGGCGGGGCGGTCACCGGGTCGGGTCCGGGGCAGGTCCGGGTCAGACCCGGCCCGTGGCCATGTCTAGGTTCCTTAGTTTTGGTCATTTTCACATCGCTCTTTTCGGTCCTTTTTTTTCTTTATGCATAAAATAACTGAAAAGTCAAATAAATAGGAGTGAAGCTTTGCGGATCATGAATGCAAAACCCACAAAAAAGAAAAGTGAAAACACCTGAAATCTAAAAGAAACCCTAAAATTGAAATAAAACCTTATGAAAGAATTGCAAATGAAATTCATATTATTATGGCAAAACCCCCCGAAAAATAAAATGGAAACCCCTAAAAATCAAACACTAAAATCGACAAAAAATCCTAATTTAAATTAATGCTAAAAATCGTTAACAATCCAGAAAAATAAACCTTCAAAAATTAGGGATTATATCATACATAAAGCAGGGTAAAAGAGTCATTTCATGCTCAAATAACACCGTTAAAAGTTTGACTATTGACCGTAAAAAATAGGGGGCGTTTGATGTTTTATATACATCAGGGGGTAAATTATACCTTTCGCATAGTACAAGGGTGCAAAATTAATTTTACCCTATAATGTACACACTTGAAAAATTTGTAGCAAAAGAAATGAAGAATTTACACGAACAACTCATGTTTATCGAATAATCTACGATTGAAGCCATATCGGAAGAAACCCTAAACGATTTTGTGCAAATTATTAGTAAAACTTGGAAACATGAATAAACAAAGTAAAAGAAGATTAATCTATTTTTTTTTATCATATGAAACGTTTTATATTATGAGTGATAAGTTTCACAGATTATGGTATATCTAACTTAATCCCATAATTTTGACCATGACCATTCATTATTCATTTTCTTGACATTTTGTTTTGTTTTTCAAGATAAAATTATCTTGCAAGTGTATGTTATTTTATATTTTCGGTACAACTTTCTTAATCATTTCGAGAAGAACATCATCTTCGTTTGATCCTTGCAAGAGACTAATTAACATGGAAGAAGTAGCTGCATCGGCTGAAAGTCCCCTTTTGTGCATGTCCTCTAAGAATGGCATTGCCTTGTAAACCTCTTTCTTCTTCAGCAAGCAATGGATAATGATGTTGTATGTCATGCTATCCGGTGCGCAACTTCTCTCCATTTTTATAAGCAAGTCTTTTGCCTCGTCTAGAAACCCTTCTTCACAAAGGGCACGAATAATGACAGAATATATGCGGTTCGTAGGTTTCAACCCTTTGGAAGGAAGTTCGTTTAAAAGCTTTTTTGCCTCTTCAATTTTACCATCTTTGCACAAACCGTTAATCAGGATACCATATGTGACTGTATTATTAGGGTTTAACCCTTTGTCTTCCATCGCCCGTAGAAATAAAAACGCGTCAGCAATCTGTTGTGTCTTGCACAAGCTATCCAACAAAATATTGCAAGTATATAAATCTGGACGTACGTGCCGAGCTTCCATATCCTTATAAAGTTTCCATCCATCAGCATTTCTACCTTCACTAAATAATCCGTGTATCATGATGCTATATGTAACTGTCGTGTGCTCTAAGCCTATGGAAGAAGCTTCCAGAAAAAGACGCCGAGCTTCATCAACTTTTCCCTTCTTGCAGTATCCGTTTATTAGAGTGCCGTAACTCCTAATACATGGCTTAAGGCCGTTGCGCGTTATGGAATCAAACACCTCTTTCGCTTTATCCATTTTCCCTTGCAAACAATATCCATCTATCAGTGCAGTGTAAGTGAAAATATTAGGACAAATATTTTGTTGCTTCATAATTTCCAAAACATCCTCAGCCTCTTTAACATTTCCTTCTTTGCAAAATGCGTCAACCAATACATTAAAAGTAACAACATCTAACGAGATCTTGTGATTGACCATTTCATTCAATAAGTCTTTAACCTCTTTCCATCTACCAAAATCGCACAAGCCCTGAATCATCGAGCTATATGTGACAACGGTCGGTGAAACGCCCTTATCAATCATTCTAGACTTCAACTCGAGTGCATTATCCACCATTCGGCCCTTGCATAAGCCATCAATTACTGCACTATAAGCCTTAACATCGGGTTTATAGATAGTCTTTTCCAATAACCGAAGCAAATCATGGGCAGTAAGCACATGTCCAGCTTTGCAGAGCCCATCTATCGCAGTAAGAATCGTAACATCATTCGGCTCACAAAGTTTCAAAGCCAAGATCTTCTTGAACAATTTCTCTGCCTCGGCCACATTACCATCTAAAAAGAGACCTTTTAAGAGAGTGGTGAATGTCGTAACATCTGCCTCGTAACCGTGTTTAAAGAAGCTGCCAAAGACAGCAAAACCAATGTCTACACGTTTCGAAAGGCAACAACAGTTAACCAAGATGTTCATCGTGTACTCATCCACAGATGCACCCCATTGGCGCATTTCGCCGAACACGTAGAGGGCAGCCCTGAATTCTCTCATCTTGACAACAACTTGCAGTAGTTTATTGAATTCAACGGCTGAAGGCTTCGGCCGCAATCTCAACATCTTACGAAACAAGAAAACAGCATCGTCTACTACATTTACACAACTCAGATTGATTCTGGGCTTCGCCAAAAATCGTCTATCCGTATGAATATTTGAAGAAAAGAAAGAGAAGTGATCAAGAGAAGATTTAGCAGCTATTGCTCTACGAATCAGAGCTATTCCAGAACCCTTCATCTTCTTCAGAGAAGTCTACTGCGGATTTAGGTTGCAAGTGTTAGGAATTATAACTTCACTCTCTTTAAAAATGGTGCTTTTATTCGCTCAAAGGTTCAAGCACATATTTTGTAGGATAGATATATATAATATTATTGTTTGAGACTATAATTTAGTAGTAATTAAAATATTTTTCTTTTAAGAAAAAGAAAATAAAAAAGAAAAGTCAACGTTGGAGACCGGCGGTCAACGACGGTTGACCGGCCGGAAAAAAAAATCAGAAAAAAGAAAGTTTTCAAAAAAAAAAAAGTCAACGCTGGAGACCGGCAATCATTGCCGGAATATGGCCGGAAAAAAAAATAAGAAAAAAAATTATTTTCTGAAAAAAAAAATATTTTTTCAAAAAATTATTAAAATGCGGTTAATGTGATATATTTGTTTAAATCCGAGGTCAATGTGTAATATTAAGGAAGTTCGTAATTGATGTAATTTGTAAGAATTATATTATGAAGGGTATTTTAGACTAAAGACATACAGATGGATTTATTTGAATTTTTTATTTTTTTTTACCAATGTGCATTTAAGTCTCTTGCCATGTCCCTTATTGTCATTTGCCCTTAATGACAAAATAAATAAAGGGGGAATATGCCAAACACCCTTCATTGGGAATTTAATTCTTGATAAATCCTTTTTTTTAAATGATATTTGAGATAAATCCAATGGGTTTAAAAACCCATATATGCCCCCACTAACTATTAATTAGTATAATTATTTAATTTAAAAAAAATTACACCCATAATCTACACCCAAATCTTCTCCTAAAATTATTCACCTCATCACGTTAATTCAGTTTTTTTTCCCTTTTCTTTTTTATTTTGTTTAATGGTTTTCTTTATTTCCATTTAAAATAAAATTTTGTAATTATATTATTATTTTTTTTTCGGTTGTTTATTTTAAATTATTTTTTTTCTTATTTATATTTTTCATGTTTTTTATTTTAATTTTAAAAATGGTTTTATTTTTATTTTCGTTTTTTCATGTTTTTTTTTTAATTTCAAAGTTTTTTTAAAATGGATTTTTTTATTTACTTTCCAGTTTTTTTAAATAAAAACTACTATATATAAACATGAAAACCACTCTATAAACATGAAAACCACTATAACAACTATATAACATGAAAAATACTTTGTATAACAACTATGTAAACTTGAAAACCACTCTTTATAATAACTATGTCAACTTAAAAACAACTCTGTATATACAGTTAAATAAAAATCTGTACAAAAATTATTGAAAATCACTATAAAAATGTTTAAAACCACTATAAATTTATCAAAGACAAAGCCTGACATTATAAAAACCACTCCGTATAAACAACTATATAAACATGAAAACCACTATGTATAAAACAACTATATAAACATGAAAACTACTTTATATAGACAAGTATATAAACATCGAAAATCACTATGAATTCTAACAAAAAAAGATCAAAAAATCTGCGAAAAAGAAGCTATAAAACCACTATAAGGGACACCATCTTCTCTCCAATGAACCGTAGAGCATAGTCCGTGTAATCATCTTCTTCTCGTTATTTGAAACGTTTTGAAAATCACTCTGTATAAACCGCTATATAAACATGAAAACCACTTTGTATAAAACAACTATAAAAACATGAAAACCACTCTTTACACACAATTATATTAACATGAAAACCACTATGTATAAACAACTATATAAACATGAAAACCACTCTGTATATACAACTATATAAACGTCGAATTAAAAATTCGTATTAAAATCCACAAGTGGTTTTAAATCCACAAGTAATTTTAAATCTACAACTGCTAGATGGATCACAAAACTTGGATATGGAAATGTGGTCACTGAGGTTTTTATGTGCCAAAATATATTATTGATCAATTCCATAAATTTTATTGTAAGATCCAGAAAAACAACATATGCATACAATTACACCTGTGTAAAGTACTACTGTGCATGTCCATATAACACACTATCTTGGGATTGGTAATTACAGTAATGTATTATTAAAATCACTAATTATCTTGACTCGAATAATTACAGTAATATATTATCAAAATCATTAATTTCAAATATGAAAGCAACTCAGAAAATTTGCCGAGTTTTAATAAAATTCAGAATGCTCGTTTTTTTTTTTATTGTAAAACTATTAACTACACAATTAATTGTATGAGATTACCTCCGATGTAGGTATTCGTTGGCTTCATATTTGAAAAAATCAGATCTTACGAGGCAATAAACGCAAGACGGTGATGCGGTGGCGATGGATTAAAAAGAAACGGCGTGCAGAGGGAAAGTTTGTGAGTACCAGCGGTTTGTTGCCGAATAATTCCTCAGATCTCGCATGAGGGAGAAAGAGACTAGAAGCGGCGTATATTTGAGAGAAGCAAAAATTAAACAAAATTAGGGTAATACCGGCGTATATTTGTGAGTGCCAGCGGTATATTTGTAAGTAATACCGCCGATCAGTGGCAGATAACAGTGCCCAAACCAAAAAACTGAAAATCAGAACGAATTTGTGGTAAATACCAAAAAAGAAAAAAAACAGAACGAGGAAAAAGATTGTAAGAAAAAAAACCTCCGTGGTGGTGGTGGCGGTGGTGGTGCTACCATTTGTGCTGATAGTGCTGGTATCTAAGAAAACGCAACCCCTTGGGCCGAACATTCTGCTTCTCTGATGTCTTTCCTCTTCCCTCTCTGTTCTTCCCGTGATTTTTTTTTTTTTTTTGAGTCAAAGGGGGTGATTATTGTAGGCAAAAAAATTAGGGTTGAATAAATAATTAAAGGGCTATAATGGTTAAACTTAACTTTTTTTAATTAATAAAATATGTTTTGGATTTATCTTAAAATTGAGAATTTTTTTTTGACCTAGTGTAACTGGACTTGTCTAATGGAGGACTTTTGTGAAATAATCCCATAAATAAAATATCTATATGTGTTATATAGCAACAACGATTAATCCATAAATTTTAAAAATAAATCAAATCCTTAGCTACAAGATTTTTTAGATGGAGAGGCTACATAATGTTTAAAAAAATGAATCAAATAAAAAATAAAAAAGATTTATATAATATTTGCAACAAAAAAGTATAATCAGAACTAATGACCCATTTGACTAAACTTATTTTAAACAACTAATAAGCTTTTACGTGTCATAAGATGTTTTAATAGTTAATAATTTGTTACATTGTATTGTGTTTCGATAATGAGTTTATATGTTATTTTAACTCATTATAAGATTTTAAATAAAAAGATGGTTAGAGGTAGGTTTTAAAAATAGGAAAAATTACGAGAGACCCCTAGTGTAAGGTCTAATGATGAAAATTCCCCTCGTGTTTGCGTAATCACGAAAAAACCCTGAGTTATGTTGTCGTCTTACACAGCCCCCTACGGTGTTACTTTTGACGATATATTTTTTGATTGCATGAAATATTCATCAGTCAATGTCATTTTTGCCCTTGTTGGGTAATTGCAAGCATGCTAATTACTTAGGGGATAATTTGTAATATATTTAAAAATTCGTAATTGTTTTGTATTTTAAAAACTTAATGTATTTCTTCAAAATATAATTATTAAAGATAGAAAATATATATATAAAAAAAGAATTAAACATATCTTGTGACATTACAAGTTTTTATTTGTTTTGTATTTTTTTGTTTATATTTATATAATTTTTTATTGGTCTATCCGTATTATTATTATTATTATTATTATTATTATTATTATTATTATTATTATTATTATTATTATTATTATTATTATTATTATTATTATTGTTATTGTTATTATTATTATTATTATTATTATTATTATTATTATTATGATTATTATTATTATTATTATTATTATTATTATTATTATTATTATTATTATTATTATTATTATTATTATTATTATTATTATTATTATTATTATTATTATTATTATTATTATTATTTAAAAGAACATGCACAAGCAAAAGCATTTTGGAAAACAATAACCTCTAATTAAAGAGCACGCATATTATGATTAGTGTCTCCATACGTATAGCCTTGTTAAATTCTAATTTCAAAAAATAAATACGTACTTCAATAAAAAGAAAAATAAGTTCTAAATAGTATGGTGGTTGTGCAAAATTTGTCCAAGACTTCTTCCTAAGCACGTCGATCTCCTCGTCGTCGCCGGAAAAGCGTACACAAGAGTTGAGCCTAGTGGAAGACCGTCCGACGCTTAAATTAGGATGGAAAATGGAAGACGACTGAAGAAACAAAACAAGTAAAACGTATCTTTTCCAATAGGCCCCTAAAATAAAAGCAGTACTAATCTACATAGCTACAAAAATTAGGAAGTCAGTGAGATGTCTTTGTAGTAGGTGTGCCGTGTGAGGAAACGTTATGATGGAATCTTTTCAAATCATTAACTATTATTTAGTGCAACATGATTTAACACGTCTTCTTCATTGACTTTTTGTGAAAAATACAGTTGTTCTCTTTCAAGTTTGCACCGATTTCACACTTCGTACATTATGTTTCGAAACTTCAACACGTTTAGTAGTCCTTGCTGTCAATTTTCGGTTAAAACTAACGGAATCAAGTGCGTACCCATCTCTGCCTTAATTAACGGACTAACGGTAAATTGACGGAAAAGACCAAAACTGTTAAATTTGTTTAACATGAGGGACCAAATGTGAATCGGTGCAAACTTGAGGGATGCAAAGTGTATTTTTTCAAAAAAACGCGGATATATATATATATATATATATATATATATATATATATATATATATATTTTGATAAGAAAAATAAATATATTAAGAAGGAACCAAATAGTCTACAAGAGGATAACCAATGTCACAAAAGCAAGAAATAGGAATACAATCTTCAAAAGTAAAACCACTCCATTTAGAGGCGGATGCCCAAGATGCTAAGTTGTGGGCCGCAAAGTTTGCGTTTCGGGGGCAATACTTGAATCTCCATTTTGGCCAAAGATGCCAAAACTTGCGAATCTCATCGATGATAACTTTGGAAGACCAATGTCCGACCATATTATGATCGTTGATAAAGTGGACCGCATTGAGACAATCGGACTCGAAGATGACCTTAGCAATCTTCCAATGGTTAGCAAAAAGACAAGCTTCATGAATAGCAAGAGCTTCTGCCACAAGAGAATCCGTGCATTGATGCTGAAGAGAGTGAGCGAAAACAATTGAACCATTGTGGTTGCGAACAATAAAAGCAGTGGAAGCAGAGCCATCAAAAAAGGAAGAATCAGCATTGATCTTGAGCCAATTCAATGGAGGCTTGGTCCAGTTCTGGGAAACAGATGAGCTGGGGTTGAGGGGCCTTTTCAGCTGACTAGTCCAGTGAGCTTCGGCAGTGGAAGAGATCTTCTTTAGAGTGTCCTGAAATGAAAGAGAGGGAGAGCCATGGGTGATGAGGTTTCTATTAGCCCAAATAGCGACAAAGGTTACAACAGCAAAAACAAGAAATTCTTCTCTTAAAGACTCGTAAAAATGTAAACCACCATTCTTTTTTAAAAGTAAGGCAATCCAATCTTTCACAGTAAAATTTTGAAAATTAACAAGAGAAAAATTCCATTTTGAGATAAACCAAAGTTGAGTGACAAACGGACAATTTATGAAAAGGTGCTTTGAAGATTCAATATCAGCATTGCAAAGGGGACAAAGAGGATTCACAATAGGAATAAAGGGGCTGAGTTTTGATTTCGTCGGAAGTATGTCATGAGAGATGCGCCAAAGAAAAAGTTTGTGTCTATTATGGATTTTTGCATTCCACAGATTCTTCCAAGGAAAAGGATTGGGATTCAAAGCCTGGGAAAACCTATGGGCATTATTAGTAAGATAAGCACTCTTTGAGGTGAAAATCCCTGACGAAGAGGGAACCCAAAAAAGAGTTTTGGACTGGAAAGAAGGATGAATACGAATCTTCCTAATTTCAGTGATCATAGCAGCAGGGAAAATCTCTTTCAAAAGGGCAAAATTCCAAGTATTTGAATCCGAATGCATGAGAGATTTTACAAGTTGAATAGGAGAGGTAGAAGCCTGAAAAGATGGAAGGGGGTGAGGGATAAAGCCATGGAGAGTGGGGATCCACGGGTCACTCCAGATAATGATATTGGAGTTGGATGTAACAGTGAAGCAAGCTCCTTTGAAAATCAGTTTTTTTATTTTTTGAATATCTTTCCACAGCCTAGAGGAATTTTGTTTAGGGGGTTCATGAGAAAGAAAGTCTTGCATTCCCAAGTATTTGGCTCTAAGAAGCTGAACCCAAATCTTATTCTCAGAAGTGGCTAAGGACCAAGCAAGCTTTGAAAGAAGAGCTTTATTAAAATCAGAAGTTCTTCTAAAGCCCAAGCCCCCCACCGACTCAGGCAAACAAATACTGTCCCAACATTTAGGCATAAATGAGTTACCGTTAGAATTTTCACCCCACCAAAACTTTCTAAGAGAAGCATCAATTTTTTGGGAAATGCAGTGAGGAATGAGAGAGATAGACATATGGTAAGTGGGAATGGACATAGCAACAGAAGAAACAAGAACGCTTCTGCCCGCTTGGGAAAGAGTTTTGGCCTTCCAACCACATAACTTGGAATTGATTTTAATCATAAGATCTGAGAAAGAGTCTTTCTTGGATTTTGAGTAACAAAATGGTAAACCAAGGTGTTTTTCTTTATGGGAGCATTCTTTAAAGCCAAGCAAAGAAAGAATAAGGCTCTTAAGGGAATGATAGGAATTAGAACTGAAGTGAATGGAGGATTTTGAGGGGTTTGGAAGTTGACTGGACCATAGAGAGAATTTATCCAAGCAACTCTTGATGCAATGAGCATCCTCCATGGAAGACCTACAAAAAATGATCAAGTCATCAGCATAAAGTAAATGAGAGAATGAAGGAGCTGATCTAGAAATTTTAACACCCTTAAAACGCCCCAAAGTTTCTTCGAAATTAAGAAGTCTAGATAGAACCTCAGTATACAGAACAAAAAGGAAGGGAGAGAGAGGGTCTCCCTGCCTAATACCTCTGGAAGGAACAAGAAAACCAAAAGGGGAACCATTAATAAAGAATGAAAAGGAGGAAGTGGACAAACACTCCATAATCCAACCAATGAATTTATTGCAAAAGCCAAGATTAGATAAAATGCATTCAATAAGCTTCCATTCAACTCTATCAAAAGCTTTAGCCAAATCCACTTTCATAGCCATCAGACCTTTCTTACCCTTCTTTTTGTGCATGAACTCATGATTTCCTGTGAAACAATGTTATTGTCATGGATATTTCTATCCTTAACAAAAGCCATTTGGAATGGAGAAATGATAGAACAGAGCAAAGGTTTTAATCTATTAGCTAAGATCTTTGAAATCACTTTATAAGTCACATTGCAAAGGCTAATAGGCCTAAATTGTTCCACAGAAGAGGGATGTGGGGATTTGGGAATGAGAGCAATAAAAGTATGATTTAAAGCTTTTAAAAGAAAACCAAATTTGAAAAAATGCTGAACAGCAGCAACAAAAACTATTCTAGTAGTTTTCCAAAAAGATTTGTAAAACAAGGGGGGAGACCATCAGGGCCAGGGCTCTTATTCGAAGCAAAAGAAAAAAGAGTCTTTTTTATTTCATCCAGAGAAGGAATAGAGCAAAGATCATCATTTGTATCTTGAGAGATAACAGAAGGAAAAAGATTATCCAAATGACTGGGGAATGGGGGGCTATCATCAACAAAACCAGATTTAAAAAGATTGCTGTAAAATCGAGAAAACAAGTTCCAATCTGTTCACAGTTGAAAACAAGCACATTATCCTTATTTCTAACAGAAACAATTCTATTATTTCTAGCATGAATAATAGAAGAAATATGAAAATTTTTACGGTTAACATCACCCTCTTTTAACCATTTTTCTTTTGCCTTTTGTCTCCAAAAAATCTCAGCTCTCTTAAGCCATTCATCAAGCTCAATTTGTAGGTTATTCTCCAATGGAATAGTTTCACCAGAGTGATCAAGGGATTGCAAAGAATGAATTTTTTCTTGGAGGAACTTGATGGAAGAATGGCAATTGCCAAAGTGCGAAAGATTCCATTTTTTCAGAGCTGATCTGACATTTTTAATCTTGGAATGAATCTGAAAAAGGGGAGAACCATTAACTGGGGAATTCCAGGCCTGAGAGACAATGTCAAAACATGATGGATCTTCGAGCCACATGGCCTCGAATCTGAAAGGCTTGGGCGATTTGGAGTTGGAGATAGAAGTATTGAGGAGTAAAGGGCAATGATCAGAGGAAAAAGTAGGGAGATGGAGGAGGCTAGAATCAGGAAAAGAAGAGATCCAAAGAGGATTTGCAATACCTCTATCGAGTCTTTCTTTGATATTAGTAATTCCTTGTCTTTTATTGGTCCAAGTAAAAGGATTACCATGATAGCCCAAGTCAATTAGACCAAGGGAATTGATATCAGACAACAAAGATTGGTTTGAGGAGGAAGCAAAGGGGAGCCCCCCTCTTTTTTCAGCTTGAGAAAGAGGTGAATTGAAATCTCCAATAACAAGCCATGCACCAAGAAATTCCTCAGAGATAGAATTAAGAATTTTCCAGAATTGGAGTTTTCCAGTAGGAGAACATGGGCAATAAATGCCAGTAAATTGCCAAGGGGTAAGGGAGGGATCAGAAGAAATAAAAGCATTGATAAGGAAAGAGTTTTGAAGGGTGATATCGACTGAGAGGAAGGAAGTCCAGGTAAGGCAGAGGCCTCCCGCTAGACCAATTGGAGGCACAAAAACTTGATTGATCAAATGAGAGGAAGAGAGAGCTTTGGAGATGGAGGAAGTAGAATAAGTCTTAATTTCTGATAGAAAAAGAAGATCAGGGGAGGAAGAGGATAAGAGCTGTTTTAACGCCCTTACTGTAATTTCAAGGGAGGAGCTTGGATTCAATTCAGAGGTGGCAGGGTTTAAGTGATTCCTAGTAATAGGATCCTCTGCGATTTCAGATATGGTGACAGCATTGTTTTTGTATCTGTGAATCATTGGAGAACCATCAGGAGATCTCGAGATGTAAAAGCCTTTCCTGTTCAAAGCTCTTGCATGAGTGAGCTCCATTGATTTCTCAGAAGGTGGGTGGTTTATCTCAGATAGCTCAGTTTCAAGGTAGGAGTAATGTGTTTGGGCGATTTGTGGGTGTTGACTTTAGGAAAAAAAAAAGAATTCCGGAGGATTGAAGGAGAGATCAAAGGCTCTTTTATGATTGGGTTTTATGGGAGGCCCAATATTTAGCTTTGAAGGGAAAGGCCCATAATTGGGTTTTATGAGAGGCCCGAAATTTAAATTTGAAGAGGAAAGTCCAATAGTCAGCTTGGTATGAGAAGTAAGAGAGGCCCAAATATTTGTAGGGGTAGTATTCTCAGATTGAGAGATTGATTTTGGTTCTACGACAGAGATGGCATTTAATGCACTGAAAGATTTTTCTTTATATTGGGAATTGACAGCAAATTTTTTAGGGGGAGCAAAATTCGAGAAAAGGGGACTTTTTCTCATTAATATTTCAGAATTGAGAGCTGTAAAGGGTATAATTTTTGGAAAAATATCACCACTTAGACTCAAATTCAAACTAGAAGAGGAAGCTGACCCTAGGGCTGGAAAAAAAATACCGATTACCATATACCATGGTATACCAACCAAGGATTACCGAAAAATTACCGAAATAACGGTTACCATTGTCTACGGTACGGTATTAGTACCGTACCATTACAATATGGTACGGTATTGGTATTGTATTTCTAATACCACGGTAATACCGTACCGTACCGCAATTTACATTTTAATCCAATTAATATGTTTTTTTCGATATTATTTTTTGTAATTCTATTTTGTTTACTAGAATCTTATAAATGGCAATAATTATTTTTCCCTTAAGTTAGCGGTAGTGTATTGTTTTTTTTTTTGTTTTTTTTTCTGCTAAGTTGAATTTTGCAATTGAACATATATGTTCTACTAAATTGTCTTTTATATTCCCTATAGCCAACTAATTTTATTATATATGATGTATGAATATTTTATTTTTTTACCTACATGTATGTATAGCATTGGTAAAGTATTTATTATATGTAATAATTATTAAGTACAATCAAGTTCCTAACAAATACCTAGTTGTTCCATTAAACAACATTTACATTATTATGGTATATGTTCTTGTTTCAATGAAGCAAATTATGTTAATTATTCCGATTATACACCGGACCTTCTTAGAAAATAAAATACAACTCATACAAGAGTAACTAGAACTATTTTCAATTGGGATATATATATATATATATATATATATATATATATATATATATATATATATATATGTATATTTTTAACTCATTTGTTTTTTAATCTTTGATGCATCACCAAGTACGGTAGAGTACCACGTACCGATTGTACCGTACCGAAAATAACGGTATGCCGAACATTGGTATACCGAACTTTTTGGTATGGTAACGGTATGAAATTTTTCAATACCGCAATGTACGGTAGGTACACGGTATTGAGCCAAATGTTTGGCAACCGTACCGAACCCACCCCTAGCTGACCCTATGGATAGGTCCACGAGTCCGCTTTTGACATCAGAGATAGGGATGTTTTGGCGGGAAAGAATATTGGGGCTAATTTTTTTATTCCCATCGGAAAAATGTGCCGGAGACCAGACTGATTTCTGTAAGAGTGATTGGACATGTGGATTAGGGGTAAGGTGGTTTTCGGATTTAAGCCATGGACCATACCTCATTTTTGAGAAATCAATGGTGCCTTCAATGGGAGCTATTGGACAGAAAAAACAAAAATCAGCAAGTCTATCATACCTGATTTCAGACAGAAGATCTTTCTTACCAGGAGAAGGGATGTAAATGTGGTCCATGAGGGCTTTGGAAGAATCGATAAGAACTTGGATCCGAAGAGTTTTTTTCCATCTATGGCTTGAAGACGATATGTCGGTTTTGATGTATTGCCCCAAGGAGTTTCCGATGATGCTTGGATCCAGAAATAGGCTGGGTTTAGGTTTATTTCGGAGAAAGCTTTTATTCGGAGGCCATGGTTGAACAAGGACTTGTGACTTACGAAAAGTCCATGAGAGGTTAGTGATTTTCTGCACATCTGCCAGAGAATCAAAAATGAAAGCCACCGTGTTGTCTTGGATCTGGTTTGTGGAATATTTCCCTTTGGGATTCCAAGCTTTTATCATCGTATTTTTGAATGCCCCCATATTGGGAGATTTCGAGGTGAGAATTTTTGCAATAATGGTGTATTCTTCCTTAAATGGTTCATTTATGACATCTGAAGGATCAGAGCACTCAAGAGAGGCAGTATGGTGGACCAACTCATTAATGGTGTAATCATGGTCCATATCCGAATGGTAGAAAGGAGAAAGGAGAAAGGAGAAAGGAGAAAGGAGTAAAGACAAGAAATCAAGACAGAGGATGGTAGAGGAGGGAACAAGACAATAGTATGAATACAAATATTCAAGAGTTTGGTGAGGCATCCATAACCAAAGAGAGACCCTACAAAAAGAGAGAGAATTTTCTAGAGAGAGAAAAAGAGTAAAAACACCCTCTTTGAATACTGTGTCTATATATATATATATATATATATATATTAAAGTATTGGCATATTAACATCATAGACTGATATAAATGATTCAGAGTTAAAAGTCCAAGTTGAGCAAAATAGTAAATTCATCTTGTCTCTATCTATTGACCACAATATTTATCAAAAGTCTCCTTTGTGAAATTTGTACTTGGTTGTTGTACTTTCATATCTCACCATCACAGAAGTTCTCACCATCTGCAATCTCTCTCTCTCTCTCTCTACACTTACATAGTCAACGAAAGAATGGAAGCAGCTCCGGTTGGCGCAGCCCTTGGAGTTCTACTTCCAAAACTGATCTCAGTTTTGGAAAAGCAGATCGACCTCTTCCAAAATTTCAAGAAAGATCTAAAAAAGCTAAAAATTTCAATCACCATGATTCAAAGTTTCTTGAACGATGCGGAGAACAAGCGAATCACCAACGGAACCGTCAAACTTTGGTTGCATAAGCTTGAAGGTGTCGCTTTCGATGCCGATAATGTTTTGGATGAGCTCGACTATCAACATCTCTCCCAAACAGTTCATCCTACCCAACACAAAATCAAGAAAAAGGTACGATTCTTCTTCCCACGCAATATTCGTCGTCTAAAAATGGCACATAAAATCAAGGATATCAATAAAAATTTGAAAGAGATCAACAAGGAGCTAGGTAAGCAACTATGGCCTTCAAAACATAGTAGCGGGAGCAAATGCTCAAGCTGATGGATCACAAGGGCCATCTGCTGGCAGAGAAACTGATTCTTTGGGTAACGATCCGATTTTTCTTGGAAGAGAAAATGATGTGTCTGAAATTGTGAAGATGATGACTACTCCTCCAAAGGGTGATCATGTATTCTCTATCCTTCCGATTGTCGGGATGGGAGGACTCGGAAAAACAACAGTAGCTCGGGAAGTGGTTGATCATAAAGACATAAGGACTCGTTTCCCTAAACGTTTTTGGGTGCATGTTTCTGAAAATTTCGATCTCATGATTCTTTTCAGAAAGATTCTTACATCATTAACAAGAACAAACGTCAAACTTGAAAGTAGACAAGATGTTTTGGAAGAGCTTCAGACATATTTGGGAGCTGGAAGATTTCTACTTGTCCTCGACGATGTTTGGAATGACAGCGAGGAAAAATGGGATGATTTTATTAATCCGTTGAGAAAGATTAGTTCTGCGACAGGAAATGGCATTGTTGTTACTACAAGAAATCTGAGTGTTGCTTCACTGGTGACAACACTTCCTATTCACAAACTAAATGGATTGTCAGTTGAGGAGTGTTGGTCCATAATCAAAGCGAAAGCCTTCGTGGATGGTAATGTTCCATCAGAATTTGAGCTCGTTGGGGTATCTATTGCAAAAAACTGCCAAGGTTTGCCATTGGCGGCTAGAATGGTTGGGAGATTGTTGCGTGGTAAGTCGATTGATGAGTGGCTTCATATCGAAAAGAACTGGCTCTCAGATTTAAGAGATGAAAATTTAGTCTACAAGATTTTAAAACTGAGTTTTGATCATTTGTCGTCACCAGCACTCAAGAAGTGTTTTGCATATTGTTCGATATATCCTAAAGGATATGACTTGCAAAGGGAACGCTTGGTTGAGTTGTGGATGGCAGAGGGATTTCTTGAAGGAAATGATGATATGGAGAGATTGGGCGGCAAATTCTTTAATCTCCTTTTGGAGAACTCCTTGTTGTTACAAATTGTGGAGAGAAATGGCGACGTCAATATAATATATTATAACATGCATGATCTTGTGCATGATGTTGCATCCTCTATTTTAAACTCAAGCGATCAAGTTCGGTACATAAGTTGGGAATCAATTAGTGGTCAATCACGTGCTATCTTGAAAAAACAAGCAAGTTGTCTTCGTTCATTACGTTTCAATAATAGTGTCTGCGATCTCGTGTTCTCGAAGTTCAAATCGTTGCATGTTTTAATTTTGACTTCAGGCGGTCATTTTACTTTTGATGAGTTGTCAAGTTCCATTGGAGAGTTAATACATTTGAGATGTCTGGACATTTTTCACACATTTATTAAATGTTTGCCAAACTCTGTTGGTGATCTCTATCACTTGCAGACATTAAGAGCATGTGCTGACCTGGAGAAGTTGCCAAACACAATGAAACACTTGATGAACTTGAGACATCTCCACCTTCCTTCTCGAATCGAATTGCCTCCGGAGATGGGAAGATTAATTTCTCTACGAACACTACTATATTTTGGAGTGAGCGATAAAAAGGGTTGTGGAATTGGTGAACTCAAAAGCTTGAAGAATCTAAAAGGGGAACTGGAGATTTATAATCTTGAAAAGGTGCGTGACAAAGAGGAGGCTAAAATGGCAGATTTATTACAAAAGTCGAACATAGTCAAGTTAAAGCTTGTGTGGAGTCACGGTCAGAATGGCAATGAGAGTGTTTTGGAAGGCCTCCAACCCCACCCAAATTTAAAGAGCTTAAACATTTGTGGATTTCCAGGAAGAAATCTGCCATCATGGTTTTCAATGATGTCGGAGCTTAATAATTTGATGGAGATATGTCTTCGAAATTGCAAAGAATGCGAAAAAATTCCAATGCTAGGGCACTTGGGACATTTGAAGAATCTTTATCTACATGGTATGGAGAATGTGAAATCCATAGGTTCGTCATTCTACGGAATAGACAAGTGCAGCGGAACAGATAATAGAATTACTATATTTCCGGCACTTGAAAGGCTCGAGTTGGTTTGTATGTGGGAGCTGACAGAGTGGTTAGAGTATTATAATGTGGTGCTATTTCCTCGCCTCGAATACTTGAAGATTATAATGTGCATGCAATTGAAGAGTGCTCCAAGTCACTTTCCATACCTAAAAGAATTGGAGATTTCTCAAGTCAACAGTGAATTACCTTTGGCGAGTTTATGTGGGATCAAATTAACCTCGCTTACAAAACTCCGAATTAATTCAATTGATGATCTACATAGCCTCGATGCTCTTGAGATATTGAGTATACATGATTGGTGTGTCTTCCAGATTGGTTATTTCATAAAAACCGAAATCTCTCGGAGTTGAAGATACTTTATTGTCCCAACTTAAAACATCTAGTGCCTTGCTTCCAAAGTGGCTACGCCTCTCTACTAAAAAAGTTGGAGATAAGTTATTGTCCGAATTTGAAAAAATTACCGGATGATCTACATAGCCTCGATGCTCTTGAGATATTGAGTATACATGATTGCCCGAATCTGGTGGCAATACCATATCCACACGAATCACATGGTGAGCAAGAATTAGTATTATTAGGATTGAGTTGCCTTCGTGAATTGAGTATTCGTAAATGCCCCGGGTTGACCGAGTTGCCAAGTGAAATGATAGAGTCGTGTGCGGAGTCACTCGAGAAGTTGGAATTGCTTGAATTGAGCAACTTAAGGATGGATGTGGGAATGGTGACGGGGTGTTTGCAGAAAATGCATCGTCTCTCGGAGTTAAGGATTGCTGATATTCCAACCACCGATTCCTCGAAGATTGGGTTGTCGTCTAATGACTCTAGCTTGCGGGGTACTTTAAGCACGGGTACAAGTTGCGGTGAGTCCTCACATTCCTCGGTTTTCGATGCCATCTTGAAAGGGTCAGCAAAATCTCTTTGTACATTACACTTGTACGGGACAAAGCACAGTCGGGATCTACCGGAGCAGCTTCAACATCTCACTGCTCTTTATGAGCTACACTTATATAATTTTGAAGAGATTGAACAATTTCCTGATTGGGTAATTGGGAACAACAACAACTTGTCCTCGTCTTTGCACCAGATATGTCTATATAACTGCAGCAAGTTGCGCCGTCTACCGTCTAAGGAAGCCATGCTACGTCTCACCAGCTTAACTAATTTATTCATTTACCAATCTCCGATGTTAAAACTAACAAGGCAACCAGACGGAGATTCTGAGTGGCCCAAGATTTCCCATATTCCCCGCGTAATTTTGGATGGAGTTGTAGTTCCAACTAACGTCGTCTAAATTTGTCGCATAAATTCAATAGGTCGCTCAAGGCATAAATACTTGCACGTTGGAATTTTATATCAAATATTAATAAGTGTAATTTTATATATATCGTATTATTCTCAGCTCCGGAACTCGACTTTTAGAGCTTATGAATTAGTACATGATATGAGATAAATATTTGTTGCATTCATTTGAACTCCAACTTATTATCTTAACATCTCAGGATTTCACCGCAGAAGGTCAAACTGCCGGGCCCTCAGAAGTGCATGCTCGATTCCTAATGAATTAAAATCAGGAAAATGTAGTAGTTGATCCCCTAAAATCAAAGATTAAAAGGAAGAAAATAAAATTAAAATTAAGGATTAGCAGCTCGAGCTGGAGCAAGTGAATCGAGTTCGTCGAAAAATATAACACATGGACGTGCTGCTCTGAAGCTGGTTTAAAATTTATGGTCTCAGTGTTTATTTGCTTTTTTTTTTTTTACTTGTTACGAAAGGATAATTTCTTTCTCTGTTTAAACCTCTCCCACTCTCATTCCTCTCTCAGTTTAAGAGTTTTAATCAAAATTAGTCTTATGTATTTCACCCTTTATTATTTGCCCTTTAATCGATAAATTTGAATGATCGTATGTTTTTATTCGATACGGAAGAAATGGGGGTACAAAAAAAATCGAAAAAATTGTTTTTCATACCCAAAATATTACTGATTTGGACAATAATATTAGTAATATTATTGTGGTAATATTCATATTACTGTTTTCGCATTCAATATTACTGTCTCATACATTAATTATGTTGTTAACACAGTAATTTAGGGAGGATAACAAATTCAAAAATCAGAATTTAAAAGAAAAGGTCAATGGCGGAAACTGGCGGTCAACGCCGACGACCGGCAGGAAAAAAAAATATTTTCTAAAAAAAAAATATCTTTTCAAAAAAATTGTGAAAATGGGGTAATATGGTATATTTGTTTGAATTCACGGTCAATATAAAATATGGACAAGGTCAAAATACAATAAATTAAATTGATGAAAATTATATTATGAGTGACACTTTGGACAAAATACATGGAATTAGTTTATTTGCAAAAGTATTTTTGTTTGCACATATGTGAATTTAAGTTCTTGTCATAGGCTTATATGCCCATAATTTTGTTTGAGCTCTTAAATTAGCTTTGGGAGAGAAATGAAAGAGGTAGGTAGGTCTAGAGAGAGAAATGATAGAGTATTATAAAAGGTAGGGTAAATTATACTCACTCCTGAGGTATGGTCAAATTACGATCTCCACATTTCAAATTTAATGGAATTTTCTAGATTTTTATGGAATATTATCACTTTTGTACACGTTTTATCCCATTCGATCTCCACATTTTGAAACAAAATGATCATAACATGTGTATTTTGGCCTGTACATATACCACATTTTGGTGCATCAGAAACTGTATTTTTACACAAAATGAGTACAAACTAGAGCACATTCCACGTAATCTAGATAATTATATTGAATTTGACACCATAAGGATGGAAGTGTAAGTAAATTCTTAGTTGAGGGATATATATAATTATCCAAACAATAGGGGAGTTCTCGTAATTTGACCCATACACATTTGAGAATGAATACTTGACTTGGGCCAGAATATTTTGAACACGGGGACGTATATGCAAGATATATACTACTTATGTGGATTAATCGAAAATCCAAATGTTGGGGAGGGGCCGAGATTTAAATAAAAATAAAAGTGATGCGTCTAGTTTTAAAAACCCATCACACATCCAACGGCCCACGCCCACCAAATACTAATATAGAAACCCTAGAAACCTCTCTCTACTTCATTCTCTCTCTACAGCCGTCGTCGTGTGTATTCTCTCTCCTCTCCAATTTACACACACGCGCCACCGTTCCCCGAATCGTGAAAGATGGTAAAGATTTACGAACGAATTGTAGTTAATTTTTTTATTTTTTTGTTTTTTCCGAATTGATTTCGCCTTTTTATTTGATCCGATTTGATAATGTTTTTGAATAGGCGGTCTCGAATGATTACGATCTGCTCAACCCGCCGGCGGAGCTCGAGAAGAGGAAGCACAAACTCAAGCGCCTCGTACAATCCCCAAATTCTTTCTTCATGGTATTTATATTCTTCCATTTTCAATTTATTTAATTATATATGATTTATTTATTTTTATTTATGTTTTATGTTTGATTCGTTGTTTGTGTCATTGTTGTATTCGCAGGATGTCAAGTGTCAGGGTTGCTTCAACATGTAAACTTTCTATCTTTTTTTTTTTTTTTTTTTTTTTTTAATTTCTAGTTTCACTTTTAATTTTTAATTATTTGATTTCATGTATGGTTAATTGAAAGGGTAAATTACAACCTCCCGTGAGGTGTGGTCAAATTACGAAACCCCACTCATATTTGGGTAATTAAAACCATCCCTCAACTGTAAATTTTCTTACACGTACACCTATGCGATTTTAAATTTAGTGGAATCTTCTAGATTATATGGAATATTCTCAATTCAATTTTGTACCAGTTTAATCCCATTCAAGCTCCACATTTAGAAGTTAGATATTATAAGATGTGTTTTTTGGTTTGTATATATCAGATTCTGGTGCATCAAAAACTGTATTTTTGCACAAAACGAGTACAAACTAGAAAATATTCCACGGAATCTAGATGATTATGTTGAATTTGACACCATAAGGGTGGATGCGTCAGTAAGAAGATTCATAGTTGAGGGTAGATGTAATTATCCAATTATGGGGATTTTTTTTCGTAATTTGACCATAACTTAGGGGTGGTTGTAATTTACCCTTATTGAAATTATAAAAATATGCTTTTTTTTTTATTTTTTAATTATATTTTATGTGTTTTGGGAATGTTCAGAACCACGGTGTTCAGCCACTCTCAGACGGTGGTCGTCTGTGGCAACTGCCAGACTGTGCTCTGCCAACCCACCGGAGGGCGTGCTAGGCTCACAGAGGGATGCTCATTTAGAAGAAAGGGTGATTAATTTTAAATCTACTTTTGATTGTATTTACATTATTATGATAGTGAAAAAAATGATATTCTGAGAGGATTTTTTGGTTTAATGTGACTGAGTAACTGTTGTGTTATTTATCTAGATTTTTATGATTGGATATTGCAATTCGGTTTATATTAAATTATCCCTTTTCCTCTTATGCAAAATGTTTTCCGTTTTTGCTTTTCTATTCTGATCGTGTTTCGACTGACGAAAACTGCTTGAAATATGATGAAGTGTCTACTTTGTGATATAGTCTTGAGTGAAAAATCAAACAGAATTTATTGCACCGAGTGAGATATTACACAATGATAAGATCGACTTTGAAGTTCGGTTACTGAAATTTTGCGTTGTGCGTGGGTGAAATTTCGTGTTTTTTTTTTTCTCGATTTGGGTTCAGTTTTGACATTGCAGATTTGCTGATGCAAAATGCATGAAATATATCGAGTGTGTACTCTGTGATTTTGTTCGAGTGAAAATCGAGAGGAACAAAGTGTTGCATGAGTAGGGGTGGAAATCGGACGGATCGGATCGGATTTGGGTGTTTCGGAAAATTTCCGATTTTTTTCGGAACTCCAAAACGACTTCCGATTCCGATTCCGATTTTTTCGGAATTCAAAAAGTGATTCCGATTCCGATTTTTTCGGAATTTTCGGAAAATCGGAATTTTTCGGAAATATTCATTTTTGGAATTTTCGGAAATTTTCGGAAATTTTTCGGAAATTTTCGGAAATTTTCGGAATTTTTCAGAATTTTCCCAAAAAAAAACAAAAAAAGAAAAACAAAAAAAAAAAAAAAAAAATGAGCACCGACACAGTAGCAAAACAGAACATCTCACACAAAAACACACAACAGACACCATAAAACACACAACAGACTCACAATTCACAAACATAGCTTAATTGAAAATAAAATCCAAACAAATATTCTTAATAAAACAACAAACAATTTCTTAAACCAATTAAAAACACACAACTTCGTAGGATAAATATAAATCAACAACGCTACTCCAAATAAAACATAAAAAAAAAAAAAGAGCGATTCAAGTTTGAAATAACACGAACTCCCAATATAAAGAAGAAAAAACAACGAACAAACGTAGACGATTCAAGTTTGAAATAACACGAACTCCCAATACATATATAATAATAATATATATGTATATATATATATATATTGTAAAAAAAATATTAGTAATATACTATTAATTAGTACAGGCGGATAGATATATACATATATTATATATTATATATAGTAATAAATATTAATATTATAATTGAAAAAATCGGAAAAAATCGGAAATAATCGGAAATAATCGGAATAATTTCGGATCGGAAATCGGAAATTCCGAAATTCTGTAATGTATTTCCGATTCCGATCCGATTTTTTTCGGAATTTTCGGAAATCGGAATTTCGGAATTTGGAATTAAAAAAGTCGTTCCAAAATCGGAATATTTCGGATCGGATTCGGCGGAAATCGGAATTTTCGTTCCAATTTCCACCCCTATGCATGAGTGAGATATATACTGTGATAAGATCGACTTTGAAATTCGTTTACAAATTCAATGAGGTGTGTTATGGGATTAATAGATGTTTTGTATGTTGCAATGTTTAACTACTCCTTTGATTTTTACTACTTGTTTGGACAAGTGCGGTCTTTTTTATGCTGATATAGTTCATCCTAGTTTTAGCTGAAAATCTTTAGAGTAAATTACAGCCGCCCTTGACGTAAGGTCTATTTACAAAAAAACCCTCCAATTTTTCCATAATTACACCCACTCAGTGGCGGAGCTACGTTGAAGTGTGGGTCGGCTGAAGCCCACCCTGATTTATTTTTTTATGGAATATTTTAATGCTAATTATGTTTAGTTATCATTTTTATACACTATTTCAGTCCTAATCCAATTTAGTTAGCCCACCCAACAAATTTGTAATATAGTTTAAAGAGCTCTAATAATTATATTTTGGACAATATAAAGGGGCAATTTGCTGTAGGTCCTCCTATAAGAGATTATATGTGTAAAAATCCATCTAATAAAATTCAATTTCCAGCAGATTTTTTATTTGTAATATGTCAAAAGTACCCCTATCAATATATGGAATAATAAATTCTCAAAATAAAATCCCCTATTTTTCTCCCTATTTCATTGACCTAACTATTACCAAATCTAATCACGGTGACTGCAAATCCAAAAATTCGAATTCCACAGCTCTGGAAAATCGATTTCTACAATACCAAAACCTTGCAAAAAATTGTGATGCCTTCCATAGGTTGCTTTGTCGAAGCGTTTGCAATTTACAAGGTCGTTTGTTGTTTGATTTGCTGAACCAGTTTGCCCCCTTTTTAGCTCACGATTTCCCAATTGTTTGCTGTTTGAAGACATCGGCTCGTGTTTAGTGTTTGCTGTTTGGGATTTACATGGTCAAAACACGATTAAGTCCTGGTAATCAACGATATAAACTGTTTGAATGATTGGTGTGTGCATTTTGAATTCTTTGTCCTGCGTTGCATAT
>NW_012193028.1:408069-433357 GCF_000504015.1 Erythranthe guttata | reverse complement strand
AATGTGAGCTAGCCACTTACCGGGAAGTAAATGGGAAGGAAAGGCGGAAGTGGATTGAAGCTATGGGGAAAGAGATAGCTTCAGTGAAGAAGAATGGGACTTGTGTCTTGGTGAAGAGACCAAGTAGGAAGAAGCCGGTGAGTTGTCGATGGCTCTTCAAGAAGGAGGGAATTCCCGGGGTGGAGAAGCCTAGGTACAAGGCTAGATCAGTTGCTAGGGAATTCTCACAGGTGAAAGGGATAGATTTCAATGAAATCTTTTCACCGGTGGTTAAACATTGCTCAATCAGAATCATGTTGGCACTTGTAGCTCGGTACGACCTTGAGTTGGAACAGGTGAATGTTACAACAGCTATCTCACATGGTGTGTATGTGAGGAAAACAGAATGAAGGGTTAGAGCTTACTTGTTACTGTATGAGGATGACATGCTCATTGCAAGAAAGTCCAAGGAGGAGATATATGATATCAAGGAGAAGCTGAAATTTGAGTTTGACATGGAAGACTTGGGGTCTGCCAAGATGATCTTGGGTATGCAGATAGAAATGAACAGACGGTGTGGTCACTCGTTCCTGTCCCAACAGTCTTATATTGAGAAGCTCTTGTTGAAATACAACATGCATCAGTCCAAGGCAGTGTCTACTCCTGTGGGGAAGCATTTCAGACTCTCAAAGTCCCAAGCATCTGCAACTGATGGAGAGCAGAGGTACATGTCAAAGGTGCCATATGCTAATGCGGTTGGGAGCTTGATATATTGCATGGTGTGCAGTCAGCCGGATTTGGCACACGCTGCAGGTGTGATCAGTAGGTTTATGGCTGATCCAGGGCAGGCACACTGGGAAGCACTCAAGTGGACTTTGAGATACATGAATGGATCTGCTGAGATTGGATTTCTATTCAAGCGGAATGATGGAATAGAAGGTGATGCGGTGAATGGTCTTGAGGACTCAGATTATGCTGGTAGTGTCGACACAAGGAAATCCTTAACATGATATGTGTTCACTCTCTTTGGGACTGCAGTGAAGTGGAAGTCAAACCTCCAATCGGTGGTAGATTTGTCTAGGACAGAAGCTGGGTACATGGCGGTGACTGAGGAAGTCAAAGAAGCTATGTGGATGATTGGGATGGTTCATGAGTTGAGGATTGAGCAGGAGAATGTGAATGTGTACTGTGACAACCAAAGTACAATTCACTTGACGAAACATCAGGTGTCGAAACACATTGATGTGAAGCTGGAGAAGGTGCATACAACTGAGAATGCTGCTAATATGTGAACAAAGTCTTTACTGGTTTCAAAGTTCAATCACTGTACGGACTTGGTGAGCTGCTGTAGGCAGTGCTAGCTTGGTTATAAGCTAGGTGGGTCAGTGCTAGCTTGGTGAGAAACTAGGTGGTTCTAGCTTGGTAAGCTAGGTGGTGCTAGCTTGGTAAGAAGCTAGGTGGATCTAGCTTGCTAAGAAGCTAGGGTGCAGAGAGGAGAGAGTGAAGAGAAGCCTACGTGGAGTATGAGTCAAGGTGGAGAACTGTTATTATGTGACTCATATCCACGTGTATATGCCAAGTAGATACTTTATCTGAGTCAGCAGTTAGAGTAAAGCCAAGGGATGAGCTGGAAAGTGTAAGGAGCTGTTACACTAGAAGACAGAACCCGTGAGGACCACTCTGGCAGTGGTGGACACCTGTCGAGCTCTCACTGGTTTGCTTGGGGACCAAGTTTGCTTTTTGCTAGGGTTTTCTGCATATATAAAGCAATTGGTGGAGAGGCTTGGAGGATAAGGCCAAATCAAGGGGATAAGGCTTGAGGGGCTGGAAAGAGAGGAAACTCTCAAGAACAAAAGAAGAAGCTAGAGGGAAAGCAAGAAGGAAATCTTCACAGGGTTTGTGAGATTTGGGGTTGGGAAACAAGAGAGAAGCAGTGAGGTATACACAGGGGAGTGTCAATACAGCTTAGGTGAAATAGCTGTTGAGAGCTTGAGTGTTATCACTATCTTGTAATATGTAACCTTCTTGATCTAGTGGATTTTGTTCTTTCTGCACAGTGGATGTAGGCCTGTGGTAATACAGGTCGAACCACTTTAAATATTGTGTTCTTTATCTGTTCTATAGCTTTCAGTTTTAGATCTGTGGTACTGTAGTTGTGTTATCTGCAACGTTGTCAACAGTCGGTTGAGTCAACACAGTGGTATCTGTGTGTTCTTTCTTGGTTTGATTTTCATATTTGTGTGGCTTGTTATTGTTTGTGGGCCTGAATTCACAACATTTATTTTACCTCAGGTAGGTGTTGAAATTTACCCAAATCTTCTATACATAATACATCATACGATACAAATGTATACATTAGCTCATCGTTCTCTGACGTATAATTGTGTTAGCGGGATTTGCCTGAAAGAAATAATTATTTCCACACATAATATATTATGTGTGTGTAACGTGTATGTGTTATATACACGTGTATGATTGCATGACCTATCATAGACGGGCGTGTAACGTGTATGTAATATATACACGTGTATGGTTGGATATTATCCGATCAAGTTCATTGTGTAGTATACAATAAAACATTTTGGGTGAATTATAAAGCTAAACGTGAACATACAATTAAAGTTTATTTGCAAGTGCTAACTTCTATATTTGATATTCTTTTGTTTGCAATCACTCCGAAATAAATAATTATTTCAAACTCTACTCACTTTTTCACTTTTACATTTTTTTTTTACAAGGATCGAACACGCCATTGAGGAATAAAAAAGAGAATGCGGTGAACGTGGATCGAACACGTGACCTTCAGATCTTCAGTCTGACGCTCTCCCAACTGAGCTATCCCCGCCTGATATTAGAATGTTGAATAGTTAATAATTCACGGTACCTATTTCTGTTCGAATTTATGATGTATTTAATTAATAATTTAAAAAATTCTTACTATTTAAGATTTGTACACAAAATATTGTTAATTAAGAAATAAAAAATACTAGTAGTTAAATATTTTTTTAATTTATATTAAAGAAAAATATTATTTCTTTTAGTAACTTGTAAAATAGTTTTTATTTTGTTGGATTTTTAAAATTCTATAAACGTCGAAAAAATCTATTTTTAAGTAGTTCTTAACTTCTTTTTGTTTTTGGTATAGTTCTTAACTTTTTATTAGTTGAAAAAATAGTAACATATTACATACCTATAATAATATGCATTATTAGGGAAAACCCCCCATTTGCTATTTGGCTTGGTATATTTCCAATTTTTTTCGCCTATTTGACATAACCTCCTATCTAGTATTAAATTAGGGTTAATTTCACTTGGACACCGTCCTAGATAGTGAAATTGCAGAGTCACCCCTCTTAGTCAAAATATTGCCCAAACCTCCCATGTTAGATGGTTTCGTATACAATGCCTAGCAGAGTTTTAAATGTCACTTTTACCCTCTTTTTAACACAATTAACAATAAAAGGAAGAAGGAAAAACAAACCTCCCCTGCTAGATGGTTTCGTTTACAATGCCTAACCTTCAGTTTAAAATGTCACTTTTACCCTCTCTTTAATACAATTATCAATTAAAAAAGTAGGGAAAATAAAGGGAAAATAGGCAAGGATATACCTATTTGACCCTTGTACCCTAAGGTGGATCAAGTTTTTCCCTATTTGAATGCACATGGCGTTTTCGGTAGGCACTTGACGTCACTCGACCTCTCGAACCTCAGCCTCGCCAGTGTACTCTTCGCCCCAACGTTTGTCGCCTCCGGTCCCCAACGTCGGTCGCCTCAGGTCAATAGTCAGATTATTAAAGCACAAACAAAGTGCTTATAATTAGATGGATTCATTCACTCAAATGTATCAAAATTGTATTTACTTCACCTATTTGCAACTTTTACCCATTTCCTCATATAAGTTATTCAAATGACATTTCACCTATGTAGCACGGACAAGGGAACACGGACGCGGCGAAATGAGGAAACTCCGTTTTCCAAAAAGTTAGATAAGGGAGGGAACGTGGGGGAGTAAATATTATAAATATTGAGGTACACTCATAGTTTCTAAATAAATTTTATAACGGTTAACTTACACTAGTAGAAAATTTGATTTTTACTACGAAATTGTTTGCTATGGTAAAAAACCATAATAAAATGTATTTTTTACTACGGAATAATTTTGAAGTCGTAGTAAATACTAGGATATACTGTAGCACAAAAATATTTGGTACGGCTATTTACCGTTGTAAAGATTTTGTCACGCCCGTATATGCTACGGGGCAAATTTGTAGCAAATGCGTAGCAAAAGCCTTTTTACTACGAATTTGATACCTTTTGCTACGGTTAGTGGTCGTAGTAAAAAGCCATTTTTCTACTAGTGTTATACTTATCGCCAGTTGCATATTTGTATCTACAAATTATGTATAATTTACAAGTTTCAATCCAAATTATTCATTTTAGTATGGAATTAGCATACACAACAATATTAAAACACCACTAAAAGTGAAAAATATACATAAGATTTAAGATTTTTTTAAAGCATATGCAATTAAGAGTTTTTATTTAAAATGAATTTTGGTTTCTTTTAGAGGAAACACGTTTCAATTTTTTCATTATTATGAGAAACATCCCCGAAAACCTACAAGTATTTACGGAAATGGCCACGAAACGTTTTCGACAGACGTCTTGGAGTTTTGGTTTCCGGAACGTTTCTGAAGCGTTGAAACGGTAAGTAGAAGTTTCCGTTCATCATAGCATTTCACCTGTTTCTCCGGTAGATGCATAATGAGAGCTAAGCCCTTCAAGAATAGAAATATCCTTTTAAAACAGAGAATCTTCAAGGGGTATAATTTATTTTTTGTATTTGTAGAGGGGCTAGTGCAAAACTTGGAATTTTCAAGGGGCTGAGCTGTTATTTGTTTTTATTATGCTGAATTAAAATAAAAGTTTTATTTATTTATTTTAATTTTAGAAAACGGAATGAGTTTAAGCACATCAAACCAGTAGAATTGGCTTTCACAAAATCTCTGAAGAAGAAAGATGAAGTTTTCTGGAAGAGCGCTGATTCGTAGAGCAATTGCTTCTTACCATTACGGCATATTTGCTGATCCCTTTTCTTTCTTCTTTTCAAATTTTCACAGTGTGGTTAAAAAAGATCGATCCTTTTCACCTAAGCCCAGAATAGATTTGAGTTGTATAAATGAATTAGACGATGCTGTTTTCTTGTTTCGTCAAATGGTGAGAATGCAGCCACAGCCTTCCGTTATTGAATTCACCAAACTATTGCAAGTTATTGTCAAGATGAAACAATACTCTGTTGCCCTTCAACTGTTCGACGAAATGCGTCAATGGGGTGCCCCTATAGATGAGTACACAATGAACATCTTAATTAATTGCTGCTGCCTTTTGAAACGCATAGAAGTTGGTTTTGCTATCTTCGGCATCTTCCTTAAACACGGTTACGAGGCAGATGTTACGACATTCAACACCCTCCTAAAAGGTCTCTTTTTAGATGGTAATGTGGCCGAGGCAGAGAAATTGTTCAAGAAGATTTTGACTTTGAAACTCTGTGAGCCAGACGATGTTACGATTCTTACTGCGATTGACGGGCTCTGCAAAGCTGGACGTGTTCATACTGCCCGTGATTTGCTTTTGTTGTTGGAAAAGACTATCTATAAACCCGATGTTAAGGCGTATAGTGCTGTAATTGATTGTTTATGCAAGTGCCGAATGGTGGATAATGCACTCGAGCTCAAGTCTAGAATGATTGATAAGGGCATTTCACCGACTGTCGTCACATATAGCTCGATGATTCAGGGCTTGTGCAATTTTGGTAGATGGAAAGAGGTGAAGGACTTACTTAATGAAATGGTCGATCACAAGATATACTTGACTGTCGTTACTTTTAATATATTGGTGGACGCATTTTGTAAGGAAGGAAATGTTAAAGAGGCTGAGGATGTTTTGAAAATTATGAAGCAACAAAATATTAGTCCCGTTATTGTCACGTACAATGCGTTAATAGATGGGTATTGTTTGCAAGGGAAAATGGATAAAGCGAAAGAAGTATTTGATTCTATAACGGGCAACGGCCTTAAGGCATGTATTATCAGCTATGGCACTTTAATAAACGGATATTGCAAGAAGGGAAAAGTTGATGAAGCTCTGCGACTTTTTCTCGAAGCTTCTTCTAAAGGTTTAGAACACACGACATTTACCTATAGCATCATGATACACGGATTATTTAGTAAAGGCAGAAATGCTGACGGATGGAAGCTTTATAAGGACATGGAAGCTCGGCACGTACCTCCAGATTTATATACTTGCAATATTTTGTTGGAAGGCTTGTGCAAGACACAGCAGATTGCTGACGCGTTTTTATTTCTACGGGCGATGGAAGACAAAGGGTTAAACCCTAATATAGTCACATACGGGATCTTGATTAATGGTTTGTGCAAAGATGGGAAACTTGTAGAGGCGAAAAATATTTTAAACGAACTTCCTTCCAAAGGATTGAAACCTAATATTAAAATATATACCGTTATTCTCGGTTCACTTTGCCGAGAAGGGTGTGTAGACGAGGCAAAAGATTTGATTGTAAACATGGAGAGAAGTGGTTGTGCACCGGATAGTGTGATGTACAACAGCATAATCCAGGGTTTGCTAAAGAAAAAAGAGGTTTACAAGGCAATCCCGTTCTTAGAGGACATGCACAAAAGGGGATTCTATGCCGACGCATCTACTTCATCCTTGTTAATTAATCACATGCAAGGATCTAACAAAGACGATATTCTTATGGAGATGATGAAGAAAGTTGTACCGAAAATCTAAATTAATTATTTGGGCTTCTGAAATTTTTGCAGATACAACATCTGTATATGTACTTTTGAGTTGTGATTTTTACGGTTGTCGCAATCCTTATATTATGGGTGGATGAGTGGCGTAGCAAAGATAACAAACCGCCGGCATTTTGACAAGAAAGAAGATAAAAATTTGGATATGTGTGCTTAAGGATTCCTTTTTTCTCGATTTTGCAAATAAACTCATCCCATGCCTTTTGTTCAAAATGCCCCTCATAATATAATTTTCATCAATTTCATCTATTGTATTCTAACTTTATCAATATTTCACATTGACCCGGATTCGAACAAATACATCACATTACCCTATTTTCACAATTTTTTGAAAAGATACTTTTTCTTTAGAAAATAACTTTTTTTCTCGACCGGTCGTCGGCGTTGACTTTTTTTTTTTTTTTGGGAAATTCTGATTTTTGAATTAGTTTTTCTCCAGAAATTACTGTGTTAACAACAAAATTACTGTCTGATACAGTAATATTGAATGCGAAAACAGTAATATGAATATTACCATATAAATATTACTAATATTATTGTCCCAATCAGTAATATTTTGGGTATGAAACAATGTTTTCGATTTCTTTTGTACCTCCATTTATTCCGTACCGAATAAAAACATACGATCATTAAATTTTTTTGATTAAAGGGCAAATAAATGGTGAAATACATAACAATAATTTTGATTAAAACTCTTGAACTGAGAAAGGAATGAGAGCGGGAGAGGTTTAAACAGAGAAAGAAAATATCCTTTCGTAACAAGTAAAAAAAATAGCAATTAATTCATAAGCTCTATAAGTCGGGTTCCGGAGCTGAGAATAATACGATATATATAAAATTACACTTATTAATATTTGATATAAAATTCCAACGTACAAACAAATACTGCTACTTTTCGAGACCTTATATGTGTTGTATTTATGCCTAGAGCGACCTATTCGATTTATGCGACAAATTTAGACGACGTTAGTTGGAACTACTACGCCATCCAAAATTACGCGGGGAATATGGGAAATCTTGGGCCACTCAGAATCTCCGTCTGGTCGCCTTGTTAGATTTAACATCGGAGATTGGTAAATGAATACTCAATTCACGAAGGCAACTCAATCCTAATAATAATAATTGTTGTTCATCATGTGATTCGTGCGGATATGGTATTGCCATCAGATTCGGGCAATCACGTATACTCAATATGTCAAGAGCATTGAGGCTATGTAGATCATCTGGTAATTCTGTAAAATTCGGACATTAACATATCTCCAACTTTTTTAGTAGAGAGGCGTAGCCACTCTGGAAGCAGGGCACTATGTGTTAAGTTGGGACAATAAATTATCTTCAACTCCGAGAGATTTTGATTTTTACGTAATAACCAATCTGGGAGACACACCAATCCGTCAATTGAATTAATTCGGAGTTTTTAAGCGAGATTAATTTGATCCCACATATACTCGCCAAAGGTAATTCACTGTGGGCTTGAGAAATCTCCAATTCTTTTAGGCATCGAAAATGACTTGGAGCACTCTCCAATTGCATGCACATTATAATCTTCACGTACTCGAGGCGAGGAAATACCAGTACAAGTTGAGATAGTCGTCGATTGTCCGTTGCATTTGGCATCAACTCTGCTTCTAACCACTCTGTCAGCTTCCACATACAAACCAACTCGAGCCTTTCAAGTGCCGGAAATATAGTAATTGTATTACCTGATCTGCTACACTTGTCTATTCCGTAGAATGACGAACCTATGGATTTCACATTCGACATACCATGTAGATAAAGATTCTTCAAATGTCGCAAGTGCCCTAGCATTGGAATTTGTTCGCATTCTTTGCAATTTCGAAGACCAATCTCCATCAGATTATTAAGCTCCGACATCATTGAACACCATGGTGGCAGATTTCTTCCTGGAAATCCACAAATGTTTAAGCTCTTTAAATTTGGGTGGGGTTGGAGGCCTTTCAAAACACCCTCATGGCCATTTTGACTTAAAAAACTTACCTGCAACTTGTTGGGAAACCTGGAAGATTGGCAAATTCATAATTTTCTTAATATGTATCCTCTTTCCCCAATTGTTAATCACCCTTCCACCATTTTTATCATTCATCCCTTTAATAAAAAAATCCTAAAATCTTTTTAGCCATTTCTTTCAGTGGTAAACCAGTATAAACACTGAATAATAAGAGTAAATCACTTTTTTTTTTTTTTTGCTTTTGAAATGGAAAAATAATGTAGCTGGAAATTTTAGGCCGATCCCTAAAAAAAATTCTTTTTTTTTAATAGTCAAATGACAAAATAAGGTTACTGTGGAATTTTATTTGGTGGCAGAGAGGTGGTGCCAATTAGTTTCATGATGAGAGGAATTTTGTGCTCCCATTGAATAGTCTGTATGAAAAATGATTAAAAAAAATAGCGTTACCATGGAATAAAACTTGATCTTCTGAAGGTGTGTTATCAGACTCTTGTCTATATTTTCCAATCGTTCTTGAGTTTTAGCTCAGAAATTTACATATTAGGGCAAATAGAAATCGCTAAGAAGAATTTATGATTTTTTGATTAAAATGACAAAAGATAAAAATTGTGGAACAATGATTAATAATTGGGGGAAGAAGGTAGATAATTAGAGAATTATATATTTGTCCATATTCCAGGTTTTCAACAAGTTGCAGGTAATTTTATTAAGCTAAAAGTGGTTTGGGGTGCAAAGTGCCAAACAATTTATGTTTAAAGGGTGCAATCTGCCAATTTTGCAATTTAAGGGTGCAAAGTGCCAAAAACCCGATATACATATATATATATATATATATATATATATATATATATATATATATATATATATATATGTATATATATATATATATATATATAGAGAGAGAGAGAGAGAGAGTGAACTTATCTCCGAGCCTCCTTCTTCTGTAGGTACCAGTTCATTCTTGACTGAAATTATCTTCATAAAATTGCTGAAAAAGATGAGAGGAACTGAAATACTGATTCGTAGAGCATTATTTGCTAAGTCTTCCCACCATTACTCTATTTTTACTTTTTACCTATCCCTTTTCTTTCTTCTCTTCAAATTTTCGTAGTGTGAGTCACAAAGATCGATCCTTTTCACCTAAACCCTCGTTAGGAGAGTTGGTACCCAATCTTTACCAATAGGGTGACGGTCTAGGGTTCGAGTCCCCCTCCCCTACTTCCCCTTGTAATGGACTCCAATTTACTCAAAAAAAAAAAAAAAGTAATTTAAGAACTGTCATTCACTAAAGAAGTATATAACTGCCACTAAAAAAATATTACATAACTCAAAGTCGTCAAGTATACCAATAATTACAAAAGTGCTATTCAACAGTAAATACACAAGTATCCCTAAGTAGTGATTACATAGCAAATAATTAAAGAACTGCCACTCATTAGCAATTATAGAACTCACACTCAACATATAATTACATAACTGCCACTCAGCAAATAATTAAAGAAATGCTTATGAGCAGCAAGTACAGAACTCACACTTAACAAATGAATACATAACTGCCACTCAGCAACAATTAGAGAACTCACGCTCAACAAATAATTACAAAATTATCATTTAACAGTAATTACAGAAACTGCCACTCTCAAAGTAATTACAACACTTTCCATTGACCAAGTAATTACAGAAACTGCCACTCTCTAAGTAATTACACTTTGTGATAATCTTCGAGACTTCTTCTTGTGTAGGTAAAATTATCTTCATAAAATAGCTGAAGAAGATGAGGGGGTTTGGAATAACGTTGCTGATTCGTAGAGCAATTGCTGCTAAATCTTCTCACCATTACTGTATTTTTGTTCATCCCTTTTCGTTATTCTGTTCAAATTTTCACAAAGATGGATCCTTTTCACCTAAACCCAGAATAGATTTGAGTTGTATAAATGAATTAGACGATGCTGTTTTCTTGTTTCGTCAAATGGTGAGAATGCAGCCACAGCCTTCCGTTGTTGAATTCACCAAACTACTGCAAGTTAGTTTCAAGATGAAGCAATATTCGGGTGCCCTTAAACTGTTCGACGAAATGCGTCAATGGGATGCCCCTATAGATGAGTACACAATGACCATCTTAATTAATTGTTGCTGCCTTTTGAAACGTGTAGACGTTGGTTTTGCTGTGTTCGGGATCTTCTTTAAACAGGGCTACGAGGCAAATGTTACGACATTACCACCCTCTTAAAAGGGCTCTTTTTAGATGGTAATGTGGCCGAGGCAGAGAATTGTTCAAGAAGGTTTTGACTTTGAATCTTTGTGAGCCGGACGATGTTACGATTCTTACTGCGATGGATGGGCTCTGCAAAGCTGGACGTGTTCATACTGCCCGTGATTTGCTTTTGTTGTTGGAAAATACTATCTATAAACCCGATGTTATGGCTTATAACGCTGTAATTAATGGCTTATGCAAGTGCCGAATGGTGGATAATGCACTCCAGCTGAAGTCTAGAATGATTGATAAGGGCATTTCACCGACTGTTGTCACATATAGCTCGATGATTCAGGGATTGTGCGATTTTGGTAGATGGAAAGAGGTTAAAGACTTATTGAATGAAATGGTCAATCACAAGATTTTGTGATTTTGTCACAAAATCACAAAATATTTGTCCTAATATTGTCACGTATAATGCACTGATAGATGGGTATTGTTTGCAAGGGAAAATGGATAGAGCGAAAGAAGTATTTGATTCCATAACGGGCAGTGGCCTTACGCCATGTATTATCAGCTATAACTCTTTAATAAACGGATATTGCAAGAAGGGTAAAGTGGATGAAGCTTGGCGTCTTTTTCTCGAAGTTTCTTCGAAAGACTTAGAACAGACGACGGTTACTTATAATACCATGATACATGGATTATTGAAGGCAGATTTGCTGATGGATGGAAACTTTATAAGGATATGGAAGCTCGGCAAGTACATCCCGGTTTATTCACTTACAATATTTTAATGGATGGCTTGTGCAAGACTCATCAGATTGCCGAAGCATTTTCATTTCTACGGGTGATGGAAGATAATCACATACGGTATCCTGATTAATGGTTTGTGCAAAGATGGGGAAATTATAGATGCAAAAAATCTTTCAAACAAACTTCCTTCTAAAGGTTTGCAACCTGATTGTCAAGCGCATACCTTCTAAAGGTTCACTTTGCCGAGAAGGGTGTGTAGACGAGGCAAAAAATTTGCTTGTGAAAATGGAGAGGAGTGGGTGTGCACCGGATAGTGTGATGTACAACAACATAATTCAAGGTTTGCTAAAGAAGAATGAGGTTTCCAAGGCAATCCCGTTCTTAGAGGACATGCACAAAAGGTGATTCTATGCCGACGCATCTACTTCATCCTTGTTAATTAATCACGTGCAAGGATCAAACAAAGACGATATTCTTTTGGAAATGATGAAGAAACTTGTGCCAAAAATGTAAATTAATTATTTGGGCTTCTCAAATTTAATAAGGTTTTGCTTATTTAATATTTTTGCAGGTAACGTAGCTGAGATACAACTTTTGTATATGTACTTCTGACTTGTGAGTTTTTCGGTTGTCGCAATCCTTATATTATGGGTGGATGAGTGGCGTAGGAAAGATAACAAGCCGTCGGTATTTTGACTAGAAAGAAGAGAAAAATTTGGATATGTGTGCTTCCCTAATAGATATTCATTTATCAAACATATGGAAAATTTAACTTTATATAGTCATTTATTTCTTTTGTTTCTATGGCTTCCCTAATAGATATTCTAAAGGGTTAATGAGTGATACCATTAGTTTTGAAAATATATACGAGGAGGTCCAATAATTTTCTTCGTCATAGTAAAAAAACCAAATTGTGATCTTAATTTGTGAGACCTCCCAACTGGGTAACTGTACCTGTTTTGCCCTTTAGTTTGAATAAATGTCCTAACCCCTAACCTTCTCTCTTCCTCTTCCTCCCGTCGTTACATCTCTCCTTCTCTCTACCTCTTCATTTCTCTCTCTAACTCTTTCTCGCCAAATTTCAGCGACAAAAAATGGCTCCCAAGGCAGAAAAGAAGGTGGTCGTCGGAGGAGAGAAGAAGAAGAGGACAAAGAAGAGCGTGGAGATGTAAAAGATCGACATCTTCAATGTGTTGAAGCAGGTTAACTCACAAACCCTCCACCCTTTAAGCGCCTCCCCCCCTCCGTCTAGTGCCGCTCCTCGGAATTTGTGGAGTCCTCTGTCACCGTCGCCGTGAGATTAGAGGCCAAAGTCAGGGAAGAGAATAGATAGGAGCCGTTGTTGAGTTTTTGCCACCGCCGCGAGATCTTAGACCAAAGTAAGGGTATATTAATTTTTTGGGTACTTTTTTATTTGTTTAGATTTTTGTGTGCTTGTGATTTGATCAATCGTTTTGAGTCATCCACCGCCGTCAAATTCTGAGGTTAAAGTATCTTTCTCCCTATTCCTCTATCTCCTCTCGATCTCTGTATGTTTTTTGGTGTTTTCTGGTGTAGAATTTAGTTGCAGCAAAAAAATTCTATGTTGAAGGAGATGGGTAACAACTGGCCAATTAGAGAGAATCAACTATGTAGTTATGTATAGTTATATATAAGATATGTAACTTTTTTTTAATGTACAGTGATGTTGATGGTTGTTTCAGTTGAAAAATTTACACATGTGAATTTTGGATACATATTGTGGAAAGTTGACTTGTAATAACAAGATTCAAATTATGATTTTTTTTTTGTTTATTTGTGAATGTTGATTGATTATTTCATAAATAATAGTTTTTTTTTAAAATTTGTTTAATACGACTGAGCTACATTATATAATTGAGAATATACAATTTTAAGTAGAAAATATAAAAAAACGATATATGAAGAAAGGATATGACTATAGTTGACTATAGTCATATTCGAAATAGTATGTAAACTTTTCGGGAAAAAAAATCAGAAATTTTTAAGAAAATAAAATGTATATTTTATTATTTTTAATAAAAAAATTATTAAAAAATAAAACGAAAATGCTATATGCACTTGGTGGAAATGTTAATGCAGTTAGGGCAAAAATTGTATGTAAGGGGCATCATAGTCTTTTTGCCTATTAGAAAGAAAGAATTTTAGGGGTGGACCTATCCCTATATATTTTCCATATTATGGGTGTATATCAACACATCCATAATCTTAAATCACTATGTTAAATTTAGGGGGCGGAAGTAACCCTTTTGACAAAATGTCAATATTTTCAGAAGTTGATAACAAATTCAAACTTTGTTAATGATATGGAAATTTGGCATATACATCCTAATTTATATACTTGAAATATTTTGTTTGATCAGCATATGCACGCGAAGTTCGTTCAGCCACCATCGACCCAACACTAGAGGGGAAAATTGCTCGTTTGGCCCACTTACGGTCACTTTTCGACGCGACCAATACGTTTATCGAGAGCAATCCAAGCGTTTGATCGATCTACCGGCTCCAAATTGCTCCCTAACCGGGTCCCACGCAATTCGTGCGTGTGCTCGATGTTGAGAGATGTATAAAATCTATGTAATGATTGAAAAATAAAACCGAGAAACATACAGTCAAAAAGTAGACTACCGGTGCATTTTTATTTCTACGCACGAAACAAAACAAAGGAATAAAAATGAAAGTGAAATTGGATACGTCGAAGTTGTGCTTTACATATTGATTTATCATATGCGAGAACTAAGGTCAATTTAAGAAAAAAAAATCTCCACGTTGTTTGTAATTACCGAAACCCCCTAATGTTTGTTGTTGTTGTCATACAAAGTTCCCCTTTACGGTGTGAAATTTGACGGATTTTTTTATTTCATGTACTATCACTCAGCAAATACCGATTTTACCCTCATGACTAATTGTTGTAATATCATCTTAGTTTTTGTGGAGTTTATGTTTCTTTATTAGGTAAATTACAAAAAACCCCCTGAACTTAGCCTGAATTATAAAAAACATCCCCACATATTCGTAATTACTAAAACTCTCCGACGTTTGTTTTCGTCTTACACCTGCCCCTTATGGTGGGATTTTTCATGGAATCTTTTTGAGTCGAGGGATTATTTTCGAAAAATGCCGATTCTACCCCTGTAGACGTGGCATTTGTTTATGCTACTTTTTTAAAACAAAAATTATCCTTGAGGACCTTTACACGGAATTTTTATTCTTCTTAAATAACACACTCACAACTCTTTTTACTATTATGGATAGATGGGGTGTTTTCGTAATTTAGCCTAAGTTCAAGGAATTTTCATAATTTACCATTTATTCTTTAAGTTGACTGACCTTACATATAATATTCAATTGATTTGGCTGCCACGTATCCCTTGTTTTAATTAGTTGTTTTATTTTATTTTATATCGACCTAAAAACAGTTGGCAAGAAATTTGAACTTGGGTTAATTTACACTTGTTCTCTTACTCCAACCGCTAGACCACCCACTACATGGCCAATTAAAGAAAATATTGATATATTGGGAATTGATATGATACATTTGAATAAAAAAAAAAGAGTTTTAATATTGTACAATTAAAGAGTTTCTAAAAAAAAAGAATAAAAAAAAGAGAGCTAATATAGTACAAGATATATAAATAGGGGGCTATATTGTTATTTAATATTGTTAGTACCTAACAAAATATTTAAAAGGGTTAATGGCATTTTGCACCCCAAACTTTGGTGAGTTTCGCACATTACCCCCTAGACTAAAAAAAAAGTTGCACGATGCCCCCCAAACTCTATTATTTGGAGCACCAATCACGAAATTGACTATTTCCGGCCAAAACTTCTCCGGAAACTCGAGTGTAGTCGGAGCTCTGATCAATTAGCATACTACACATTAGCTTTTGCGGTGGATCGTCGGAGCTTCGATTAGCTGGCTAAGCATTAGTTTTTTTTTTTTTTTGGTAAAAGGAAACCGCGGCCAACCATATAGATGCACTGGATAAACCTACACTCTCGTATGATAGCTTGCAAACCATATGAGAGACGTGGACCACATTAAGCTAACCATGTGACGCAACCTTATGCGTGGCTAAGCATTAGTTGACTTCAACATTTGTTAAGTAAATCGGAGCTCCGATAACATTTGTTGGCTAAGCATTAGTTGAAATTCATATTTCTCACTCGATTCCATCTTTTATTATCTCCGTACACAACTTGTGCAACACATCTTCACCCAGAATGTATCACGTTCCTGGATTTTTCTCTCAATTTGGTAAGCACACGGAAGTCCATGGGTAACACTAAGAACGTGGGTAGAGCTAGCCGAATCTTGTACAACTGGTTTACTGAGCTCATCATCCAACAAATCTAATGCCTTATATGTGACATTGCGTATCAAACCTTGAAAAACTGGATACACTGCTTTGTCCTTCCTGATAGGATTTTGAAAAATCCGTCTTAATCCTGGTTAGTTGAAGCTCAACCCCCGAATCAAGCTGAAATTGCACGGAGTTAACAGCTCCGGTAGATCCAACCCTTGGACGAACTGTGAGCACTCCCCACCCTAGTCGTAGTCATCAACAATTGCAACATATAACTAAAACATCAACAATATATTATAAAATGTAGAACTAAAAACCGGAAATACCTATTAGTCAACATGTTCCCAAAATGCGATGTTTTCTTGGGTTAAGTAATGGGCTTGCCTTGTTGGATCATAAAAACTCTTGACATCAAGAAAATGTGCGAAGTGTTTGTGCTCATAATAGTTCTCCCTGTAGATATCGAAAATTTGAGATAAATTACTAATTAATAACCAAGATAAATCGGTTATTAATTTAGGTCTCAAATTAAAGTCCATAACATATTTGGGCTTTAGAATGTCCGGCCCACTGTGCAAGTCGAGAAACCCTAACCCTAGCTTGTGCCTATAAAAGAAGATCTTTGGTGCATCTAAAAAAACAGACTCACACAGACACATATCGAGCTCTCAAGCTCACGTCTCGAGCCTCCGCCTCGAATTCATAACATATTTGAATTCGAGAGGTTCGTGATAGGAAATCATATGTTCAATTCCTCGAATTCATAACATATTTAAATTCGAGGTGTTCGTGATAGGAAATCATAGCTTCGATTCAAGAACAAGCTTTTAAGCCCTTGAATCAAAATTAGAATAGGAGAGAAGAATCAGGGGAATTACTGAGATTGTAATCCGCATCGTTTTGATTAATAAATTATTTGTTCCCTATTTTCTTGTCTTGTATTTTTATTATATTTTGCAGACTCGAAAAATTTGTGGTTAACACTCCCCCTTTACTGTGTTGGTAGTAGCTTAACCAAATTTGTTTTACGTCCTACTGTTTTTTATTTTTTTCCATCAAGCTATCTTTTACCCTTATTATGTTTTCCTTTGGGTTTTTTATTAGGAGTTGAATGCAATTAGTACTCTGGTGTTACATCCAATTGCTAAAAAACTATCCCGTGTTATTTTATTAGTAAAATGTAAAATTCCGATATATTTTTGTATTTTTAGATTGGATATTACTAGGGTTTATGAGAATTTGGGAATAAGAAGAGTAGAAGGATAGAGAGAAGGAGACGAGAGAGAGAGATAAAATTCTGAAAATTGATCATGCCTTTCTCATTCCTTCACAGCACCTTATAACAAACTGCTGACAAATCAAGTACTGAAATAATTAAATAAAAACATAAAATAAGGAAAATGACAAAACATAATAATAATTTTAGACTAGTAGGTTCAGGTGTTGTCTGTCCAATTAAGTCATCCGGGTCCCTCCTTTTCCAGCCCAGCAACAATCTGCAGGCCCACTCCTTCATTCCTTCTTGGCCCAACTATATCAATTGTCGATAGCTCCACTAATCCTGAAACGACGTCGCTCGATCGGTTCAATCCCCCTTTCTTCCAATTTCGCCCTAATCCTCGATTTCTTCCTTGATTTCTTAGATCCCCATTTCAGATCCTCTGTGAACGTGACACAAAACACCCCGTGATTTAGTTTTTTTTTTTTGCAGTTAGTACCCCTCTAACTCCCGGTCAGGGGTTGTACTTGTGTGCTAACAAAATTTGAATCATAAATAATACAGAAACGGGTACTAATTGCAATAAACCCTTTTTATTAAAACAAACTTAGAGGGAAGGTAATGCATATTGATAGTTGCAAAATTTAGAGTCAATGAAAATTATTTGTAATTATACTATTTTGAAGGGGTCTAGATGTAATTAGTCAATTATAATTTATAACCATTAAACAACAGACTGCACCTTTGTGCAACTTCATTTTGCACTGCAGTAGAATTTTCTTCACAAAAATCGATTTAAGAAGATGAGAATTTCTGCAATAGCGCCTCCTATTCGTAGAGCAATTTCTGCTAAATTTTCATAGCGTGCGCCACAAAGATAGACTTTTTTCACCTAACCTCCGAAGAGATTTGAGCTGTGCAAATGAAGTAGATGAAGCTATTTTCTTGTTTCGCAAAATGGTGAGAATGCGGCCGCAGCCCCCCATTTTTGAATTCACCAAACAATTGAAAGTTATTGTCAATTTGAAACAATACTCGGTTGCCCTCAAACTGTTCGACGAAATGCGTGAACTGGGTGCCCCTGTAAATGAGTACACAATGACCATCTTGATTAATTGTTGTTGCCTTTTGAAACGTGTAGACGTTGGTTTTGCTATCTTCGGCGTCTTCTTTAAACACGGTTACGAGCCAGATGTTACGACATTCACCGCTCTCCTAAAAGGGCTCTTTTTAAATGGTAAGGTGGCCGAGGCGGAGAAATTGTTCAAGAAGCTTTTGACTTCGAAAATTTGCGAGCCTAACGAAGTTACGATTCTTACTGTGATAGATGGGCTCTGCAAAACTGGACATGTTCTTGCTGCCCATGATTTGCTTTTCTTATTGGAAAAGACTATTTATAAACCCAATGTTAAGGCTTATAATGCGGTAATTAATGGCTTATGCAAGACTGAAATGGTGGATAATGCACTCGAGCTCAAGTCTAGAATGGTTGATAAGGGCATTTCACCTGACGTTGTCACATATAACTCCATGATTCAGGGCTTGTGCGATTTTGGTAGATGGAAAGAGGTCAAAGACTTACTGAATGAAATGGTGAATCACAAGATTCCGTTAGATGTTGTTACTTTTACTGTATTGGTGGACGCATTTTGCAAGGAAGGAAATATTAAAGAGGCTGAGGATGTTTTGAAAATTATGAAGCAACAAAATATTCGTCCTGATATTTTCACGTACAATGCGTTGATGGATGGGTATTGTTTGCAAGGGAAAATGGAAAAGGCGAAACAAGTATTTGATTCTATAACGGGCGACGGCCTTAAGCCATGTATACGGCACTTTAATCAACGGATACTGCAAGAAGGGTAAAGTTGATGAAGCTTGGCGTCTTTTCCTCGAAGTTTCTTCGAAAGGCTTAGAACACACGACAGTTACTTATAATACCATGATACATGGATTATTTAGTGAAGGCAGAATTGCCGATGGATGGAAACTATTCAACTATATGGAAGCTCGGCACGTACGTCCAGATTTACATACTTGCAATATTTTGTTGGATAGTTTGTGCAAAACTCATCAGATTGCCGAAGCATTTTCGTTTCTACGGGTGATGGAAGACAAAGGATTAATTCCTAATATAGTCACATACGGTATCTTGATTAATGGTTTGTGCAACGATGGGAAACTTGAAGAGGCAAAAAAGCTTTTAAAAGAACTTCCGTCCAAGGTTTGCAACCAAACTGTCAAGCTTATACAGTTGTTATCGATTCACTTTGTCAGGATGGATTTGTCGACGAGGCAAAAGATTTGCTTATAAAAATGGAGAGAAGCGGTTGTGTACCGAATAGCGTGACATACAACGTCATTATCCATTGCTTGTTGAAGAAGAAAGAACTTGACAAGGCAATGCCATTCTTAGAGGAAATGAACAAAAGGGGATTCTCAGCCGATGAAGCTTCATGTTAATTAATCACTTGCAAGGATCAGAGAAATATGATTTTCTTCTGGATATGATTAAGAAAGTTGTGCCGAAATTATAAATTATATATTTGGACTTCTGAAGTTTGATAAGGTTTTGCTAGTTTTTTTTTTTTTTTTTTTTTTTTTTTTTTTTTTTTTTTTTGTAAGAAGAATAGTTATTGGTTCCCCAATTCCCCTCCTGGTGTCTCGAGCCCATGACCAAACAGATCTAGGTGCAAGGTGTTTACCAACATGCTACCTTGTCATAAGGTTTTTGATAAGGCTTTGCTAGCTGGTCGGTCTGGTCTAACTTGTGAGTTTTGCCTTTGTGCACAGGCATTGTAATCCTTCAAAGTATATTTTGTAGGACAAAATGCACTTCACCCCTACAAATTTCCCATTTTCGCACTTTCTGTTGGCCGAAAACCTACACGCAAGTGCACGTATCGTACAAGTAATATAGTGGACTAAAAGTCCGGATATCGAACCCACAGGGAATATTTAATTATCTAATCCTAGACGCTAAATTCTACCAATTATTATCAAGCCCACCCTACACAGTCGAAAGATGATTAATAAACTAAATTAAACTAAATCAATTAAAAAGACAAAAACAAGAAAGCAATTAAAACGAAGATTTATCAGAGTAAACGAGCCTAGGATTTTATTCTTCCCCCTATGTGATTATTACTCCCCCAATTCCTTCAATTATGCAAGCAATTAACCTGGATTATTAACCTGAGATGCTAAAATAATCATAACCCGCTTCCGCGTGTATTACGATTCTAATACTCTAGATTCAATTACTATATTCCTATGCAATTAATTCTAGAACACGGCATTAAGCACAAATCTCAATAATGGCTACCTAAGAGATTAACTATATTCCTATGTTAATACCACAAAGGCTCTTCTACCACAGTTCTAATTATTAACCCGATCTTCCGATTCATGCGATTAACAATAACATAAAAGCACATAAGTTGATCAAGTTCATGCACTTAATAAAGCAAGTAGAAGAAATAATCCGGAATTAAAGCTTGCATAAAATCATAGAAAAGGGTTCACAAATCCCACATAGGGTTCCAAATAAAATCCTAGAAATAAAGACTTAGCTACTCGTAATTCTTATGATAAATAAAATAAAATAAATAAATTAAATAAGAAAAACTATACTTGAATCTTCGTTGATCTTCTTTGCTTTTGATTTTGCGTAAACAGATAGATCCTAAATTGTGTGCTTGGCTTGGTCTTATATAGGGTGAAGAACTTGGGGAAGAAGGCAGTTTCCTTGTGCAATTAAAATCCCTTTACTGCGCTGTTTCGGGGTCTCGGACGGCCGTCCCATAATTTGAACTAAAACTCGGACGGCCGTCCGAGCTTTAAATCTCCAGATTTTGGTTTTTTTCACTTTTGGCCCATATTTTCTCCAAAATTGCAGTTTTGACCCCATACTTTTCCAATTCTTCAATTTATACCTGAAATACAATAAATCAACTTTTTAAGCACCAATTATCGTTAAAACACGCCAAAAGCTCAAATAAGAAGATACAATAAAGTGTAAAAATATACACTTAACACACCCCCAAACTTGAACTTTTGCTTGTCCTCAAGCAAAATTTACCAATAAGCAAATAACTCAACGATAACATCTCATCACATAGATCAATAACCAACTTCACGTTTTCAGAACTTGTAATTATAATGACAATTCTTAGGCATTCGCATGCTCAAAATTCAACAACACTTAGTCACTCACCATTACCAAAAACCACAATTCATACAATTGCTTCAAGCATCCAATATTTGCAAATTAAAGATAGAAAAAATTTATACTTACATGCATATGCTTGACTCCAAATACTCACCAAATTATTCTACTCTACTAATATCGAATATTAAGCTATTGGGATCATTGGGGCTTTGTGGCTTTCAATTGTTAGGCTCTTTGGTTCGAGGTAGAAAATATGGGTATGTGTGGCTATTCTTCTTGAATTTAGGTGATTACGCCAAAATTTGAAAGATAGGCGTTTGAAACAATGAATTCACCTCTACGGACTTTAATAAACTCGATTTTCAAAAGTTCAACAGTCTCCACTTTTGCTTTTGAGGGGGATAATTACACTTTTCGTCCCTATACATTACTACTTATACGATTTTCGTCCCTAAACAAGATGAAGTTACAATTTTCGTCCCTATACATGTCACTTTTATGTTGTTTATGTCCCTCCGTCCATTTGTCCAGTTAGTTTGGACGGAAAAATCGCACGTGCGCCGCACATGACACACAAAAGCACCTCTACACCTCAAAACGTTCAGATTATTAGTTGACCACCAAGAATTTCACAATGTGAGACGACTGTTTGAGCTTCAACTCTTCTTCCGACCGTGCCATGATGTAATAATCCACGCCGTCGGACAGGTCTCCCATCGGAATCAAGGTTGGGGAAAATCGGTCCCGCAGATCCCAAGCCTCCAGCTCGGCGAGGCGGGTGACGCAGTAGAATAGCTTTTGCGCGGCAGAGTAAACGAAGGACTGGTAATCCCTGTTGTGGAGATTTGAAGACGGAGCGCCGATGGGGATCCACTGGGTGGTGCTGCGGCGGCTGGGGCAGCAGAAGGGCAGTCTTTGTTCCGGCCCGTACGTCATCATTGCGCGGCAGTTTTCTCCGACCCCCGATGGCGGCGGCGAATCCGAGGCTCAATACTTTGTCCTCAGCGAGGCTGTAGAACTTATAGACCATGCCGCCGCCTTCAAGAGCTGGTGGTAGCATCAGCCAAGGCGAGATTTTTGACGGCAAACTCGACGGGCAATGGACGGATTCAATGATGAATTCATAAGGAATTGAGAGATTTCGAAAATTGGGGCTTAGGGTTTTCCAGAGAATTTTGATATTTATAAAATTATTCTAATAATCTGAACATTTTGAGGTGTAGAGGTGCTTTTGTGTGTCACGTGCGGCGCACGTGCGATTTTTCCGTCCAAACTAACTTGACAAATGGACGGAGGGACAGAAACAGCATAAAAGTGACATGTATAGGGACGAAAATTGTAACTTCATCTTGTTTAGGGACGAAAATCGTATAAGTGGTACTGTATAGGGACGAAAAGTGTAATTATCCCCTTTTGAGGCAATGGATCGAGTTTTCAAAAATATTTCAACAACTAGTCCTTATTTCTCCCTTCTAGTCTCTTCTTCTTCTTTTTTCTCTCTTTTTTTTTTTTTTTTTTTTTAGAAGAAATATATATATATATAGAAGCATATATATTTATCTCTTTTTTTTTTCTTTTTTTTTTTCTTCGAAGAAGAAGAAGGACCTTATAAATTTTTCGACCGAACTCCACGGGATAATTTTCAAGAATCTCCACCTATTCTACCTTACATATTGGCTAAAAGAGAGAACACCTTTTCTCCGAGGCTCAAATCAAGGTTCTAAGGATAATTTCGATAAAAAGGTCGGCTTGAAAGGCTCAAACGGTTCAAAGAAGGCCCAAATCATATCCCAAATCACTTACTACTCAATACTTCGTATCATAAATTTCCTAAGGTGAGTCTTAAAACCGAACATAGCATGATCTAGCACAAATTAATTCCAAATTTAAAATACAAAACATTCAACAAAAGCACTGCACAAAATGTGATTCCTAACAATAATTCACTTCTAAGTCCCGTTGAATCGAAAGCTAAACAAACATCAAATCCTTATCACATAAAACAAGCAATTTCATCATCAAACATTGATCATCTCTCATCATCATAAATCATAGATGCATTTGACTCAAGCAATTTTTTTTTTTTTTTTTTTATATTCCGGAAAAACGAGAAAAGCAATAAAACAAATAAAACCTACTGCATGAAAATTAAAACAAAAAATTAAAACACAAATAAAGCGCACATAAAAGAACACAAGTAGTTAACCACCCCCAAACTTAAAATTCACATTGCCCTCAATGTGATTCGCCCAAAGTTAAAGGATAGAAAACACCTGTTTAAGCGTCGGTTTTCTTGCCCTTCCCTTTGCCTTTAGAAGTGCTTTCGCCGTGTGAGGTGCCCTACCCGTCACGTCCTCGTTTCCTCATAATTTGAGAATGCCTTTCTTGAATCCTCCCTGCACAAATCAACAAGAATCCACCAAGATTAAGTAGTATGTGTGTGTAGTTGGTGAATTTTCGGTGAAATTGGTCCAAGAAAATCGAAAATTTTGAAAAGAGGGGGTTAGGGTTCGAAGTGGGAGAGAAAGAGGGGTTGGATGTTAAATTATGGAAATTGTTTTTTTTTTTTTTTCCCCGCACGGCCGTGCGAAATTTAGGTGAAAAATCCGCACGGCCGTGCCCTTTCTCAAAATTGGGCAGTAGCCTCTTCAAATTTCGCACGGCCGTGCGAGATTTAGGTGTAAAATCCGCACGGCCGTGCCCTTTTGCGATTTTGGGCAGTAGCATCACCGAAATCTCACACGGCCGTGTGAGATTCCTGCCTTTTTCTTGCACGGCCGTGTGAATAATTTCAATTAGGTCCCTGAAAAATAAAAACTTCTTATTAGTGCCCCTGAAACTTTTTTTTTTTTTTTTTTTTTAGAAAAATAAAATAAAAACAAAACTAAAAATTTAAAATAACATAAAAAAATAAAAACGAAAGCTCGGGTTGCCTCCCGAGAAGCGCTAAGTTTAAAGTCTTCAGCCGGACGTTACTTCTTTATTTTCAAGCAAAAGTGACCGAAGTCACTTGGCATTCTTCACTCGCTTCCCAATACGATTTGAGCCGGCTCCGCTTCATTGAACGTATGATTTGAATCGCGCTCCTTTATTTTGACCACCTCGTGAGGAAGAATTTCTTGGACAATAAACGGCCGCGACCACTTTGATTTGCGCTTCCTTGGAAATAACCAAAGACGGGATTTGCACAATAACACCAATTGTCCTTTGTGCAATTCCTTTTTGATTTTCTCCTTACGACCACAATAGCTTGACTCATCCTTCTCTCGTGACTTGCTCGAGCCTTTGGGTGCCAACATCTTCCTTGCATTCTCATCGTCGTTATGACCTCGACTCACATGACTTTCTCTCGGAGGATTTAAAAGTGAGTCCATGAAATAGACTTGCTCCGTCCGATTCCCGTTTCCGCCATCATCTCCTGCACTCAAAGATTCTTTCCCATTGTCCAAGATCAAAACATCAAACTTTTCATTATTTGTAAAATCCATAAGCTCAATAGCAAAACAATCATTATTATCACATGGATTTTTATTAGTACTAAAAACATTGAATTTGATTGTTTGGTCATGCACAGTCATTGTAAGATCACCACTAGCACAATCAATTAGCGTCTTCGACGTGGCTAAAAACGGCCTCCCTACGATAAGAGGTATCTCCCTATCCTCATCTATATCTAGTATCACGAAATCGACAGGGAAGATAAATTTATTGACTTTCACTAGCACATTCTCGAAAATACCTTTTGGGTAAACTAAAGATCTATCGGCTAATTGAAGAGTTATAGCCGTCGGTTCAATTTCTCCTAACCCAAGATTTTTACAAGTAGAGTACGGCATAAGAT
>NW_012193028.1:296939-390734 GCF_000504015.1 Erythranthe guttata | reverse complement strand
CCCCCCCCCCCCCCCCCCCCCCATCTGCCATTTTCACCTCCGCCGTCGAGCCATCAACTGTACATATGTGTAACTTTTTTTCAATTGAAATGATTTTTTTTTTTTTTGCATTCTTATTTAATATTGAAATACTATTAAAAATTTATTGAAGAATTAATAATAAAAATACCATAATATTATAAGATTAGGAAAAATTGATTTTATTGTATAAACGACTAATTAAAAACATTATTTCTGAAAATACAATACATGTTTAATTATTTTTTACATATTTTTTATTTTTAATAATTACAAAATAATGAAATAAATTATATTTATTTAATTAAAAAAACTCTTTAATAAAATTTGGTATAGTCAAATTAGTTATAGTGTTTTTCATTAAAAAAATTAAAATAAAGAAATAAATAATATTTACGAATACAATATAATGTACTAATTCCTAGAAACCCTCCTATGGTATTTTTGTCATTTCAAATTTTTAGTACATTTATCGAATTCAATATTATTTGGACAGAATTGTAAGAGTAAAGTGATATTGGGGTTAAACTAACAATATATGTAAACAAAAGGAGTAGAAGTGCATGATCATGTGCCTCACACAGTGACTTTTCCGTCCAAACTAAGAACAATTTCAAACGGTGGACGAAATTGTAAAAAAAACTGGTTTTTTTGAGGACCAATTTCGTGCCAGAAAAGTTTTGAGGACCAAAATCGAAAAAAATATGTATAGTATAGGAACCAAAACTGTAATTATCCCACGTATCGTGTATATATGGTGGAATTTATTGCATGCATTTATTATGATTCACGGGCAGAAAAAGTTTTTCTAATTGGGTGTGTGTTTTATACTATGATATATTAACTAATACACAACTTCTTAGTTCACACGATAACATCACGATCGTTTTAGATGCAAGAAACCGCTCCATCCATCGGCAATATATTCTCCTTTTTTACCTTCTCTCATCCACCTCATGTCGACAATTTCGAGCATAAGGTTGTAGTTTACAGTTTTAATTTAAGAAATGTACGATATATAAGTTTTTTCCTGGTCGATTTATTGCTATTTATATGGGGGGGAAAAACATGCACACACAAAGATGACAGAACTTTGTTGAAGAATGTGGTAAGATGAGAAGTTGCCTTCAAATCACGAAAGTACTGGAGAAGCTTACTTACTTTTGATTTTTCAATTTTTTTTTTTTACTTATTTACTGATTTTAACAGCATATGTTACCAGGAACTTATCGTGTCAAACTGACAGTATTCATTTATCATAGACCGCTGGGATGCTGCCTTAGTCACATTCATATTCCTTCGTAATGGCTTTAAGAGCAATACTACGAAAGAAAGATATTTACGTCGATACAAGATTTAGTTAGCATTTTGACATATTCTGGTTTAAATGAATACTCTATTTGTATTATGGTTACATGAAGAAGTTCTTTTTTTTTTCATCGCATAATGTTGAATTTGTTGTTACAACTATTGTTTCTTATTTTCTTCAAAATAGTTGTCATCCCACATGAATTTATACTACTTTATGTCCAAAAAGTTTGATTTTGGTAAAGATGCAGTAGTTCGATAATGTTTCAGTTCTTCTTCATTATCATACGAGCTAGGCTTACTGTACATTTTTTTGGAAATGCTACAGTTATCATACAAGGGCTTACTGTACAATTTTTTAATTCTCTATTTTTCTTCGCCACTAACTGTCAATGTCCGCCGTAGATGTTGAATGACTCTCGAGCAGGCCATTTCTACAAATTTTGATCGAGCTACTAAGAAATTTGAGACAAAATCGATGGCAAAAGTAGTAGATTGAAAATGGGCTTTTGGTCCTAGCTAAATTAATTCCATTTTTCTTTTCTCTGTTGAAAACAAATTTTAGGCGCTTTTGATAAAAATGTTCTTTTTCTATTATGATCGATTAACTTCAATCTGAACTGTTTGTGTCTATGCGTAAAAGGTGTGATTTTGGGCTATTGATGGATGGTTTTAACTCATAGAAGGCATTGATAATAGACTTTGCTTCAATGGTCTTAACTGATTATTATGTTATTATGATCAATGGATATCTTCCATGAGTCAATTTGAAACATGTATAGATCATCTTACAATAAACTGTACAGATCATCTTACAATCTGAATTAAATAGGTGTATTTAATATAAGCTCTACTATTATGATCAGTGTTATTTGTTTTCTTTAACAAAGGCTTATCAAATGTGATATTTTTATGGTAGGACAAAAATATATGCTACAGTAACAGGTCCCTCATGTTAGTAAATTTTTAATACAAGTCAAATAAGGTAATAACACTATATTTTAAATTTCACAGCTAAATATTTTAATATTATTTAATATATAGTTTATTACAATTTTTATTGTCATGTAGTTAAACAATTACTTTCTTTCCCTTTTAGAATGTGACCCCGTGCAACGCACGTGGCACGGTTTCTAGTATATAGTAACAAGAAAAAATGTGCTAAACGATAAGAAAACCCTAATAGGAAAGACATAGATTCTCGCTCTGAGTTTGCCATGCAGATTTTCTCGTACCCGTCCGTGAAATTCTAATATGTAATTAATTGATTTATCAAGTGGTGACCGCTCTGTTAATTTAGTCGGTATATATATCTCGTATAATCACCCTCTCTCGAAGTAGCATTTCCTTATTTCTGTTATCTCTCTCTATATTATCTAAATTTTCAATTAATTTTCACATTTGGATAAAAAAAAAGAAAAAGAAAACTTCAATTACCTCAACACGCTATAATATAAAATATAATAAGAGAAATTCTTATAATTTTGCATACAAAAAGAAAATAGTAATAATATATATTTTTTTTCATCTCTTAATTTAAAACTCTTGAGAGAAAATCTAAGCCCATTTGGCTTTGTCTTCAGTTGTCCTTTACAAAACACTTTCCTTTTACCTAGGGTGACGCAGAACGGAAGCACGATAAATAATTAATTTCTACGAATTAATCCTATAGAACACAATCCTATAGAACACGATAACTCTGGAATCCACCAGATAATTGAGAGAAAACTCAGAAATTTTATTAATAATGAAAAGATGCTGAAAAATAAAACCTAGAGCAACTATTTATACAAAAGAAAACGAAAAACCTAATCAAACTAGGAAAACGAGAAAATTACCAAAAAAAGGCAAAAAAACGAAATAACTCCTAAACCTAATAGAATACCGAAAGTTGGAAACAATCCAACTTGGGGAATTCAAATCCGATTTTTCTAGAATTAATTATGAATTATTTAAAACTTTCCTAAAATAGCAAAAACGTCGTTTTGAAGGCCTAAACGACCTCGAAACACCTAAATCCATCACACATCACGGCTATGCCGTGCGCTTGACTCCCCTCGCCGTTCCGGTTCGGAAATGCTTGGCCCCACCCAATTCCGACTCCGCCACCTCTGCATCATAGGGCTTACGTCACTCCAACTCTAAAAAAAAGGAACAAGAAAAATCTGTGTACTCGTGCGCCGTTTCTTGTCTGAAATAATCCGACAAACAACATAATGGCTGTGTCTGAAGATCTCCACCGCCTAAGGCCACCTCCTGAACCACCGCCGCCGCCGAGGTCTGCCCTTCACTTCCGATATATGTATAGGAAGAATATAATAGGAGAAAGAGAGAAATAATAATACGTGATAGAATAGAAACCCCCCATTATGTTATGGGTTGATTAAATGGAATATATATAGAGAAATATTGCAAGGTAGTAGAGTTTGATTAGGTAACTAAATCCTAACTAATCTAGGTAGCCGAATCATACTAGAATCCTAATATTAGGAGAGTTCTATAATATAATATTCTCTAACACGCCCCCGCAATCGAAACGTGACGAACGTGAAGACTGGACAATCACTTGCTAGCACGCTCCCGCGGTCGGAACGAATAAACTCCAAACGTGAAGATTGGACAAGAAGCCGCGAAACACAGCGCTAGAGAATTTCTCTGTGTAAATATCTGTCCAATTGATAGAAAAAAAAAACAATAATAATAATAACGGGAGAGAGAAAAATAAGTAATCTTTTTTTTTTTTGGGTATGAATCGAGAGAGAGAAGATATGAGAGGGGGAAGAAGAATAATTAAAAGAAGATGGAGATTAAAGAGAAAACAAAAATAGATTAACAGACTAAGAAGAAGAAGATGTCGGAAAGAAAAAAAAATTATGTATATATAAGTTACCACCATCGAGGGAGGGAGGAAATTTGGGTGGTGTTCATGGAAAAGATAGAAGAAAATAGATAGAGAGAAGAGTACCACCACCGGGAGGGAGATAATTGGTTTGGTGGTCGCTGGCCATCGAGAAGAAGAGAGGCGGCGGCGGCTAGGTTTTAAGCCATGAAGAAGAAAAAGAAGAAAAGATAAAGAAGATGCACCACCGGGGGAGGGAGAAAATTCGGGTGATGTGCATGAAAAAGATAGAAAAAGAAAAAATATTAGAGTACCACCACTGGGGGAGGGGCCGCTAGGTTTTAAGCCATGGAGAAGAAGAAGAAGAAAAGATAAAGAAGATTCACCACCGGGGAGGGAGAAAATTCGGGTGATGTGCATGGAAAAGATAGAAAAAGAAAAAATATTAGAGTACCACCACTGGGGGAGGGAGAAAATTGGATGGAATATAGTATTAATTTGACAGTATCATTGTTTGTGCAGATGATACTGCAAAATTACCCTCACCCACTGCCTAGGTTTGGCAAAATGGCAAAATGGTTACATGGATTTTAACGGGTGGGGACTACTTGCTCGCCTGCTTGACTGTTAACCGAGTTGTTTTTCCCTTTTTATCCCTTGTAGAAATATTTTACTTTTAGTTTCTTGAAATCATATATGAACAAGTGTACTTGCGTTATGGTTTGTAGATTTAAATTTACTATGTACGGAACTACCTTTTCACGTTCATATGTCGTCTTACTCTTGAATTTATTTTTGTCCAATTTCACTTTATGAAAAAATTATTTCATGACATGTATTACCATGAAAAATCTCATCCCATATCTCATTATATTAGCTAATATTTTTTTAAGGGTAAATTGAACTTAACCCCCTGTGGTTACAAGTTTTTCCAGATGACCCCCTTGTACTCATAATATCAGCACATAACCCCCTTGTGGTTGATAGATGTAGCGTCTGTTATCTTGTGTCAAACTTCAAGGGGGTTATCTGCAAAAATTAAAGTGAAAGTGTAAGCACAAGGGACTTATCTGCAAAATATAGTATTTTGACGTTTGACACGTGTTGGTTGGAAATACCTACACGCAAGTGCACGTATCGTACAAGTAATATAGTGGACAATTAAGTCCGGATATCGAACCCACAGGGAATATTTAATTACTTAATCCTATACGCTAAATTCTACCAATTATTATCAAGCCCACCCTACACAGTCGACTTTAGAGAGAAAATTAACTAAATTAAACTAAACTAAATTAAAGCAAATTAAAACACACAAAGCAAGAAAGCAAATTAAACACGAAGATTTATCAGAGTAAACAAGTCTAGGATTTTATTCTTCCCCCTATGTGATTATTATTCCCCCAATTCCTTCAATTATGCAAGCAATTAACCCGGATTATTAACCTGAGATGCTAAAATAATCATAACCCGCTTCCGCGTGTATTACGATTCTAATACTCTAGATTCAATTACTATATTCCTATGCAATTAATTCTAGAACATAGCATTAAGCACAAATCTCAATAATGGCTACCTAAGAGATTAACTATATTCCTATGTTAATACCACAAAGGCTCTTCTACCATAGTTCTAATTATTAACCCGATCTTCCGATTCATGCGATTAACAATGACATAAAAGCACATAAGGTGATCAAATTCATGCACTTTATAAAACAAGTAGGAGAAATAATCCGGAATTAAAACTTGCATAAAATCGGGTTCATAAATCCCACATAGGGTTCAAAATAAAATCCTAGAAATAAGAAAATTAGCTACTCATGATTTAAGGAAAAACACAAATAAAATAAGTCATGAACGATAAATCTATGCTTAGAGTCTTCGAGTTCTTCGTCTTTGATTGCTCTTGAAATTGCGTAAAAAAAAATCCCCAATTGTGTGCTTGGCTTGGTCTTATATAGGGTGAAAAACTTGGGGAAGAGGGCAGTTTCCTTGTGCAATTAAAATACCTTTACTGCGCTGCCTCGGGGTCTCGGACGGCCGTCCCAAAATTTGAACTAAAACTCACACGGCCGTCCAAGCTTTAAATCTTCAGAATTTTGATTTTTTACTTTTGGCCCATATTTTCTCCAAAATTGCAGTTTTGACCCCATACTTTTCCAATTCTTCAATTTGTACCTAAAATACAACAAATCAACTTTTTAAGCACCAATTATCGTTAAAACACACCAAAAGCTCAAATAAAAAAGGTACGATAAAGTGTAAAAATATACACTTAACACACCCCCAAACTTGAACTTTTGCTTGTCCTCAAGCAAAATCTACCAATAAGCAAATAACTCAACTATTACATCTCATCACATAGATCAATGATAAACTTCATGTTTTCAGAACTTGTAATTATAAGGGTTAATAGCATTTCGCCACCTAGACTTTGCCTGTTTTTCACTTTACCACCTTAACTAAAAAAAGTTGCAAGGGCACACCCAAACTCACGTTTTTTACGCACATAACCCCCTACGTGGAATATTCCGGCGAATCTTCTCATTTTCCGGCGCACGCGCGATGCACATGCGTAATGGAAGGGTTTTTTGGTCATTTCACCTCAAAAATTTTATGGGGCCTGTTTTTTCTCTCTCTCTCTCCCTTGCTCTCTCTCTTTCTTTCTCGGACACCCACACATACAGACATCCCCATCATCAGCTCTCAGCGCCGGCGTCCAATAAACACACACACACACAATCAAACACATATTGAATTACCTAGCTTCTTCCTCGGCGCCTCTCTATCCCCACAAATCAGATCTCTACTCATCTCGCCTTCTTCAAACAGCACACACAAACACGCACCCCAGCGTGAAGAGTTTGCTTCTACAGAAATCCATTCCTTTGATTTAATTTTGATTTTTTTGATTTCGATTCAGATTTTCTGTGTGTATATATATGTGTAAGTATATATGAGCAATGAAGACTACTTGTAATTGGTCTCGTTCGTCGTAACGACATTCCAATGCCTTGCCGACTATCCTGTTATATCACCACTCATAAACTGAGCTCATAGGTAATTCACTTCAATTTTTTTTGTATGTATATATATGTATATATTTATATTTTATATAATTTTTTTTCTGGATTTTTTCGTTGGCCAATGATTTTAAAAAAATTAAACAATTATTTTTGTACTAACATTTTTCATTATTTTTGACGATTTTTGTCGTATTACATCTGGTATGCTAAATGAACAAAAAGAGTTATAAGATCTATAGTTCTTTGTTCTTTGTCCATGGTTTATATCCACATGATTTCATGTCATTTTGTTCAACGCGATAAGAAAATATCAGGTAATTGCATTTTTATCTCACATAACTTTCTCTTGTTTATGGATTCAGGTCAAAATGCTCTGAATATCGGAACTGGGGGAAGACCCCGGTATGGGTTATGGGTCGAGTTGGTGTTATTAACAGTTTGATAGGTAGGAATTCTGTGATACCAGTTTCATGGGATATGTTATTTTTCTTGTAGTTGGTTAGTATGAATATGTGTTTAAGTTCTCTGTTTGGTATAGATTAGCATGAGTCTTAAGAACTTATGGTTATTGCATTGATTTATGGATAGTAAAATGTAATGGTGGATTGTATATATGGATTTTTTTACACATCAAATTCATTTTTTTATGTAATTATAGAGACCTTATGTTTTATAAATTGCAAATTATTCAAAATTCAGAGCAATATATATATATATATATATATATATATATATATATATATTATTTATTTTATTTAAACTTTTTTTTTTGTTTTCTTTCTCTTATTTTTTCTAACGGCCATATCCGTTAGGAATTTAGAAGTAAGTGTTAAAACACAAACCGTTACAAAGATGTTTCTAACGGATAAGAACTGTTAGAAATATTTATTTTTGTAACGGTTTGTTAATTATTCTAACGGTTTATATCCGTTGGAAATATAGACCATTAAATTTCTCACGCACTATTTCTAACGGTTTTACCCCGTTAGAAAAATTATTTGTAATGGATATATCTGTTAGTAAATGGTGTTTTTGGTGTAGTGCAAGCATATGTCTGAATTACCACATGTGGATCAACCACATGATTTTATACGTTCACAGTTCCCATCACAACATTGCTCGCGGAGTTTCTTTTGGGAAAAAAATGATTCTTGACAAAAGCACAAAGAAAGAAGAGAAGCAGAAGAAGATTCGCCGGAATATTCCTCCTAGGTGGTTATGTGCGTGAAAAAAGTGAGTTTGGGTGTGCCCGTGCAACTTTTTTTAGTTAAGGTGGTAAAGTGCGAAAACGAACAAAGTTCAGGTGGCGAAATGCTATTAACCCTAATTATAATGACAATTCTTAGGCATTCGCGAGCTCAAAATTCAACAACACTTAGTCACTCACCATTACCAAAAACCACAATTCATACAATTGCTTCAAGCATCCAATATTTGCAAATTAAAGATAGAAAGAATTTATACTTACATGCATATGCTTGAGTCCAAATACTCACCAAATTATTCTACTCTACTAATATTGAACATTAAGCTATTGGGATCATTGGGGCTTTGTGGCTTTCAATTGTTAGACTCTTTGGTTCGAGGTAGGAAATATCGGTATATGTGGCTATTCTTCTTGAATTTAGGTGATTACACCAAAATTTGAAAGATAGGCGTTTGAAACAATGAATTCACCTCTACGGACTTAAATAAACTCGATTTTTAAGAGTTCAAAAGTCTCCACTTTTGCTCTTAAGATAATGGATCGAGCTTTCAAAACAATTCACAAACTAGTCCTTATTTCTCCCTTCTTGTCTCTTCTTCTTCTCTTTTTCTTTTTTTTTTTTCGAAGAAGAAGAAGGACCTTATAAAAAATTTCGACCGAACTCCAAGGGGTAATTTTCCAAGAATCTCCACCTATTCTACCTTATACATTGGCTAAAAGAAAGAACACCTTTTCTCCGAGGCTTAAATCAAGGTTCTAAGGATAATTTTGATAAAAAAAGTCGGCTTGAAAGGCTCAAACGGTTCAAAGAAGGCCCAAATCATATCCCAAATCACTCACTCTCAATACTTCGTATCATAAATTTCCTAAGGTGAGTTCTAAAACCGAACATAGCATGATCTAGCACAAATTAATTCCAAATTTAAGATACAAAACATTCAACCAAAGCAATGCACAAAGTGTGATTCCTAGAAATAATTCGTTTCTAAGTTCCGTTGAATCGAAAGCTAAACAAACATCTAATCCTTATCACACAAAACAAGGAATCTCATCATTAAACATTGATCATCTCTCATCATCATAAATGATCAATGCATTCGACTCAAGCAAATATTTTATTTTTTTATTTTTATTTTTTTTATATTCCGGAAAAAACGATAAAAGCAATAAAAACAAATAGAACCTAATGCATGCAAACTAAAACAAATAAGCGCAAAAACATGTTTTTCACCCTCAAACTTAAAATTTCCGTTGCCCTCAACGAAATTAGCACAAAGTCTAAGGATAGAAAACACCTGATTTAGTCGGAGTCGATGTGATTGGGGTGCTCCTCCCTCGCTCTCTCACGCTTGTCCTCATTGGAAAACTCGGGTACGGGCGGTGGCACTTTTTTTTTCCCTTTCCCTTCCCTTTGGAAGATGATGCTTCGCTCATGCGGCCTCGTTTGTTGGACGACATAGTTGGGAGAGAGGTTGGAATAGATTCGGTGAGAATTGGTTGACAATTGAACTCAAAATTTGGTTGGAGAAATTGTCGAACACCTTGTGGGCGTGCCTTGAATAAGTAGATTTTGGAGATTTTGGTTTGATTCTCTAGCTTCCTTGTGTGTGGGATTTGGAGAGAAGGAACGAGGAGGGTTAAGCAAATAATGGGGGGCGAAAATCTGATTTTTAAAATTTAAAACGCCCCAAATAGGTTCGGACGGCCATCCCGGTGTTTGTGCTAAATGTCGGACGACCGTCTGACATTGTTTTCTCCTTACTAGTCGTGAGATGGCCGTCCCACATTTACACCTATTTTTCGGACGGCCGTCCCATGGGCAAAGATGACAATTTTTTCGTTATGTTTCCCAGACGGCCGTCCGGGATTTTGCTTGCAATTTCGGACGGTCGTCTCGACCCCCTGACCATGTTTTCGACCCTGAAAATTAAAATTTAAATAAATTAATTAGAATGCATGCCTATGACAATAAAAACGAAACGAAAAATTAAAGAAAACTACGAAAAAAAATAAAGCTCGGGTTGCCTCCCGAGAAGCGCTAAGTTTAAAGTCTTCAGCCGAACGTTACTTCGTTATTTTCAAGCAAAAGTGACTGAGGCCACTTGGCATTCTTCACTCGCTTCCCAATACGGTTTGAGCCGGCTCCGCTTCACGTTGAACGTACGATTTGAATCTCGCTCCTTTATTTTGACCACTTCATGAGGAAGAATCTCTTGGACAATAAATGGTATCGACCACTTTGATTTGCACTTCCTTGGGAATAACCACAGCCGTGATTTGCACAATAACACCAATTGTCCTTTTTGCAATTTCCTTTTGAATTTCTCCTTACGACCACAATAGCTTGACTCATCCTTCTCTCGTGACTTGCTCGAGTCTTTGGGTGGCAACATCTTCCTTGCACTCTCATCGCCGTTAAGACTCAAACTCGTATGGCTTTCTCTCGGAGGAGTTGAAATTGAGTCCATGAAGTAAACTTGCTCCTTCCGATTTTCGTTTATGCCATCATCTCCTGCACTCAAAGATGTTTTCCCATTGTCCAAGATCAAAACATCAAACTTTTCATTATTTTTAAAATCCATAAGCTCAATACCAAAACAATCATTATTATCACATGGATTTTTATTAGCACTAAAAATATTGAATTTGATTGTTTGATCATGCACTGTCATTGTAAGATCGCCACTAGCGCAATCAATAAGCGTTTTCGACGTGGCTAAAAACGGCCTCCCTACGATAAGAGGTGTCTCCCTATCCTCATCTATATCAAGTATAACGAAATCTACCGGGAAGATAAATTTACTAACCTTCACTAACACATTCTCTAAACTACCTTTTGGGTAAACTAAAGATCTATCGGCTAATTGAAGAGTTATAGCCGTCGGTTCAATTTCTCCTAACCCAAGATTTTTAAAAGTAGAATAAGGCATAAGATTAATGCTCGCGCCTAAATCAATGAGCGATCTAAATTTTTTACCTCCTATAGTACAAGGAATAGTAAACTTACCTGGATCGCCGAGTTTTTGTGGAAGAGGCCGAGTAAGAATTGCACTAATTTGCTCCGTGAGTTGGATCATCTTGTTCCCTTGCAATTTCTTACTTTTCTTCACGAGGTCCTTGAGGAACTTCACCCACTTTGGCATCTTTTGAAGTGCTTCAATGAAAGGAATATTTATGCGAATTTCCTTCAACTTGTCCAAAAATCTTTGATTCGGCGTCGAGCTTCTTCTTTATAAACTTTTGAGGATACGGAATTGGAGGGACTTGTGAAGGCACCGTTGATGGTGGCTCTTCATGAGTTGATTATTTTTCCTCATTCACTTTCGGCTTCTCGATTACCGTGTTTCTCTTCTCTTTTCGTGGGGCTTCCTCCAATTGCTTCCCGTTCTTCAAGGTGACTGCTTGGCACGTCTCGACCTCGATCTTTTTCGTTAGCAATCGTTGTGGATATGGGATTGGTTCCACCCATTCAGCTACAGTGACTTGCGGCTTTATTTGAATTTCTTCCCTTTTTTCGATCTTGACATCGATAGCTTGGCACGTCTCGAACTTTTGCTTTCGAGGATCTTCCGTATTCGATGGCAACGCTCCAGCTAGACGGTTCTCTTGATTCAAAGCAAATTTAGCGAATTGATTCTCCAAATTCCGCAGCGAGGACTGGGTAGAGGTCATGAATTGGGCCAATATCTCCTCCGTGTTTGATTTTTGGGCCGGTGGATTGTTGCCTTGATAGATTTGTTGAGGAGGGGCTTGATTTTGAAATTGACCTTGAGTTCTTTGATACCCTTGGCCTTGTTGATTTCCTCCATATTGCCCTTGTGATCTCCACCCTTGATTTTGGAATTGGCAAGGCGCGTTATTGACGTAGTTGAGCGATTCCACATCTTGTTGGCATTGGAGCGTGTAGTGATTTCCACCGCAAATTTCACAACATGGAGAATCAATTGCTTGGACTTGTTGTGGTGGACTTGCTTTGATGTTCTGTAGAAGGAGTTGATTTTGTTGAGAAATTTGGGTCACTTGAGCTTGAAGGGCAGTAATTGCATCTAACTCCAACACTCCGGGAATTTTCTTGGCTCCACTGACCGTCCTCTCGCTTGACTTGGCAAACCGATTTTGTGCAATTTGATCCAACATGATAAATGCATCCGGTATCGATTGACTCATGAATTTCCCACGGTTGATGCATCTAAGACGGTTCGTGCATTCTCGTTAATCCCTTGGTAGAAGATGTGGATTTGCCACCATTGTTCGACTCCATGTGTTGGACACTGCCGCAAAAGAGTTTTAAATCTCTCCTATGCCTCGTATAATTGCTCGCCTTGCTCTTGGACAAAATTATGAATTTCTCGTCGGATTCTCTCGTCCTTCTCAGGTGAGCTATAAACTTTCATGAAAAGGTTGAGGAGTTGAGGCCACGACGAGATAGAGTAGGGGGCTTGGGACATCAACCACTGGCGGGCTCTTCCTTGTAAGGAGTGCTTGAAGAGAATTAATTGAAGCGCCTCTTGGGAAACGCCGTTTTGACGGTGAGAATTACAGGTATCTAGAAAATTAACAATGTGAAGATGGGGATCTTCACCCGCCAGTCCACTAAATAGCCAGTTATTTTGGAGCATCGTCAAGAGGCCTTGCTTGATCTCAAAATTGTGCGCCTCAATAGGTGGATATTGGTGTTCGGGCGGAATCCGTCGAGAGTAGGGATTATGTAGTCTTGAAGTGCCCGTGGCCGAACTGCTGGCTGTAACTAAGTTGAGGGGGTGGGTCTTCGATGCGAATTCCATTCGCATCGAGTAAGCGACCCTCTGCGTCTCTGCGTTCTTCGTCTGCCATTATATTGTTTGCACGTTGACGTCTCCTAGTGGCTCGAAAAGTACGTTCGATTTCGGGATCAAACGGTTCTCGAGCAAGATCGAGTCTCCTGCGCGTACACAGTACCTAAAAAGAAAAATAAAATAAAACAAAAATTAAATGGGTGAATCGTGAAAATTGTTCAAATCTAGAGCTAGAATAAAATAAACAATTAAAATAATTCCCCGGCAACGGCGCCAAAAACTTGTTGGTTGGAAATACCTACACGCAAGTGCACGTATCGTACAAGTAATATAGTGGACAATTAAGTCCGGATATCGAACCCACATGAAATATTTAATTACTTAATCCTATACGCTAACTTCTAGCAATTATTATCAAGTTCACCCTACACAGTCGACTTTAGAGAGAAAATTAACTAAATTAAACTAAACTAAATTAAAGCAAATTAAAACGACAAAGCAAGAAAGCAAATTAAACACGAAGATTTATCAGAGTAAACAAGCCTAGGATTTTATTCTTCCCCCTATGTGATTATGATTCCCCCAATTCCTTCAATTATGTAAGCAATTAACCCGGATTATTAACCTGAGATGCTAAAATAATCATAACCCGCTTCCGCGTGTATTACGATTCTAATACTCTAGATTCAATTACTATATTCTATGCAATTAATTCTAGAACACAGCAATAAGCACAAATCTCAATATTGGCTACCGAAGAGATTAGCTATATATATTCATCTGTTAATACGACAAAGGCTCTTCTACCATACTTCTAATTACTAACTCGATCTTGCGATTCATGCGATTAACAATAACATAAAAGCACATAAGGTGATCAAATTCATGCACTTAATAAAACAAGTAGGAGAAATAATCCGGAATTAAAACTTGCATTAAATCATAGAATTGGGTTCATAAATCCCACATAGTGTTCCAAATAAAATCCTAGAAATAAGAAAATTAGCTACTCATGATTAAAGGAAAAACACAAATAAAATAAGTCATAAATGATAAATCTATGCTTAGAGTCTTCGAGTTCTTCGTCTTTGTTATTTCTTGTTGCTCTCGAAATTGCGTAAAAAAAATCCCCAATTGTGTGCTTGGCTTGGTCTTATATAGGGTGAAAAACTTGGGGAAGAAGACAGTTTCCTTGTGCAATTAAAATCCCTTTACTGCGTTGCCTCGGGGTTTCGGACGGCCATCCCTCAATTTGAACTAAAACTCGGACGGCCGTCCGAGCTTTAAATCTTCAGAATTTTGTTTTTTTCACTTTTGGCCCATATTTTCTCCAAAATTGCAGTTTTGACCCCATACTTTTCCAATTCTTCAATTTGTACATAAAATACAATAAATCAACTTTTTAAGCACCAATTATCGTTAAAACACACCAAAAGCTCAAATAGAAAGGTACGATAAAGTGTAAAAATATACACTTAACAACACGCACAATTTTTTTTAACGGAAAAACTAACGGAAGCTACCCCTATCAACCATAAGAGGGTTATGTGCTGATATTACGAGAGTAAGGGGTCCTTTGCAAAAGTTTGTAACCACAGGGGGTCAAATGCTATTTACCCTTTTTTTAAACAACAAATATTGTTTTGCCTTATTTCTGAGCAATACGAGGTTCACGTGGTCAATAAGATGCCATTACCCACAATGAAATCGCATTGCACATCTAAGATAATGATTTAAGAACTTACTACTTTGATCCAAATTATGATTTTAATTGGAAATTTTGTGAGAATAATACTGGAAATACTTTCTACTTTTGTCATCTTTCGTGGTGTAATGTGGAAGTATCTTTTGATGCATTTACATCCCATTTGAAGGACGACCCTTGTACTGACAGTATATGTTATTTCGAAGCAAGGAGAGATGGTATTTATTTCTCTGGTGGGGATCTTCCAAGAGCAATGAACAAGATGTATGACGGGAAAAATCATACTGGACAGTCTGGACAATTTTATTAGCAAAACTACTCCCCTAAAATCGCACAATTTAGAGATTGTGCTAAAAAAAACATCATAGGCCATTTTCGGTAAACTAAAGGAGTAATATAATTTGCTTTTGTAGGCCCTCAAGGAGACAATATGGCTCTGAAAGATTTTGTTTTTGGACAAAATGCACTACACCCCCTATAAATTTATCATTTTGGCACTTTGCCCCCTAAAATTTAAAAAAAAAAAAAAAAAAGAATACTCCCCCTTCGAATATTATTTTGGTCGTGCTTTGTCCCATAACCCAATTTTTGGAGGGCATTGTGCGACAAAAATAACATTTTTAATGGACAACATGCAAAAAAGTAGTGTTGTTAAGGGGAAACGTGCAACAAAAATACTCAATTTCAATGAATAATCCATCAAGGTTTTGCTATCGTGACATTCAATTTTAAAAATTTTGATGGGGTAAAGTGCGAAAATTAGAAATTTGCAGGTGGTGATATGCAATTTGCCCTTTGTTTTTTTAACTTTGAGGGGGAAAGTGCGGAAATTAGAAAATTATTGGGAAGAAATGCAATTTGCCCTTAAAATAACATTAAAAAACAAAAAACAAAAAAAAAACAAAAAAAAATAAATAAATAAATTCGGTAGTCTACGAGCCTTCTTCTTCTGTAGGTACCAGTTCATTCTTCACTGAAATTATCTTCATAAAAAAGATGAGAGGAACCGAAATACTGATTCGTAGAGCATTATTTGCTAAATCTTCCCACCATTACGCTATTTTTACTTATCCCTTTTCTTTCTTCTGTTCAAATTTTCACAAAGATCGATCCTTTTCACCTAAACCCAGAATAGATTTGAGTTGTATAAATGAATTAGATGATGCTGTTTTCTTGTTTCGTCAAATGGTTAGAATGCAGCCACAGCCTTCCGTTTTTAAATTCACCAAACTACTGCAAGTTATTTTCAAGATGAAGCAATATTCGGTTGCCCTTAAACTGTTCGACGAAATGCGTCAATCGGCTGCCCCTATGAACGAGTACACGATGAACATCTTGATTAATTGCTGTTGCCTTTTGAAACGCGTAGACGTTGGTTTTGCTGTGTTCGGCATCTTCTTTAAACAGGGCTACAACGCAAATGTTGTGACATTCACCACTCTACTAAAAGGTCTCTTTCTAGATGGTAAGGTGGCCGATGCGGAAAAATTGTTTAAGCAGCTTTTGATTTTGAGACTTTGTGAGCCCAATGATTTTACAATTGTTACTGTGATAAACGGGCTCTGCAAAAATGGACATGTTCTTGCTGCCCATGATTTGCTCTTGTTATTGGAAAATACTATTTATAAACCCAATGTTATGGCTTATAGCGCTGTGATTGATGGCTTATGTAAAGTCGGAATGGTGGATAATGCACTCGAGCTGAAGTCTAGAATGTTTGATAAGGGCATTTCACCTGACGTTGTCACATATAACTCGATGATTCAGGGCTTGTGCGATTTTGGTAGATGGAAAGAGGTGAAACACTTGTTAGATGAAATGGTCAACCACAAGATTTGTTTAACTGTTGTTACTTTCAATATATTAGTGGACTCATTTTGCAAGGAAGGAAATGTTAAAGAGGCTGAGGATGTTTTGGAAATTATGAAGCAACAAAATATTCATCCCGATATTGTCACCTACACTGCACTGATAGATGGATATTGTTTGCAAGGGAAAATGGATAAAGCGAAAGAAGTATTTGATTCTCTAACGGGCAACGGCCTTAAGCCATGTATTATGAGCTACGGCACTTTAATCAACGGATACTGCAAGAAGGGTAAAGTGGATGAAGCTTGGCGTCTTTTTCTCGAAGTTTCTTCTAAAGGCTTAGAGCACACAATAACTACCTATAACATCATGATACATGGACTTCTTAGTGAAGGTCGAATTAATGATGGATGGAAACTTTTCAATGATATGGAAACTCGGAAAGTGCATCCTAATTTAAGTACTTACAATATTTTGTTGGAATGCTTGTGCAAGACTCATCAGATTTCTGAAGCATTTTCATTTCTACGGACGATGGAAGATAAAGGAGCAAGTCCCGATATAATCACTTATCGTATCCTGATTAACGGTTTGTGCAGGGATGGGAAACTTGAAGATGCAAAACATCTTTTAAACGAATTTCCGTCTAAAGGTTTGCAACCTGATTGTCAAGCGTATACCATTGTTGTTGGTTCACTTTGTCATGAAGGATTTGTAGACGAGGCAAAAAATTTGCTTGTGAAAATGGAGAGAAGTGGTTGTGCACCGGATAGCGTGACATACAACAGCATAATCCAGGGTTTGCTAAAGAGGAAAGAGGTTTGCAAGGCAATGCCATTCTTAGAGGAAATGTACAAAAGGGGATTCTCGGCGGACGCAACTACTTCGTCCATGTTAATTAATCACCTGCTGCAAATATATAACAAAGGTATTGTTCTTCTAGAAATGATTAAGAAAGTTGTACCAAAAATATAAATTATTTATTTGAGCTTTTGTCTGTAATAAAACAAAGTTTTGCTATGTCTATAATGACTAGGTATAGTTGCCTGTTGGTCTTTCTTTCATGACTTGGTACTATTTTTGCGATGTGTTTCCGATTAAAGCGTGTAAATAAACGTGTATATCATGTTGGCGTAGTGAATATCCTTTCAAATTAAATGCACATCCCATCTTTTCCGCCCTTTAATTCTCCTACAACTTAAATGATTTGGGCTGAGAACCTTATATTTAGATTTGAGAAAATTACAGTTTTCATCCCTCAAGTTTGCACTGGTTTTACATTTGGACATCATGTTTAAAAAAACACATTCGGTCCTCATGTTTCAACAATTTGACACTTTTTGTCTTTTTCTTCAATTTACCGTTAGTGTTTCTTTTAAGAGAGTGATTAACGCATGCCTGATTCCGTTAGTACTAACGGAAAATTAACAGAAATGATCAAAAGTGTTAAATAATTGAAATATGAGGGACTAAACTTGGGAACCAAATGCGAAGTCAAGGTAAACTTGAGGGACAAAATGTGTAATGTTCCCTTTTAGATATCTTTGGTTAATCACGGAGAACCCTCAAATCACATTTGCACATAATACCAAGTTACCAAGTCATTTGATATTTGCCTTTTACCAATATCTGTTGAATGACCATCTCAACCAAAAGCTTAAGCTCTTGGTTGAGATGGTCATTCAACATGGTATTTCACTAACAGCATGCGGGCGAATTACATTTGAAGCCTTGCACTTGAAATATTTTTAAATGGGTGGCGGTGGGATTCGAACTTAGGACCTTTTCACTTGGCCTGACTCTGATACCATGTTGAATGACCATCTCAACCAAAAGCTTAAGCTTTAAATTAAGGGTCTATTAGACATAACCCCCTTAAACATTCAAATAATAGGGGTAGACCCAAACTTAACATTGCGATTTTGATAAAAACCCAAACGTTTGTAAATTACATAATTACCCTCAATCAAATCCCACAAATCCCGTTAGTTTACCTTTTGAAATAATATCAAATATCTCCCTATTTTCCCGTTAAAACGTTATCACCACAAACCGACTATGAAAAAAGCTGCAAAACCTCCCGACCGGCGAAATTTGCACTGCCGTGAAACGATGATTTTCGTGGACTCCGAGCAAGCCGCCGTAGGTACGTATTCGCCGGTCGCTATCGTCCATCGATTTGTTGATATGTTTTGGCTAAATCGACTATCACGTTTGTGTAATTGCAGATATGTTATAATCGCATACCGAAGTGATAGCGTCGTTGGCCGCCGTCGCCGTCTATCGTCCATCGATTTGTTGATATGTTTTGGCTAAATCGACTATCACGTTTGTGTAATTGCAGATATGTTATAATCGCATACCGAAGTGATAGCGTCGTTGGCCGCCGTCGCCGTCGCCGTCACTGCTCCAATCTAGGGTTTCTGAAATGTAGGATTACTGAAATCTAGGGTTTTGATGATTCTTCGGCCCATAGTTGATTAACGAGATGCATAGTCGAATTACATCTGTATTAATATACTATCCCATATCACTTAATACACTATACAACAGATATAATTTTGCTATGGGTATCGTTAATCGTCTATGGGCCGAAGAATCATCAAAACCCTAGATTTGAGCGGTGACGGCGTCGGATTTGTGTTTTAAATATAATAGAATATCTCATATCTTTTACTAGACTATCCCATGTATCTAATTCGACTATGGGTTTAATTAATTGACTATTGGAAAAATAATAATATATATGGAAACTGAATAATATGTTTGATTGAAATACTAATCAATTAGGGTAATTTTCCTTATTATATGAAAACGATTAGGTTAAGTAATAATATATATGAAAAATAATAATATATATGGAAACTGAATAATATGTTTGTTTGAAATACTAACCAATTAGGGTAATTTTCCTTATATCATGTAATAGACTGTGTTATTGAGCTAATTCGACTATGGATCTCGTTAATCGACTATGTAACCCGTATTATTCATCCACCTAGTATATTAATAATTACAGTATAGTACATTAATCTGATATGATAGTATATTACGGTTATAATAGTGACATGAAATTGTGTTACAAACAATATAGCACTGAAATGACAAGAACATTGAGAACAACACAAACGTAAAGTATTCCAACATAACCAATAAAATAGTACATTAATAATCTCATAATTTCAAAAGAGAAGCGACAAGCCCTTTTTGTCTTCTTCAACATGTTTGGTATATTTTTTTTTATAGTGATCTATCTCATCAAATTTAAATTTAGAGGTCTCATCGACCTCCATGTTCGTGCTATCTGTGATATCTGCACCAAGTCGGCCTAGATTGGCCAAAGCGTCTGCTGTTTGATTTTTCGCCCTTACGACGTGGAGAATACTAGTAATATTGAACTTTGTCATATCAGTTCGCACAGAGCGTAATATCTGTTGAGCATCCGCATCCTTGTACCCACTCCCATTGTTGATTACATAAGCCAAGTTTTTGGAATCTGTCTCAAAAATTAATTTCTCTCTGTCTTCTTTCTTCGGAAAAAGTTTTAAGCACCACACCAAACTATTCGAAAAGGCCTGTAGCTCTCCTACATTGGTTTTGCCCGATGTGTTTTTCCAAACTTGTTTATGAAGCACCTCCCCGAGGTGGTTTCTGATTACGGCACCACTGCCCTCACCCGTAAGAATTGAATTTTTTACGATACGGCCCTGACTTGTAGACTTTGATTTATCCTTAATCTCCACAAACTTGGCTGAATAATCCATCGATATTTTGAGTTTTCCCATCGGTGGGGCTTCCCACTTGAGACCCAATAGCAAGAATAAAAACATAAAAATTTTAATCAATTTTTATTCAAAATAAAAATGAATAAACAAATCAAAACCTGAGCTGATGAAATGTGGTGGGGATGAATACAGAAAAAGAGAACCTTGGGGGCGGGCTCGGAAGGATGGAGCGGAGGGTTGCCGGAGGAGATCGGAGCTTCGGGGGAGATCTTGGCGGAGTAATGACGGATGTAGGGAGACGAGATTCCAAACATTCTCCGAAGGGCTAACATTGTCATCGGGATGGAGTGAACGCCGATTGAGGCAGAGTTGTCGCGAGAAGAGAGGAGGGTTTTAGGGGGTTCGGGTTTTTATGTTGTGGGAATAGGGTTTTTCTTAATAGACTATCACATATCATTTAATATACTAGCACACTAGTATATTTTTACTATGGATCTCGTTAATCGACTATGGGCCTAAGAATGAACAAAACCCTAGATTTGAGAAGTGACGGCGGCGGATGGGTCCTTTAAAATTAATAGACTATCCCATATGTTTTAATATACTATCCCATGTATCTAATGCGACTATGGGTTTAGTTGATTGACTATTGGAAAAACCATAATAAATATGGAAACTGAATTAAACAAGACTACGAACGATTTTTAATGTACTACCCAGCACACTTAAATCGGCTGTTATAAACAAATAAAGCAACTATCGATTGGGATGAAAAACTCACTCGACCACAGCGGACAATTATTCCGATTATTGCATAAACCAACTACGAAGCTCATATAAAACAACTCTGGTCCGATCTGCGTGAACCATCCTCTTCTAACTCTGTCAATCCTCTTCCAAACAAACATCATCCGGCGAAAATAACGATGTATGTGTAATCAAGTATCAACACAACTCTTAAAAACTTCTGACCACCGTAGACATTAAAAAGCGATTAAAACGATGGAACGCTGGATAAATCTTCAAAAAAAAAATTCTACACGATTTGATAGACACGATTTGATATAACGGCCAATGATCTGACGCTGTTTTATTCCGTGATTTTAGGCAACGTATTAGCAAATCTCAAATCACGTAGTAAAGGAAATAAATGCGGATTAAAAATAAAACAGGGGTGTTAAAGGAAAATTACATAATAAATTTTGCCAAGTTGTCAAAATTGGGTCTATCTCAAAAAGGGGAAAAAAAATTGGATCTACCTCATTAGAAAATGTGAACAAGGGGGTTATCCCTAATAAACCCTTAAATTAATCATAAATCCTTTGTTACCTAATATACCCAAGTTACCCTTTTTACTTCATCAGCTCTACTTTTTGAAACACGTAGTCATTCACTAATCCACTCTCCCCCTTCTCTCTCTTGCGACACTTCTCCATCAATCCACTTCAAAGCTCATCACCGTAGTTTTGATAGTAATTCGCCGGAGTTACTGCTCGAATGATTACGATCTGCTCAACCCGCCGGCGGAGCTCGAGAAGAGGAAGCACAAACTCAAGCGCCTCGTCCAATCCCCAAATTCTTTCTTCATGGTATTTATGTTCTTCCATTTTCAATTTATTTAATTATATATGATTTATTTATTTTTATTTATGTTTTATGTTTAATTCGATGTTTGTGTAATTGTTGTATTCCCAGGATGTCAAGTGTCAGGGTTGCTTCAACATGTAAAGTTTCTATCCTTTTTTTTTTTTTGTATTTCTAGTTTCACATTTAATTTTTAATTATTTGATTTCATGTATGGTTAATTGAAAGGGTAAATTACAACCTCCTGTGAGGTATGGTCAAATTACGAAACCCCACTCAGATTTGGGTAATTAGAACCACCCAACAACTATAAATCTTCTTGCACGTACCCCTATGCGGTTTTAAATTTAGTGGAATCTTCTAGATTATATGAATATTCTCAATTTTGTACCCGTTTAATCCCATTCAAGCTCCACATTTTGAAGTTAGATGATTATAAGATGTGTTTTTTGGCTTGTATATATTAGATTCTGGTGCATCAGAAAGATTTTGGTGCATCAGAAACTGTATTTTTGTACAAACTAGAGAACATTCCACGGAATTTAGATGATTATGTTGAATTTGACACCATAACTGTGGATGTGTAAGAAGGAAGATCCATAGTTGAGGGGTAGATGTAATTATCCAAACATGGGGATTTTTTCGTAATTTGACCATAACTTAGGGGTGGTTGTAATTTACCCTTATTGAAATTAGGGTTAATAGCATTTTCCCACCTAGACTTTGCCCGTTTTTGCACTTTCCCACCTCAACTAAAAAAAGTTGCACGGCGGCACCCAAACATTCATTTTTGATGCACATAACCACCTGGAGGGAATATTCCGGCGAATATTCTCATTTTCCAATGCATGCGCGATGCACATGCGAAAATACAAGGGCTTTTTCGTCTTTTTACTTGAAAATATGATAAGGGGTGAAATTGAAAGTACCAGGGACTCAATTGAACTTAACTTGAAACTTTCACAAGTTCCACCCATCATCTTCTTCGTCCTTCTTCAGCCCACCGCCGACGACGATCCGGTTCCCGGGCAACCCGATCGAGCAGGAGGCGTGCGGCGTGCCATGGGGCGTGACGCTGACGCCGTTCGCGGCCAAGGACGAGAACGACATCCCGCCGGTGTACGGCTCCGGCGGGGAGCTGTTGCCCCGATGCGAGAATTGCTGGGCCTATTACAATACCTACTGCGAGCAGGATCAGTGGTCATGGGACTGCGCTCTCTGCGGCACCACCAATGGCCTCTCGTCGGAGTCCATCATGCGATACTCTCTCCCACACTCCTCCCCGGAGAATATGTCCTCTTTCATCGACCTCGAATTGCCACGTAATTATCATATGTCAATCATTTCAATTTTTGTTTTTCCAATTAATTATTTCGATTTCGAGGAAGTGCAATTCACTAACTGAATTATCAATCTTTTGAATATAGCTTATGTGTAGTGAGTTTCTATTTGTTTTTGCCTGGGGTTAAACTGCATTGTCAGTGTCAAGAACATGAAATTATTTAAGGAATCACATTAAGAGGGAGACGAAGATGATGGGTGGAACTTGTGAAAGTTTCAAATTAAGTTCAATTGAGTCCCTGGTACTTTCAATTTCACCCCTTATAATATTTTCAAGTAAAAAGACGAAAAAGCCCTTGTATTTTCGCATGTGCATCGCGCATGCATTGAAAAATGAGAATATTCGCCGGAATATTCCCTACAGGTGGTTATGTGCGTTAAAAATGAATGTTTGGGTGCCGCCGTGCAACTTTTTTTAGTTGAGGTGGGAAAGTGCAAAAACGGGCAAAGTCTAGGTGGGAAAATGCTATTAACCCTTGAAATTATAAAAATATGATTTTTATTTTTATTTTTATTTTTAATTATATTTTATGTGTTTTGGGAATGTTCAGAACTACTGTTTTCAGCCACTCTCAGACGGTGGTTGTTTGCGGCAACTGTCAGACTGTGCTCTGCCAACCCACCGGAGGGCGTGCTAGGCTCACAGAGGGATGCTCATTTAGAAGAAAGGGTGATTAATTTTAAATCTACTTTTGATTGTATTTACATTATTAAGATAGTGAAAAAAATGATATTCTGAGAGGATTTTTTGGTTTAATGTGACTGAGTAATTGTTGTGTTGTTTTATCTAGATTTTTATGACTGGATATTCGAATTCGATTTATATTAAATCCTCCCTTTACCTCTTACGCAATACAATGTTTTCCGTTCTGCTTTTCTATTCTGGTACTGTTTCGATTGATGAAAATTGCTTGAAGTGTGAAGTGTCTTTGTGATATAGTTTGGAGTGAATAATCAAACATATGAAATTATCTCACCGAGTGAGATAATATACAACGATAAGATCGACTCTAGAGTTCGGTGTTATGAAATTTTGTGGTTTTTTTTTTCTTTTCGATTTTGGGTTCAGCTTTGACATTACGGATGAAATATACTGATACAAAATGCCCGAAATATTAAGTGTGTACTTTGTGATTTAGTTCAAGTGAAAATCGAGAGGAAGAAAGTGTTGCACGAGTGAGATATATACTGTGATAAGATTGACTCTGAAATTCGTTTTACAAATTCAATGTGGTGTGTTATGGGATTAATAGATGTTTGCAGTTTTTAACTAGTCTCTTGATTTTTACTACTTGTTTGGCCAAGTGCTGTAAATAGGGTTTTTTTTTTTTGCCGTTATCTAGGCTAAATTACAACCGCCCCTGATGTAAGATCTATTTATGAAAAGAAGTCTCTAATTTTTCCATAATTACATCCACCCCTTGCAATTTGTAGATTTCTTACATTAACACCCTTTTGTCCGGGGTGGATGTAAGAAATTTACAAACTGCATGGGTTTGGAAGTAATTTCTAAAAAATGAGTATTTTTTCTCGTAAATTGACTTCAGATGAGGGAGGTTTTGTAATTTACTCAAATCTTTTATGCATCATACAGTACAAATATATACATAAGCTCATCATTCTCTGACGTGTAATTGTGTTATCGGGATTTGCCTGAAAGGACTAATTATTTCCACACATAATATATCATGTGTGTGTAACGCGTATGTGTCATATACGGGTGTGCAATGTGTATGTATATATACACGCGTATGATAGGGTATTATCCGATCAAGTTCATTTGTAGTATACAATAAAACATTATGGGTGCATTACAAAGGTAAATGTGAACATACAAATTAAAGCTTATTTGCAAACAATAACTTCTAAATTTGATATTCTTTTGTTTGCAATCACTCGAACTTTTAGAAATAAATAATTGTTTCAAACTCTACTCATAATCGTCAACTTTTTCACTTTTACATTTTTTTTGTAACACGAATAAACTTCTATATCGAAGGGGTTTATTGCATTCAAAACCCCTATATTTCCTTTAATTATTAAAAAGTTCTTCATGGTAAAATATTAGCAGAATGCCCCTTATGACTCATTTTTGTTAGCAAACTATCCCTTAAAATTCACTATTTAGAGGATTGTGTGCTGAAGAAAATGTATTATGAAGTTTTCGCTAATGTTAATAACTTGAATTTTTTTTCTTCAGAAATTCGATACGACTAATTATACAAACACCACAAACTAAAAACTAGTCTTTCTTCTTTCTTTCGTTCCTTTTCCCCACTAGAACGGGGTCCTATTCCTACAAAAACATTATATGGGAAAGAAATATTGGATTCGAGTATTTCTCGACCAAATTTCTTGAATGGAAGCTCCATAATGAATTGTTCACCGGACCAGTTTTGTGCATAATTTGTGCCGTCAGCAGATACAAATGCAATGGTGTTTACCATTGACAAGTTCGTAAAGCTCAGGTCCAAGGAATCTTATCCCCGTGACGATAAATATAAGCATAAATTGTTTTTGAGAAATAAAAAAGAGAATGCGGTGAACGTGGATCGAACACGTGACCTTCAGATCTTCAGTCTGACGCTCTCCCAACTGAGCTATCCCCGCCTGATCTAAAAATGTTGAATATGTGATTACTGATCCTTTTACAAGTCTTGAGGGGGTTACCTATTTCTGTTCGAATTTATGATGTATTATTAAATCTTACTCTTTAAGATTTGTACACAAAATATTGTTAATTAAGAGCACCTCCAATGGCAGGTATTAAAATGAGACATCTAAACTCTTAATCAATGCTTGAAATAATACTTTGGTACTTCGAAAAAATTTATATGCTCCAACCCGTAGGAATCAAATAAATTATTTTATTTTTAAAAATGTATTAAACATAAATTAAAAGATATATTTGGTCCCTATTCCATAGGAATTTGTTAGAAGATTTATTATTTTTTACGTTGAAATTGCAGTTCCTAAAATTTCTAGGAATATTTGATACTTGGTTTTTTTTGTGCATTTTTGCACCTCTAGGAAATGAAGTATTAAAAAAAGTACCCCTTTGATGCTTCCATTGGAGACGAAATTTTGAGTTTTGGAAATCAAAATGGAAGTTTTATCATTTAATACTTCATTTGATTTCCCCATTGGAGTTGTTCTAAGAAATAAAAAATAATACTAGTTAAATATTGTTTAAATTTATATTAAAGAAAAAATATTCTTTCTTGTAGTAACTTGTAACATAGTTTTTATTTTGTTGGATTTTATAAATTCCATTAACGTAGAAAAAATCTATTTTTAAGTAGTTCTTACCTTTTTTTTTTTCGTTCTTTTTGGTCTTAAAATAAACATTTTTTTGAGTATAGTTCTTAACTTTTTATTAGTTGAAAAAAATATTCACTCTGTTCAACAATATCTGTCTCTTTTAAAAAAAAAACTGTTCCATGTTATCTGTCACTTCACAATTCCAATATTGCATCAATTACATATTTTTCAATTATACCCTTATTAACTCTCCAATACTATTTCTGTATTGATTAATAAACAATGATATTTTTGTCTATCTATATTTATTTTCCTAAAATCAAGACATATTTATTGAGATTCTTAAGACTTGTGTTAAGGTAAAAAAACGACACATATTTAGAAACCAAGAGAGTAATTAATTCAACATACCTATGATAATATGGATTATTAGGGAAAACTCCCCTTTTTGCTATTTGCCTTGGTATAGCTCCAATTTTCTTTCGCCTATTTGACATAACTCTTTAGTCTAACTCTAACATTAAATTAATGTTAATTTCACTTGGACACCCTCCAAGATACTGAAATTGCAGACTCACCTCCTCTTAGTCAAAATATTGCCCAAACCTCCCATGTTAGATGGTTTCGTTTACAATGCCTAACGAGTGTTTAAAATGTCACTTTTACCCTCTTATTAATAAAATTAAAAATAAAAAAAAAGTAGGAAAAATAAAGGGAAAATAGGCAAATAGGAAATACCTATTTGACCCTTGTACCCTAAAATGGATCAAGTTTTTGAGGAAACACATTTCCATTTTGTAATTATTGTGAGAGACATCCCCGAAACATTTAATTATTTACTGAAACAGCCACGAAACCTTTTCGACAGATGTCATGGAGCTTTGGTTTACGAAACGTTTCCGAAAGAACGCGTTTAAGTAGAAGTTTCACATGTTTCTTGGGTATTGATTAGTAGATGCAAAATGACAGTTATGCCCTTAAAAAATAGAAATATCCTTTTAAAACGGAGAATCCCGGCGAAAACAATACCAAAAAAATTTGACAGTTGGGGCGATATCAAACCGTAGTAATATTTTCAAGGGGTATAATGTATTTTTTGTATTTGTAGAGGGGGCTAGTGCAAAACTTGGAATTTATAAGGGGCTGAGCTGTTATTTGTTTTTATTATGCTGAATTAAAATAAAAGTTTTATTTATTTATTTTAATTTTAGAAAACGGAATGAGTTTAAGCACACGAAACCAGTAGAATTGGCTTTCACAGAATCTCTGAAGAAGAAAGATGAAGTTTTCTGGAAGAGCGCTGATTCGTAGAGCAATTGCTTCTTACCATTACGGCATATTTGCTGATCCCTTTTCTTTCTTCTTTTCAAATTTTCACAGTGTGGTTAAAAAAGATCGATCCTTTTCACCTAAGCCCAGAATAGATTTGAGTTGTATAAATGAATTAGACGATGCTGTTTTCTTGTTTCGTCAAATGGTGAGAATGCAGCCACAGCCTTCCGTTATTGAATTCACCAAACTATTGCAAGTTATTGTCAAGATGAAACAATACTCTGTTGCCCTTCAACTGTTCGACGAAATGCGTCAATGGGGTGCCCCTATAGATGAGTACACAATGAACATCTTAATTAATTGCTGCTGCCTTTTGAAACGCATAGAAGTTGGTTTTGCTATCTTCGGCATCTTCCTTAAACACGGTTACGAGGCAGATGTTACGACATTCAACACCCTCCTAAAAGGTCTCTTTTTAGATGGTAATGTGGCCGAGGCAGAGAAATTGTTCAAGAAGATTTTGACTTTGAAACTCTGTGAGCCAGACGATGTTACGATTCTTACTGCGATTGACGGGCTCTGCAAAGCTGGACGTGTTCATACTGCCCGTGATTTGCTTTTGTTGTTGGAAAAGACTATCTATAAACCCGATGTTAAGGCGTATAGTGCGGTAATTGATTGTTTATGCAAGTGCCGAATGGTGGATAATGCACTCGAGCTCAAGTCTAGAATGATTGATAAGGGCATTTCACCGACTGTCGTCACATATAGCTCGATGATTCAGGGCTTGTGCAATTTTGGTAGATGGAAAGAGGTGAAGGACTTACTAAATGAAATGGTCGATCACAAGATATACTTGACTGTCGCTACTTTTAATATATTGGTGGACGCATTTTGTAAGGAAGGAAATGTTAAAGAGGCTGAGGATGTTTTGAAAATTATGAAGCAACAAAATATTAGTCCCGTTATTGTCACGTACAATGCGTTAATAGATGGGTATTGTTTGCAAGGGAAAATGGATAAAGCGAAAGAAGTATTTGATTCTATAACGGGCAACGGTCTTAAGGCATGTATTATCAGCTATGGCACTTTAATAAACGGATATTGCAAGGAGGGAAAAGTTGATGAAGCTCGGCGACTTTTTCTCGAAGCTTCTTCTAAAGGTTTAGAACACACGACATTTACCTATAGCATCATGATACACGGATTATTTAGTAAAGGCAGAAATGCTGACGGATGGAAGCTTTATAAGGACATGGAAGCTCGGCACGTACCTCCAGATTTATATACTTGCAATATTTTGTTGGAAGGCTTGTGCAAGACACAGCAGATTGCTGACGCGTTTTTATTTCTACGGGCGATGGAAGACAAAGGGTTAAACCCTAATATAGTCACATACGGGATCTTGATTAATGGTTTGTGCAAAGATGGGAAACTTGTAGAGGCGAAAAATATTTTAAACGAACTTCCTTCCAAAGGATTGAAACCTAATATTAAAATATATACCGTTATTCTCGGTTCACTTTGCCGAGAAGGGTGTGTAGACGAGGCAAAAGATTTGATTGTAAACATGGAGAGAAGTGGTTGTGCACCGGATAGTGTGATGTACAACAGCATAATCCAGGGTTTGCTAAAGAAGAAAGAGGTTTACAAGGCAATCCCGTTCTTAGAGGACATGCACCAAAGGGGATTCTATGCCGACGCATCTACTTCATCCTTGTTAATTAATCACATGCAAGGATCTAACAAAGACGATATTCTTCTGGAGATGATGAAGAAAGTTGTACCGAAAATCTAAATTAATTATTTGGGCTTCTGAAATTTTTGCAGATACAACATCTGTATATGTACTTTTGACTTGTGATTTTTACGGTTGTCGCAATCCTTATATTATGGGTGGATGAGTGGCGTAGGAAAGATAACAAACCGCCGGCATTTTGACAAGAAAGAAGATAAAAATTTGGATATGTGTGCTAACGGATTCCTTTTTTCTCGATTTTGTATTGGGTATGACAAGAACTTAAATGCAGATATGTCCAAGCAAAAAATAGTTTTGCAAATAAACTCATCCCCATTCTTTTGTTCAAAATACCCCTCATAATACAATTTTCATTAATTTCATCTATTGTACTCTAACTTTATCAATATTTCACATTGACCCGGATTCGAACAAATACATCACACTACCCCCATTTTCACAATTTTTTGAAAAGATATTTTTTCTCGGCCGGTCGTCGGCGTTGACTTTTTTTTTTTTTGGAAATTCTGATTTTTGAATTAGTTTTTCTCCATAAATTACTGTGTTAACAACAAAATTACTGTCTGAGACAGTAATATTGAATGCAAAAACAATAATATGAATATTACCACATAAATATTACTAATATTTATGTGGTAATATTTCTGAGACCATAAAAAAAATATCCTTCTGTAACAAGTAAAAAAAATAGCAATTAAACACTGAGACCATAAATTTTAAACCAGCTGCAGAGCAGCACGTCCATGTGTTATATTTTTCGACGGACTCGATTCACTTGCTTCAGCTCGAGTTGCTAATCCTTAATTTTAATTTTCTTTTCTTCCTTTTAATCTTTGATTATAGGGGGGCTCAACTACCTACATTTTTTTGTCCTTGATTTAATTTTACGATGTGTGATTCATTAGGAATCGAGCATGCACTTCTGAGGGCCCCGCAGTTTTTGACCTCCTGGTGAAATCCTAAGATTTTAAGATAATAAGTTGGAGTGAAAATGAATGCAACAAATATTTGTCTCGTATCATGTACGAATTCATAAGCTCTAAAAGTCGAGTTCCAGAGCTGAGAATAATACGATATATATAAAATTACACTTATTAATATTTGATATAAAATTCCAACGTGCAAGTATTTATTCCTTGAGCGACCTATTCAATTTATGCGACAAATTTAGACGACATTAGTTGGAACGTCGAATCCATCCAAAATTACGCGGGGAATATGGGAAATCTTGGGCCACTCAGAATCTCCGTCTGGTCGCCTTGTTAGATTTAACATCGGAGGTTGGTAAATTAGTAAAAGAATTAAGTTGGTGAGACGTAGCATGGCTTCCTTAGACGGTAGACGCCGCAACTTGTTGCAGTTATTAAGACAAGTTGTTGTTGTTGTTGTTCCCAATTACCCAATCAGGCAATTCTTCAATCTCTTCGAAATCATGTAAGTATATCTCTAAAGGAGCAGTGAGATGTTGAAGCTGCTCTGGTAGATCCCGACTCTGCTTTGTCCCGTACAAGTATAATGTACAAAGAGATTTTGCTGAACCTTTCAAGATGGCATCGAAAACCGAGGAATGTGAGGACTCACCGTAACTTGTACTCGTGCTTAAAGTACCCCGCAAGCTGCAGTCACTAGACGATAACCCAATCTTCGAGGAATTGGTGGTTGGAATATCAGCAATCCTTAACTCCGAGAGACGATGCATTTTCTGCAAACACCCCGTCACCATTCCCACATCCATCCTTAAGTTGCTCAATTCAAGCAATTCCAACTTCTCGAGTGACTCCGCACATGACTCTATCATTTCACTTGGCAACTCGGTCAACCCGGGGCATTTACGAATACTCAATTCACGAAGGCAACTCAATCCTAGTAATAATAATTCTTGCTCACCATGTGATTCGTGTGGATAGGGTAACTCTCTAAAATTCGGACAATAACATATCTCCAACTTTTTTAGTAGAGAGGCGTAGCCACTCTGGAAGCAGGGCACTAGATGTGTTAAGTTGGGACAATAAATTATCTTCAACTCTGAGAGATTTTGATTTTTATGTAATAACCAATCTGGGAGACACACCAATCCGTCAATTGAATTAATTCGGAGTTTTGTAAGCGAGATTAATTTGATCCCACATATACTCGCCAAAGGTAATTCACTGTGGGCTTGAGAAATCTCCAATTCTTTTAGGCATGGAAAATGACTTGGAGCACTCTCCAATTGCATGCACATTATAATCTTCACGTACTCGAGGCGAGGAAATACCACCACAAGTTGAGATAATCGTCGATTGTCCGTTGCATTTGGCATCAACTCTGCTTCTAACCACTCTGTCAGCTTCCACATACAAACCAACTCGAGCCTTTCAAGTGCCGGAAATATAGTAATTGTATTACCTGATCTGCTACACTTGTCTATTCCGTAGAATGACGGAGCTATGGATTTCACATTCTACATACCATGTAGATAAAGATTCTTCAAATGTCGCAAGTGCCCTAGCATTGGAATTTGTTCGCATTCTTTGCAATTTCGAAGACCTATCTCCATCAAATTATTAAGCTCCGACATCATTGAACACCATGGTGGCAGATTTCTTCCTGGAAATCCACAAATGTTTAAGCTCTTTAAATTTGGGTGGGGTTGGAGGCCTTCCAAAACACTCTCATTGCCATTTTGACCGTGTCTCCACACAAGCTTTAACTTGACTACATTTTACTTCTCTAATAAATCTGCTCTTTTAGCCTCTTCTTTGTCATGCACCTTTTCAAGATTATAAATCTCCAGTTCCCCTTTTAGATTCTTCAAGCTTCCGAGTTCACCAATTCCACAACCCTTTTTATCGCTCACTCCAAAGTATAGTAGTGTTCGAAGAGAAATTAATCTCCCCATCTCCGGAGGCAATTCAATTCGAGAAGGAAGGTGGAGATGTCTCAAGTTCATCAAGTGTTTCATTGTGTTTGGCAACTTCTCCAGGTCAGCACATGCTCTTAATGTCTGCAAGTGATAGAGATCACCAATAGATTCTAGCAAACATTTGATAAATGTGTGAAAATTGTCCAGACATCTAAAATGTATTAACTCTCCAATGGAACTTGGCAACTCATCAAAAGTAAAATGACCGCCTGAATCAAAATTAAAACATGCAACGATTTGAACTTCGAGAACACGAGATCGCAGACACTATTATTGAAACGTAATGAACGAAGACAACTTGCTTGTTTTTTCAAGATAGTATGTGATTGACCATCAATCGATTCCCAACCTATGTACCGAACTTGATCGCTTGAATTTAAAATAGAGGAGGCAAGATCATGCACAAGATCGTGCATGTTATAATATATCATATTGTCGTCACCGTTTCTCTCCACAACTTGTAGCAACAAGGAGTTCTCTAAAAGGTTATGAAAGAACATGTTGCCCACAATCTCCATATCATCATTTCCTCCAAGAAATCCCTCTGCCATCCACAACTCAACCAAGCGTTCCCTTAGTAAGTCATATCCTTTAGGATATATCGAACAATATGCAAAACACTTTTTGAGTGCTGGTGACCACAAATGATCAAAACTCAGTTTTAAAATCTTGGATACTGAATTTTCATCTCTTAAATCTAAGAGCCAGTTCTCTTCAATATGGAGCCACTCATCAAGCGACTTACCAAGCAACAATCCCCCAACCATTCTAGCCGCCAATGGCAAACCTTGGCATTTTTTTGCAATAGATACCCAAATGAGCTCAAATTCTGATGGAACATTATCTTTTGGGAAGGCTTTTGCTTCGATTATGGACCAACACTGCTCTTCAGACAATTCTTTTAGTTTGTGAATAGGAAGTGTTGTCACCAGTGAAGCAATACTTTGATTTCTTGTAGTAACAACGATCCCATTTCCTTTCGCAGAACTAATTTTTCTCAGTGGATTAATAAATCACCCCATTTTTCCTTGCTGTCATTCCAAACATCGTCGAGGACAAGTAGAAATCTTCCTCATCTAGGAAAAGTAGTTAATGAAACACCTCCTCCAAAAAATAATTAGAGAAAACCCCCTCATCTAATAATGCACCTAAATGATATTTTCACAATTCCAAAATTATCCTTACTTTTCCAATACACTCTCTCTCCTCCTTTTTCATCCTCTTCTTCTCTACGTATATTTCTTCTTTCTCTCTCCTCATTTTTCCTCTTTTTTTCTCTTTCTCTCTCCTCCTTTTCCTCATATTCTTCTTTTCACAGTACACTCTCTCTCTCACTCCCTTTTCCTCACCTTCTTCTCTATTGTACTCTCCCTCTCTCTCCTCCTTTTCCTCTTCTTCATCTTTGTACAAATAGAAAAGGTCGTCACTCATATCATCAATAGCATTGAAGCCGCATACACATTAATATCTTTTTTTATTTTTATTTTTTCTTGCAATAAATCGCGTAACAAATTAAGAGAGAAAAACACAACACCCAATTTGTTTTGAGATTAATTTATGCAAATACATCATTATTGTGAGTAGATCTATCAGAATTTTCTGTTGATTTTGACAAGGTTATAGTTTATTGGGAACAAAGTATAAATTTCCAGATTCTTCATCTTCTCTCTTCTTTGTGTTTTCTTTTCTCTCTTTTCTGCTTGTTATATTTTAATGGAGTTTTTCAGTAAAGTCGTTAATGGAGGATTTCAGTTCTTGAAACTGGGAGATCGAACTCCCACTATGGTTGACAAAGAGTGGTGTGGCGGCAGTGTGGTGACGATGTGGGGGTAGATTTAGGGTTTTTTGTTGGATCGGGCAGATAATGGCGCGGGTAGAGAAATTCGCGCAGGCGGAAACCTTAATCGACTATGTACTTCTTCAATAGTCGATTAAGTTAATCGACTATGCTCTGGTAGTCGATTAAGGTCAATCAACTCCCATTTTTATTTTATTTTTGAATTTTTCATTTATTGATTTCAATTGTATAAATCAATTAAAATGTTTATATATATTTTGTATTTTGTAAAATATTGTTGATTTTTGCATTTTTTTTTGCAATTGTGATTTGTTATGTTTAGTAGCAGATTCTTAATCGACTATGCTTCATCATAGTCGATTAATATACCTGATATAGAAAAGAAAAAAAATTAAAAATTAAAGAATTTCCTTAATCGACTATGAAGCATAGTCGATTAAAGGCTAATCGACTCGATTAAGGCTAATCGACTATGCTTCATAGTCGATTAAGGAAACTGATACAGAAAAGACGGAAAAAAAAATGAAAAAAAAAAAACGCTGAACGCATGACACATTGAAGATGTGGCGGGTGGGGGCAAAGATGAAAAACATAATGGCTGAAAATGGGTGTGAACTTTTCTCAAATGGACATAAATATTTTGGGCATCTCTCTATTAAAAGAAGTAATGAGGGGGTTTCCTCAAAGAGCCCCTAAAATTATAGTCAATGATTTGAAAAGATTCCATCCATAACGTTTCCTCACACCTACTACAAAGACATCTTACTAACTTGCTATTTTTTTTTAGCTATGTAGATTAGTACTGCGTTTATTTTAGAACCAAATGTATGCAGACATTAAGGGAAAATACAGTTTTCATCCCTCATTTTTTCTCCAATTTCACAGTTGGTCCTCCATGTTCACAAAAAATACATTTGGTCCCTCGTGTTTTAAAAATTCAACAGTTTTAGTCATTTCCTTCAAATTTTCGTTAAAACTAACGAAATCAAATGTGTTTCCATCACTACCATAACTGACAGACTAACGATAAATTGACGGAAATGACCAAAAATGTCAAATTATTGAAACATGAGGACCAAATGTGTAATCGTCTCAATATTGAGGGGAGAAAACGGTAAATTTCCGCGACATTAATTATATATAATATGCGTGCTTTTTAATTAGAGATTATTGTTTCCCAAAATGCTTTTGCTTGTGCGTGTTCTTTTAAATAAATAATTAAATAATAATAATAATAATAATAATAATAATAATAATAATAATAATAATAATAATAATAATAATAATAATCATAATATTAATAATCATAATAATAATAATAATAATAATAATAATAATAATAATATTAATAATAATAATAATAATAATAATAATAATAATAATAATAATAATAATAATAATAATAATAATAATAATAATAATAATAATAATAATAACAATAATAACAATAATAATAATAACAATAATAATAATAACAATAATAATAATAACAATAATAACAATAATAATAATAATAACAATTATAATAATAATAAGAATAATCTTTATATATAAAAGAAAGGTTTAATAATAATAATACTAATAATAAGACTGAAAGAAAGAAAAAGGAAAATCCCACGATATTGAAACCGCACATTCCATTCCCAGTCTTCCCCCATGTTCGGCATACTTGGGAAGTTATAATTTCGTGTGTCAGTGCAGCAGTTCTTTTTTCCCAAACTCGATGGTGGGTTTTTTTTCTTCTTTTCCATTTTCTTGCCCTGTCCGATTTCATTATATGTTGAAAGCCTTTTTGCTCCCACGCACTTTTTGTAAACCGTCTGTAAACCGTCGAGTTCGTGGGTCAACAACTCCACACCACCTTATTTCTTAACCTCTCAAACAACTAACTCCTATAAATAGGTGTCTGTTTGTTGTTGTCACTTTTCTTCCCTTTTTAGTTATCTTTACGCAGACGGTCGTTTTTGCAAGATGTAGCGAGGGTGGAGGCCTCGCCTGGCCGCCGCTCAGAGTTGTCCATATTGAAGGATTGATACGCTTTATAATGAAGAATCTGCAATTCTAATTGTTTTCGAAACCTATTAATTATTCTCTTATGGTTCATCCGGATGGAACATCTGATACCTTTTGAGTTTTGAGCATACTGAGTTCTAGCATGAAAATTCATTAGTAATGGAATTCTAAGCAAAAATTATCTGATGATTCCCATTTTGAATGTATTGTTTGTATTTCTATATTAAATTTGTAGATGGAAGTAACTTGGTGATTGAGCACATTTTTATGGAGCAACGACCTTTAACTGTTCAGGTAATTAAGGAGTTTTCATGTTAACTTTTTTGATCTCAAGTGCCATGCATGTTAAATTCTTTGGAGCATTTTACTTATGTTCTTTCAAAGATTGATGCATTTTGTTGCTCATCATGCATACAGAGCTGTTGCCAGAAATGATATAAGGTAACTTCTTCTTTGAAAAGAAGAAGAGAATTTTTCTAATTAATAATCCCGCAAAAATTAAACATGGTTGAGGTCTGTTTGTCCAAGGAATGAAGAATTTGAAGGTGGATATATATATATTTATACCATATATATATATATATATATATATATATATATATATATATATATATGTGTGTGTGTGTGTGTGTGTGTGTGTGTGTGTGTGTTCAAATTGAAAATAACATAAAAACATTATTTTATGATCGTTTACAGGGCTTTGTTGGGATGCTGAATATCAAAGTTCAAACCATAGTCGTTCAAATTATCAACTGATATTATTTTTTGGTCTTTTTTTTATGTTTTTTCCCCCATAAATCTTCATCTGCAGTACACTTAGAGTTTTATTCTTTTGCAAAGGATATGGCGAATTGTTGGGAATATTTTTTTTCGGGTTTTAATATATCTCTTCCATCTTCTCCAGTTATTCAATATTTTTTTTTGATTAGCAAGGCAGGTCTTTAATGTTTTTCATGTTTTTTTTTTTTTATGTTTTTCCTTTGTTCTTTTCCGAATAGAATAAATTTGGCAGCAACATGCTTATCAGATTTTTTTCTAAAATTTAGTTTAATTATTTAATACAATAATATTTTTTTCATAGAATAAAAATAAAAATATTTGTTTTATTATTCAGTAAATTAATAGTAATTTAGATAAATTTGTATATAAATATATGATATTTTTATAACTAACTATTCTTTTTTTTTTTTAGGGAAATAACTATCTATTCAAGAAGTAGTTAAAGATAATAGTTAGCTAAAATTTGAAGAGTTCTATTGTAGGGACCAAGTAGAAGTGAGTAGCTAAAACATTGTGCATTAGCTGAAATTAAATTTTTGAGCTAAATTTTATGCATCAAGAGTCTTGCTGTATAGGCTCTTAATTAAGAACAATGCAGACTCCATTCTATCATTTTAAATGTCCCATTCGTCTATTTGGTATGAATTTTTAAATAGGCCAAGTATCATTAATAGTCCCTCATCTTATTATTTAGTTCCGCTTTAGTCACTTATTTTTCTATTTTGTCTCATTTTCTTCTCTCAACTCTATAATGCATTTAATTGTAATCCTTTTGTGTATAATTTGGTTAACTTTAATGGAATCTTTTATTTAATGGATGAAATATTCTACTCTTATTATTGTTTTTAATAAACTATAAACAAAATAAGAACATGCATAATCGAATTAATTACTTCTTTATATATATATATATATATATATTGTGGCATTGTATATCAGCATCAGCATGTATGTATAGTAATAGGAAAAGTCGGGAAGAAGCCATGCAGGTCGGATGCCACGTTATGGATAAGTTCCTAAGTTTAGTGGAAATAATCTTTTCACTTGATTGCCATTTATGTTGCGCGGACTTGCATAATATGGAGGCTCCATGAATTGCACAAGTTTTTGTATGACTCCACAGTTTTGGTGATTGAATATTTAAAAAACGCAAATCATGTTAAGGACTGGGATTGCGTGAGGTAGAAATCTTTCTGATCATCAGGAAAAAATGAGTGAGCATTAAAGCGTTTTTTTTTCTTTCACTGAATAATGTACAAATTTCTCTGCATTTTATTAAGCTTTTCGGTGTTCAATTCCATGTTGAGTTTCAAGGTCCACAATTTCAGTGAAGCAATTTAACAAATTTTCTAAGAATTTGTATTCATTTTTTTTTAAATTAGCATATGGAAGCTTTTTGCAAAATAAATGTATTCAAATTTATTCTTCTTAATTTTAGTCCGACGAAACCTTTTTAATTCCAAAATAACTGTATTTGGTTTTTGAATGAATTTGATTGCCTATTTACATTGTTTGTTTTCCTCGACAAAAATACCTATTTTTAACTTGCATTTATTTAAGAGTGTCAAACATATCAGAACACGAAAAGGGATATGCAGAAGTTTTCAAGGAAAGATAAACAATTGAGCGGCAAGCATTCAGGCTTTGAGCTCTTAGTTGATACTAGCATCTGTGTGAATACCTCATATATTTATCCTTAGAACTCGACGTCTAATAAAATAATTTCTTTCAAAATGGTAGATAGAAATGCCAAGTTGTGTGGCTGTCTTATTTTATTTTATGATAATAAAAATATGATATGCCAATTAATTGTCTTATTTCCATACGATAATAAAACTATGATGTGCCAATTAATTGTCTTATTTACATACGATAATAAAAATATGATGTGCCAATTAATTGTCTTATTTCCGTACAATTAATTGTCTTATTTTCGATATTTTTGTTTAAAAGATTACTATGGAGTTTTTCTGTATTTTCTCTAACACTCTCGAGGCCTAAATTTACTAATAGTCTTCGGATGTGTTGCGACACGTTATGATAAGAAAAAATCTAAAGTTTGCATTCAAAACCTCAACTTTTTTATGATTGCTTAAACTTTGAAAAGCTAAGTTCACTCCCCCATCCTTGAATTGATAGTCAGTGAGCTCTATAACATTTACTTTTTGGATGACTGAATTAAATAGATTTGATTTGTGGCCAAAATATTTTTTTATTAATACAAAGGTTATATAAGGAAATCTCATTGTGCAGAAACTGAATTCATCATTGGAAATCTCTGAAGGTTTTGGGTAATTTAACACAGCATACCAAGAAGGAAATTGAAATTTCCCACTTGATGCCTCAGCTCAATGGAGTGGAAGCTGCCAGATGCTTAATATTGCACGCAAGGTATATGCACTCATCCTTACAAGATCAATGAAATTAAAGTTCATGGCCCCATGTTGTTGGATTGCCTGAGAAAATACATGAAACCGTGATTTTTTTTTTTTCAATTGACTTGACTCTCATTTTCTTTGCTTTTGGAATGTTTGATTTAAGTTATGTTTATATATAAGATGTTTGTAGATATACTTTTAAGAAATTTATTTTTTTTGCAGGACACATTTAAACAGTTGAAATCTTGAAACATGTTGGGAATTTCCATGTTTTAAAGCTTAAACAATTTGGCTGATGACGTCGATCATAAACAAGAAGTTTTATATGGTGCTTTATTTAACTGGTGGTGTATCATGATAGTTTTTCGGTGTATTTTTTCAGTTTTCTCATCATCCACAAAAGCTTTGAGGAATTATTTTGTGAATGATGATGAAAAGCACACAGATAAATTATTTTCTACATTTTAGGTAACGTCGATTTTTACAAATGATGTTTGTACCGTTTATTTCGTATGAACATAAATATCATTGTTCTTGGTTCATCATTGGATTAAAAAACAGATAATGTGTATATGATTGATTAAATTTGTGATGTTTCGAGTAAATATATGATTTGTCGAGATACGAAGCCAATTATGTAATATATGAAATAACAAGATGATGGAAAATGACTTTGAAGGAAAGAGTATATGCAAACTCAAACTGAAGTTTAATCTGAGATGGGGCTTCGTCTTTAATTTATTTTTTTCTAGAGTGGTTGTGACAGATTTTGCGAGACATATAAGGAACAATGTACTGTCGCACCTTACTTTCTTCTTTTATCTTTGTGCGTGTTAGTGTTCGATACCTAATCTATGAAGATCAAATTTTGATCTCTTATATTATTCACTAATATGGCCTTGGAAATTGGCCGGCGAGATTTTGATGCAATCTACGCGACCTGTAGACTTTACATTAGAAAAAAATGTTGTAGTCATATCCCATGTATATCACAGTAATTTAGAGTTTAGACTTTAGAGTTTAAATAGAAAACTTCCATGAATTAAATAATTTTTCACTTTAATTTATTCATACAAAATCAAAGATTTCCTTCTATTATTTATATCGGTTGAAAACTGAAGTCGCGTGAATCATTGTAAACATTATTGGCATAATGTTAAACTTCGATGTGTCTGTATAGTACTACTATGTCTTAAAAATAATATTGTAGTAGTGTTGAAACTAATGATCGTTTCAATCTTTACAATTTATCCATCTATTTATAAACTTTTTTTTTCTGTGATATGTTATCGATTATTTTTTTTTTATTCCACATATTTAGTTTTAAACAATTATTTTCTTCCCTTTGCAATGGTATCCCGTGCAACGCACGGGTCATGGTTACTAGTAATAATAAAAGAAAGAAAAGTTGAGCAACCCTTAAAAACCCTAATGGTATTTCTGTAATTATTTATTTTTAATATTTTTTCTGTACTAATGTCTAACTATAATTTTCAACAATTATGAATTTCCTATTTTTCATCAATATATCTCAAATCTTAAGAGATAAATATAGAAATTCGATTCGTTAAATCTTAATATGTAAAATTTGTAATACTACATTATTAAATTTTACTAAGTTAGTGTACTATATTTTCTTATTATATATTAAATTCATTATTTTTTTTCACTTTTAAAATAATATCTCGTGCATCGTACGGGGAAAAAATGCTAGTAATAATAATACATGAGAATGTTTACAAGCTAATTAGAGGGTATTTAACTTATAAGATGTTTAAGAACTTATAAGCTCTTTTCAAAGTGCTTGTTAATTTTGTTTTAAATATCTTAAAATTTTACAAAACAAGCTGTTGCAGAGCAAAAAAGATATTTTTGGGACAAATTATGAAAAAACCTCCTGAAGTAAAGCCTAATTACAAAGATCCCCATGTTTGTGTAATTACAAAAATCCCCTTCTGACCAGTATTATTTGATCGTTTTTTGTTTTGTTCGAGTTGTTGAAGGAGTAACGTGATAATATTACTGTCTACTATTGCAATATTACTGTAAACACAATAATATTATTGTGGTTGACAGTAATATTACGGTCAACCACATCAATATTAATTCTTTTGGCTTTTTATTATGTTTAACTTTGTTGAACGGTCAATATATTAATATTACTCTATTACAAAATAATAATGACTTTTGTTGTGTTAATATTACTGTGCTAGAGATTAATATTGTGACACCCCCTAGTTATTTATGTAGCAAACCGAGAGGGTTTGCCATGCACGGAAGCTTTAAACGTATTATACGAGTATTTGGATATATGGGTAGACTCCGAGGTTTGGTGAATGGATTTTAACTCATGACCTAGGACTTAAGACGGAGTTGGCTTCGGAAGATTTTTCGGCGGGATGATTTAGTGGGATGGAGGAGTGTACGTCTAACTACCCGATATATTCAGTAATATAGGCTATAAGTGGTGTCACCTTGATCAAACATAAAAATAAAAGGTCAAAGTCCATAATTAAACAATACATTAATTCTACATAATTGGACCATAGTTTAACAAAAAGGGGCCCACATTCGGAGGAGTTAGTCTCCTTTACCACGGATAATAATACACGTGAGCTACTATAGAAATAGTAATTGTCCTAAGGACAATGTACACAAAAGATAGCACTACTAGCATTATAAGTAGATCCTCCATACGAACCAAAAACCCGGAATCGGCCTCCCGAAACGTCGACTAGTCCAATCCGGTGGAGTGAGTAGTACTAGTACCTGCAAACGGAGAATATCTATATGAGCTAACAAAGCTCAGTAAGGTTATCGAAAGATACCAAGAATTTAAAATATAGTCATACTACATATACTATATAATAATAGCACAAGCACAACAACAATTAACGCAATTTACATTCCTAACACATAAAATTCATTAACTATAGAAACATAAAAAAAAAATCTTCATTTTATCGGATCCGATGAGAAATCAACTTCTCTACTTAGAACACGAGAAGATTATTCTGAGCCCGTTTTGGTGGAATCAAACCACTCAACTGTAGTATCTATGGTTGGAATACCGGCCCCCCGTATCCTTTCTCATCTTTTCTAAGTATTTCATTAATTCCCCAATATATTTTATTTAATTACAAAATGGCATAGTCAAATTATTTAAAATTTCCTTTGAGTACATAAAGAATAACAATAATCCACAATCACCCATAATTATTTAAAACATCACAAATATCAATCAAGTGACAAATGAACACATATTTCACATAAACTTGGCTTTTATCGAAAAGCACATTAAAGCATACTTACCCAAAAATAACACACAAACCATTCAAAACCTATCTTATTGCTAATTGATTCTAGGATTTAAGGAAAAACATGCTAGTTTAGGAGGTTTCGGGTATTCAGCACAACACCCCTGAACTTCTGAAAATTACAGTTCTGCCCCCAAAGTTTAAGACTCACACATGCAATATGATCTAAAGTTCAAAAATTCATACTTCCACGAAAATCAACCCTTAACTTAACTGAAATTCAGATTAATGCAGAAAACTCCGTTAGAAATGATTTGATGCAGAATTTTCGGAAATTACATAATTCACCCTAACTTCTCTAGATTTATACATGCAAGACCTCTAAAATGCACAAATTCCATTTCTAGTGAAACCTCTTTAAAACTGAATATTACCCTTCACTAAATGCTGGAAAACAGACTTGGAACTCCAATTGAAACTAATTTCTCGAAAATTACAGATTTGCCCCAAAACTATTTCAATTTACACATGCAACAACACTAACATTTCAAAATCCGATTTTTTTTATGAAAGACCCCTAAAAATCCGAAATCTTTACTCAAGATATACAGAAAACAAAATCAAGATTTTAATTTATGCAACAACTTTGAAAATTCCATTTTCCACCACAAAACTTTTAGATTCATACATGCAAGACCACTAGGAGTTCAAAAATTACTTTTTCTTGAAAAGTTTCCTCAATTTGAAATTTCCTTTTGATAAATGCTAAAAATCAGTTTTGAAAACCCATATGAGTCTGACTTTTCACAAATTACAGATCTGGCCCGAAAATATGCAGATTTACACATGCAGCCCCAAAACTTTTTCCCAATTTAATTTCTTCACAATTTTTCGAAATAACTAACTTTTCTTTGAAAGTAATCAGCTCAAATCTACCATTTACAACCTCTGATCATACATGCAATAGCATAAATCATATGAACTAGCAAAAAGGAACAAATAAATGCAAGAATTACTACAAAAACAAGAATTAGGGGTGTCTTTTAATTAATTTCGAAATTTTATCTTTAGTACTTGATACCTCCATTTGCAGCAAGGATTTCGATTCCTTACCTTAAAAAAAACAGAAAGGAAAAAGGCTAGATGAAAAGGGGAAGGTTCTTGGGAGCCTTCAAAGAAAAACCGAAAGTTAGAGGGGGAAAACGAAGAAGAAAGAAGAGGTGGAAGAACTTGGAATGGCGGATTCTTACCTTCTTCAAGCTTGCAAATTCAGCCAAGCTACCTTAATGTGGAAAGACACCGTATAGATTTCTAGGTGAGAAGTGTTTTCATTTGTGAAGGGGCACCATGTATTTATAGTGTTCTTGGAGAATTCAAGGGCAAGGGTGAGATAGGGAATTCTCATTCTTGGTTTGGGAAATATCTTGCTGAATCGGGGGGTGGTTCGAGCTTGGAGGAGCTGCTATTAATGGTGGTTTCGGAGGAAAGAACAAGGGAGAAGAAGAGGGGCTTGGTGCAGTCGAAATGAGGGGGGGGGGGGAGAGAGAGACTCTTGACCTTCTTATGGAGCATGCTAGAGATGGAGTGTAGGAATGGTTTAGTAGGGGTTAGGCTAGGCTTTAGGATAATCATTTACTTAATTTCAAATTATTTAATAATCCACCCCTAATTACACACACACACATACACGGCACACACATACATATATATATATATATATATTATATATTATGATAATTCCTAATATGCATGCATAATTACCGAAACACATAGGCACATAAGGTCACGTAATAAATTTGATATCTAATAATTCGGATATCAATAATTCACGTATAGCCCTAATTTTTGGTAAAATCTAGCATTTACGTGACTAGAGGTTTTACGGTTTAGAAATTATCGTGTTTTGAACACGTGGGGTGTTACAAATATAGCAATATTACTGTGGTAAACTGTAGTATAGTTAATATTATTGTGTTTAACAGTAATATAGCTAATATATTGTCAACCACAACAATATTTTTGTTTAAATGGGGGGCAAAAAGATGTTAAATAAAAAATAAAAATAAATCGAAAAAATCAACACCGGAGACTGGCGGCGGAAAAATCAGGAAGAAATTTTTTTCGAATTAAAATCAACGCCGGAAATCGGTCGAAAAATCAGGAAGAAAAAAAAAGTCAACGCCGGAGACCGGCGGTCAACGCCGGCGACAGACGAAATTGTCCATAAAATTGTGTTTTGGTTCAAAATTGAATAATTTGTGAAATTTGGGGTCAATTGAGGTTAGATTAAATTAAATGATGAAATTGGAACATATTAAAATGTGAGGGACTATTTTAGTCTTTTACTAACCTCTGGACCATATGTGGACTTTTTTGTAAAAGAGTTTTTTTCTCTATACCCCTTTATGAATAAGTACTCATTGATGAGCGCATTTGTAAAGTGCCCTATTTATATTTACTGTTTACATTTCATTTGTTTAAAATTGAAATATCAATAATAATTTATTAAAAAATAATGAAAATATTTGTAACCTAAAATTAGAAATACTAGTAATTGTACTCGTGCGATGCACGGGACAACAAATTGCATGTTTTGATGTTATAAGTATATACACAAACATTTGATGTATTCGTATGATGAAATTTTTTATTACAATCATTCATTAATAATTCATCAGTGGAACATAGTAAACTAAGTCTACTTACTACACACAAAAAAAAAAAAAAAAAAAAAAAAAAAAAGCAAATTTTATTGACAACGTATCATCGGAAAAGGCTATCTCTGCATCTTGCATCGTAACTAAGCCCTTCTCCTAACCTTCCATATATTTGTGTCAAGATCAACTTCATGCTTGCTTAGAACTGAAACGATTGACACATAGTAAAATAAGACGTGGAAAATGTGACTACACTAAGAAGATAAGAGTTTCACGGAAGCACATAAAACCAATGATTGCAGGAACAAAAATGCCATGATTGCAAGTCCAACGATAGAAACTATTATGAAACACAAAAAAGTTTTGAAGTCAGTACTGCATCCCTTACACCAATTGACTATCATCACAATGTATTGCATTGAGTGTTCATACAACTGCATACATGATATACATAGTAATACACTTAGATACTTAATAACCACAATCAAGATATAACATTATAGTTCTTACCAAACTTATGATCAATATCACAGCACAAAAAATTTGAAATACTAAAGCACATACATTATGTTCGCCTCAGATAAAGCCAAGATAGCAAGTTTTATATCTAATTGCAAGGAAACTGAAGATTAACAACAATAAAGTTAAAAACTATTATACCTTGCTTGATAATAGCAGTGGATTTCCAGGATAGGTTCGTCAACAACTGATTTCCTATTTGCCACTGTAAATAGAAAGCAATACATTATTCATATGTTTTTTATATTAATTATTGAAGAAACTCCTGCCAGTTTACGAAACTTCCGGAAATTGCATCATAGCCACAACGGGGTCAAACTGTAATTATTGAAAAACTCTTCCCTGCTGTTAGAACTTTCGTAAATTGCAGCAACACCCACAATCTTTATCTATCTTCACATCCGACCGCCTGCAGCTTAAAATTCTTAAGTTTACGAAGCTTCTCACCCTGTTTCATTTATTATTTGTGAATCCACCGATTGAAGCATTATGAAAAGGAAAGCCTGTGCTGAATTGGGTATTAAGTCTTTGGATATCGACCTTCCGGAGGACCAAAGTCCACGAATTGATAAAAAAGATGAAAGGGTGCAATACAAACACATGAGAAAAATACAGATGCAAATAAAATGTACAGAGGGAGTGAAAAAAAGGTGAAAGGGAGAATCCTTGCCCTATCTTCTGGTTTCACTTTGCAAAATAGCTTAATATGAATGGGTTGACAAGTTGAGAGGTCGAATATAAATATGAAGAGAAAACATAAACGTGTTGAAGTGGGAGAGAGAAGTTGAAAGTGTTGGAGGTTTTTGGGAATCCGAAAAACCGGAACAAAAAAGATTGAGATGGAAAATAAATAAAAAATTACAAAAAATATGCTGGAGATAAAATAATACAAAAAATATGCTGGAAATAAAATAAAAAAAATAAAAAAAAACAAAAAAAGAAATTTATATATTTAGAAGATTTAATTAGTTGTGCATTAGAGATTTTACGGCTGAAAATTAGGAGCGAAAGTTACAAAAAACGAAAAAGAGATTTTAATAATTAGAAGATTTAATTAATTACAAATATGCCATTAGGATTTTTCTAAGGTTGCCCAGCGTTTCTTTCTTTTAATATTTAGAAGATTTAATTAGTTGTGCATTAGAGATTTTAGGGCTGAAAATTAGGAGCGAAAGTTACAAAAAAAGAAAAAGAGATTTTAATAATTAGAAGATTTAATTAATTACAAATATGTCATTAGGGTTTTTCTAGGATTATCCAGCGTTTCTTTCTTTTATATATAAGATATAAGATGAAAATAGTTTTCCAAGTTACATCAAATCAATTTTATTGAATAAAAAATTATATCAATATAAAAAAAATACAAAAGAAATAAAAACTTCTAATGTCACAAGATATGTTTTATTCTTTTTTTAATAATTATCTTTTCTATTTTTTAATAATTATATTTTAAGCATTATGTAGCTTTCATCTAAAAGATCTTGTAGTTAAGGATTTGATGTATTTTTAAAATGTATCCATCGAAATTATGCTATCGGGGCAATGTGCAGCAAAAATAAAATGAGGGGTAAAGTGCGAAAATAAACAATTTACAGGGGATGTGCAATTTACACAACACTTATATTCGCAGCTGAATTTATCTTCAACAAAATCTGTGAGGATGAGGGGTTCTGAAATTGCTCTTGTTTGTAGAGCAATTACTTCTAATTGTTCTCATGAATACTCATACGCTACTTTTACTTCTTCTTTCTCTTTCTTCTCTTCAAATTTCCACACAAGTAGGCTATTTTCAACTGTGCCCGTAACAGATTTGAATCGTATAAATAAATTAGATGATACTGTTTTCTTGATTCGTAAAATGATGAGGATGCGGCCACATCCTTCTGTCTTTGAATTCAACAAACTTTTGCAAGTTATTGCCAAGATGAAGCAATATCCGGTCGCCCTTAAACTGTTCGACGAAATGCGTCAACGGGCTGCCCCTGTAGATCAGTATACAATGAACATCTTGATTAATTGTTGTTGCCTTTTGAAACGTGTAGACGTTGGTTTTGCTATCTTCGGCTATTTCTTTAAACACGGTTACGAGGCAAATGTTACGACATTCACCACCCTCTTAAAAGGTCTCTTTTTAGATGGTAATGTGGCCGAGGCAGAGAAATTGTTCAAGAAGGTTTTGACTTTGAATCTTTGTGAGCCAAACGATGTTACGACTCTTACTGCGATTGACGGGCTCTGCAAAGCTGGACGTGTTCATACTGCCCGTGATTTGCTTTTATTATTGGAAAGGACTATCTATAAACCCAATGTTAAGGCGTATAGTGCGGTAATTGATTGTTTATGCAAGTGCCGAATGGTGGATAATGCACTCGAGCTCAAGTCTAGAATGATTGAAAAGGGCATTTCACCTGACCTTGTCACATATAACTCGATGATTCAGGGCTTGTGCGATTTTGGTAGATGGAAAGAGGTGAAGGATTTATTAAATGAAATGGTGAATCACAAGATTTCGGTAGATGTTGTTACTTTTAGTATATTGGTGGACGCATTTTGCAAGGAAGGAAGCATTAAAGAGGCTGAAGATATTTTGGAAGTTATGAAGCAACAAAACATTTGTCCCGATATTGTCACCTACACTGCACTGATAGATGGATATTGTTTGCAAGGGAAAATGGATAGAGCGAAAGAAGTGTTTGATTCCATAACAGGCAACGGCCTTAAGCCATGCATTGTCACCTATAACTCTTTAATCAACGGATACTGCAAGAAGGGTAAAGTGGATGAAGCTTGGCGTCTTTTTCTCGAAGTTTCTTCGAAAGGCTTAGAACACACGACAGTTACTTATACCACCATGATACATGGATTATTTAGTGAAGGCAGATTTGCAGATGGATGGAAACTATTCAACGATATGGAAGCTCGGCACGTACGTCCAAATTTACATACTTGCAATATTTTGTTGGATAGTTTGTGCAAAACTCATCAGATTGCCGAAGCATTTTCGTTTCTACGGGTGATGGAAAATAAAAGTTTAAATCCTAATATATTCACATACGGTATCCTGATTAATGGTTTGTGCAAAGATGGGAAACTTGACGAAGCAAAAATGATTTTAAACGAACTTCCTTCCAAAGGATTGAAACCTAATATTAAAATATACACCGTTATTCTCGGTTCACTTTGCCGAAAAGGGTGTGTAGACGAGGCAAAAGATTTGATTGTGAAAATGGAGAGAAGTGGTTGTGCACCGGATAGTGTGATGTACAACAGCATAATCCAGGGTTTGCTAAAGAAGAAAGAGGTTTACAAGGCAATCCCGTTCTTAGAGGACATGCACAAAAGGGGATTCTATGCCGACGCGTCTACTTCATCCTTGTTAATTAATCACATGCAAGGATCTAACAAAGACGATATTCTACTGGAGATGATGAAGAAAGTTGTACCGAAAATCTAAATTAATTATTTGGGCTTCTGAAATTTTTGCAGATACAACATCTGTATATGTACTTTTGACTTGTGATTTTTACGGTTGTCGCAATCCTTATATTATGGGTGGATGAGTGGCGTAGGAAAGATAACAAACCGCCGGCATTTTGACAAGAAAGAAGATAAAAATTTGGATGTGTGCTAACAGATTCCTTTTTTCTCGATTTTGTATTGGGTATGACAAGAATTTAAATGCAGATAAGTCCAAGCAAAAAATAGCCCTATGCCTTTTGTTCAAAATACCCCTCATAATATAATTTTCATCAATTTCATCTATTGTACTCTAACTTTATCAATATTTCACATTGAACCGGATTCGAACAAATACATCACATTACCCCATTTTCACAATCTTTTGAAAAGATATGTTTTCTTTAGAAAATATTTTTTTTTTCGGCCGGCCGGCGGCGTTGATTTTTTTTTTTTTTTGGGAAATTCTGGTTTTTGAATTAGTGCGTTAACAACAAAATTACTGTCTGAGACAGTAATATTGAATGTAAAACAGTAATATGAATATTACCACATAATTATTACTAATATTATTGTCCCAATCAGTAATATTTTAGGTATGAAAAACAATTTTTTCGATTTCTTTTGTACCTCCATTTCTTCCGTATCGAATAAAAACATGCGATCATTCAAATTTTTTGATTAAAGGGCAAATAAATGGTGAAATACATAAGAATAATTTTGATTAAAACTCTTGAACTGAGAAAGGAATGAGAGCGGGAGAGGTTTAAACAGAGAAAGAAAATATCCTTTCGTAACAAGTAAAAAAAATTGCAATTAAACACTGGGACCAATGGAACTTGGCAACTCATCAAAAATTAAACGACCACCTGAATTCAAAATTAAAACGTGTAACGATTTGAACTTTGAGAACAGGAGATCGCATATACTATCATTGAAACATAATGAACGAAGACAACTTGCTTGTTCTTTTAAGATAGCATGTGATTGACCATCAATCGATTCCCAACCTATGTACCGAACTTGATCGCTTGAATTTAAAATAGAGGAGGCAAGATCATGCACAAGATCGTGCATGTTATAATATATTATATTGTCGTCACCGTTTCTCTCCGCAACTTGTAGCAACAAGGAGTTCTCTAAAAGGTTATGAAAGAATTTGTTGCCGCCCACAATCTCCATATCATCATTTCCTCCAAGAAATCCCTCTGCCATCCACAACTCAACCAAGCGTTCCCTTGGTAAGTCATATCCTTTAGGATATATCGAACAATATGCAAAACACTTTTTGAGTGCTGGTGACGACAAATGATCAAAACTCAGCTTCAAAATCTTGGAGACTGAGTACTTTGTCATGAAGGATTTATAGAGGAAGCAAAAGATTTGCTTATAAAAATGGAGAGAAGTGGTTGTGCACCGAATAGCGTGACATACAACAACATAATCCAGGGCTTGCTGAAGAAGAAAGAGGTTTACAAGGCAATGCCATTCTTAGAGGAAATGCACAAAAAGGGGTTCTTAGCCGACGCATCTACTTCGTCCATGTTAATTAATCACCTTCAAGGATCCAAGAAAGATGTTGTTCTTCTGGAAATGATGAAGAAAGTTGTGTCAAAAATATAAATTATTTATTTGAGCTTCTGTAATAAAACAAAGTTTTGCGATGACTTGGTACGATTTTTTGCGATGTGTTTCCGATTGAAGCGTGTATATAAATGTGTATATCATGTTGGCCTAGTGAATATCCTTTCAAATGAAATGCACATCCCATCTTTCCGCCCTTTAATTCTCCTACAACTTAAATGATTTGGGCTGAGAACCTAATATTTAGATTTGAGAAAATTACAGTTTTCATCCCTTAAGTTTGCACTGGTTTCACATTTGGACATCCATGTTTAAAAACACACATTCGGTCCTCATGTTTCAACAATTTGACATTTTTTTGTCATTTTCTTCAATTTAACGTTAGTCTGTCTGTTAAGAAAGTAATGCACACATGCTTGATTCTAAAAGTGTTAAATTATTGAAATATGAGGGACTAAACTTGTTTTTTGTGAACTTGGGGGACCAAATGTGAAATCAAGGTAAACTTGAGGGACGAAATGTGTAATGTTCCCTTTTAGATTTCTTTGGTTAATTAGAAAGACCCCTCAAATCACATTTGAACATAATACTAAGTTACCAACTCATTTGATATTTGTCTTTTACCAATATCCCTTTTGATATTTAAACTAAGGGCTATTACAATATAGGTCTCTGGTGACAATACTAATTTGAACTAAATGATCACAAGCCTAACTAAACTTTTGTTTCACATCTTTTATTACATTCATTCCAAAAAATGCCCCTCCATACATAAATTCGAATTTGTGTTAATTAAATTCAAACTGCATTTTATCATTTAATTATGCATTTAATATCTTCATTTTTTCATCTAATAATATATTTTATTTTATTTTTACCGACTTGGTCATCTTTATTTATTCGTTTTTACTCTAGCATTTTTTACGTTATTATAAGTAACTTTTTTTTAGAAAATTTTATTGAAAATTACGAAAAAAATATTTTTTTCGTTTTTATCAAATAATACAGCAGATCTTTAATATAATACTATAGTGTACTATGGTATACTATGGTATGCTATGCTATTGTATAGTGTATACTATAGTATTCTACGGTATATTATTGGTGTACTATTCTGAACTTTATCATTCAACAACTCCCAACCGCCGCCAAACCCTAACTTCCAACATCTTCCAGCCTCTGTTAAATCATAACAGCCAACAAATTTCAGCTGCCGCCACCAAACCAAATCTGCAAATACATAGTCGTCCACCAACCCTAGCCGCCGACCAAATTAAACCCTAGCCTTCGACCAAATTAAACCCTAGCTGCCATAGTCATCGACCAAATTAAACTATAGCCCTCGACCAAATTAAACCCTAAACCGCCATAGCCGTCAACCAAATTAAAACCTAGCCGCCATCATCCGTCATAGATCAGACCTCCACCACCATAGTCGTCGTCGTCAACTGCCTCCATAACCATCATCTTATTGTCGCCATAGCCATCCCTCCTCAACAATGGAGTGAAGTAATGGAGATAGAGAGAGAGAGAGAGAGAGAGAGAGAGAGAGAGAGAGAGAGAGAGAGAGAGAGAGAGAGAGAGAGAGAGAGAGAGAGAGAGAGAGAGAGAGAGAGAGAGAGAGAGAGAGAACGAGAGAAAGAGAGAGGGAGAGAGAGAGAGAGAGATAGCGTACTGTGAGAGAGAGCAGAGAGAACGAGCGAGACGAGAGAGAAGAGGGAAGAAATAAAACAAATAGATCTGAGAGAAATGTGACTGTAGAATTTATGGTTTAGGTTGAGAGCAAATTTGGGATAAAAAAATGTAAAAGATATAGATCATATTTATTTTTGTAAAAATGATTTAGTTCAGAACAATATATTAGGGTTGTATCTCACATCTAATTATGTTTCCAACTAGGTACCTCTAGTATATTAACCCTTAAATTAATCATAAATCGTTTGCTACCTAATATACCCAAGTTACCTTTTTTACTTCATTAGCCCTACTTCTTGAAACACGTTATCATTCACTCATCCACTCTCCCCCTTCTCTCTCTTGCGACACATTTTTTTCTTTTTTTGGAGTAAATTCAAGTTCAGTACAAGGGGAAGTAGGGAAGTGAGGGACTCGAACCTAGACCTTTACCCTATTGGTAAAGGCTTTACCCTACTGGTAAAGGCTAGATACCAACTCTCATAATGAGGGTTGGTGACACAATTCAACTATTTCCCCCTCTCTTCTCGGTCAATCCACTTCAAAGCCATAACGTTTTATCGATTCGATTGGAATTAAAATGTTGAGCAGACATTTCATATGACTCCATTGAGATAAGCGTAGATAAGGAGGTTAATTTTAAACAGCCACCGGACGGAGAGGAATAAGAGAAAAGAAGCCGACAAATACGTTTGTGCCCCTAGGGGAGTTGTGTGAATTGAAGGGTTTTGATAGTAATTCGCCAGAGTTACTGCTCAGTAGAACAGTTCGACGGACCAATCTTCCGAAAACGCTCGTCGCTGATCAATCCCCTTTTTGCTCTCTCCTATTTTTCACGGCGGAGGTGGTTTTGTTCAGTGGTGAATAGTCAACTGGATAAATACCACTGGCGGGGTCACTGTACAAAAATAATAACAGAGATACACTCATGGTACACAGATATCCAAATCGTCGAACCTTTTGTAAATAAAAGCTGGACATTGATGTATCTAATTCAAGACCTATGGTTTTGAGTTTTTTTCGATATGTAGTTTATTTTTACTTTCCTTGTTGTTCAAATACATTTGTTTTGTTGTAGCTGATTTCAATAATTTGTAGTTGGTTTTGATGATTTTGTAGTTGATTTCGGTGACTTTTGTAGTTGCTTTCGGTGATTTTATAGTTGATTATGATTTTGAACAGTTGTTTTTGTTATAATAAATAGTTGTTTTGAATTGTACGTACGTTAAAATTATAGTTGGTTACCTAATAAAATATAGTTGATTATCTAATAAAATTTTGTAGTTGATTACTGTAATTTGTAGCTGATTATAATTTTAGTAAATAAAGAAAAAAAATTAAAAAAAAAATTAGTTGATTATATATATATATATATATATATATATATATATATATATATATACACACAGAGACACGTATCAATGCCATAAGTTAATACCTATTAATATATTATATACCAATAAAAGTATCATACATACAAAATCAGGACAATACTATAAACTTGAATTACAAATGCTAATAGTAGTCTTGAAAAGCCTGCAACATAGTCATTCATATATGCTTTCGAGTGTAATGATCTCTCATGAGATCCTTGGGCTTGATCTTCATGATTTCACTTGAATCCCATCCTAAAAAGTCAAGCTTGTTATATCATAATAGAAAGACAACATAAATGTAATTAGCCAAATAGTGACTTAACCTAAGAAGACAACTTAGATACTAATGACTAGTTAGGTATAATATTTACCTTCAAATGTAGCATTTGCTGTAGCAAAATAGAAGAAAATTCACGAGATATTAGCTAGATATTAGAGAAATAGATAATATGAAGAAAAAAAAAAGATTAATAGAGCTTATAATTGAGAAAATCTTGCAATATGTTAGAGTATATTTTCACATATGGCTGGATCTTTGGCCACTTGTCTTGACTGCAAACATAGAAGAACCAATAAGCAAAACTAAAATTTGATATGATCAAAATAAGGTAGATAATTTTATAAAAAATATAAACCTTCAATAAGGAGCATGTTGTCTCTGTATAGTAAACATTTCCAGCATATGCACATGTCCAGAAGCAAACCACATCACCAATCAATTTCAAGCATATGATGCCCTGTGACATTCTTATGAAAAATGATGAAGAATACTATATTAGTAGCATGTTAATAGTAAAAACAACTTACAATTTTATTTATTTTATATTGTGTGGCTCGGGAAAGGCATTTGTCTACTTGATAAATGATACTTACCTTGTTCTACAGAGTGATAAACTCCCAATCATCAATTTACTTGCTGATTCTCAGCAACTTTGAATAGTTGACAATAGTTTCAATGTTGAATTAAAACAATTATTAAAGGCTATTTAAGAACATACCACATGAAACAGAGAGACTAATTTGCAAGAAAGGGTGAGTCGACGAAACTGCAAGATTATGAACTTTCAGTAAAAAAACGAAAAATCCATTGCTTAATAGTAAATTAAGTTGCAGATATAGAGTTGCAATTAGACCTGTAAAAGTTCTTACTACTTTTATGCACATAAATGATACATAAAACAACCTAAGTAAAAAAATAAAATTGTACAAATAAACAAACCTTCTGTTCTCTCAAATCTCAGTGTACTAAATTGTTGCTTTGTTCTCCTCGTTTTGATCTCTTGAAATATCACTGGGTAAATAACCTCCAATGGAATATAGATATTTCTCTAAAAATTGGAACAAGAAAGAAATAAAGAGATTACCGTAAATGATGTGCAGTAGCAGATGTTACCGTTGCTCTCAATCGACTAGGGTTTACTACAACTCTGACAGATTTTTGGGCCAAAGATAAAAATTCCAATGGGAGTTTCTTTGATTTGTTGATACATGTTAAATGAGTTTCTTTGATTTGTTGAATTGTTTATGATGCGGTAAATCTTCCAGGAAACAAAAAGATGAATTTATTAAAAAAAAAAGTAGAAAATATAACGATACATACGTAGTGGGTAAGATGGGTGGAAATATGGAATAATGTATGAGTAAAATGGAGTTATGAGAAGTTAGGGAGTCTCTCAATTACAAATAACAAAGTGAGTTTAGTTCTATGAAAACAAATAAAGGGTTAATATGCTAGAGGTCCCTAGTTGAAAACATAATTAGATGTAGCATAGTTAGGGAGGCGGCGACAATAAGGGGATAATTATGGAGGCAAGAGGTCGACGACTATGGTGGTGGAGGTCATATCTATGGCGGATGGTGGCGGCTATGTCGACTAGGTTTTAATTTGGTCGACGGCTATGGCGGCTAGGGTTTAATTTGGTTGACGGCTAGGGTTTAATTTGGTCGATGGCTATGGCGGCTAGGGTTTAATTTGGTCGACGTCTAGGGTTTAATTTGGTCGACAACTATGTTTGAATTTGGTCAACGGCTATGGCGGCTAGGGTTTAAATTGGTCAACGGCTAGGGTTTAATTTGGTCGGCGGCTAGGGTTGGTACGGTGGACGACTAGGTTTTTGCAGATAGGATTTGACGGCGACTGAATTTTGTTGGATGCTATGATTTAGTGGTGGTTGGAAGATGTTGGAAGTTAGGGTTTGGCGGCGGTTGTAAGTTGTTGAATGATAGAGTTCGGAGTAGTACACCATAGTATACCGTAGTATGCCGCCATAACATAGCATACCATAGTATACCATAGTGCACCATAGTATTTTTTAAAATCTACTGTATTATTGGACAAAAACCGAAAATTTATTTTCCGTAATTTTCAATAAAATGTTAAAAAAAATTTAATTATAATAAAGTAAAAATTGCTAGAGTGAAAAACGAAAAAATAAAGATGACCACGTCGGTAAAAATAAAATAAAATATATTATTAGATGAAAAAATGAAGATATTAAATGTATAATAAAACGATAAATGTTGTTTGAATTTTGCTTACAACAAATTCGAATTTATATGTGGAGGAGCATTTTTGGAATGAATTTAATAAAGGATGTGAAACAAAAGTTTAGTTGGGCTTGTCATTTAGTTCTTATTAGTTTTGTCACCAGGGACCTATATCATAAGACCCAAACAAATAATGGGGGGGGGGTGTTCTCCCTAATTGACCCTTCGTTATTTGGTTATTTTCGAAAATCATGTGATTACTATATTTAGGAAAGTTATGGAATTCTTTTGGAAAGTTTCGAAGAAGGATTGGATTTTTTGGGGAAGAAAATAAAAAATATATGTTTCCTTAAAAAGTACTCCCTCAGTTCCCTTTTAATAGTCGTATTTAGATTTGCACACGGATTAAGGATTCCATTAAATGTGTCTTGATTTTATGAAAAATGTATGCTTTTAGGCAGAAATGAACTTATCTTATAATTAATAAGAGAGACAAATGAATTAAAAAAAGAAGTATTAGAAAGAGTTTATAAGGGTATAAACTGGAAATTAAGTAATTAATGTAGTATTGGAAATCTAAAGTGACAGATAATATAAAACAAAATATATTTAAAAATAGACAGTTATTGTAGAACATATAGAGTATCATTTATCTAATGCAACCGCTTATAAAATTTTATATGTATTTTTTTCTAAAAAGTATCGTATACATATCTAACTAGAGACAATTACAGTTTTGGTCAACTTTTTCTCGCACAAAATTGATCCTCAAATAATTATTTTTTTTACACTCAACAAATAATCACAGAACTGTCATATAGTAGTATTTACAGAAATGTCACTCTCCGAATTATTACGTAATTGCCACTCACTATGTAATTAAAACCTACTACTTTGTAGGTAATTACAAAATTACCACTTATAAATAGTTACAAAATTACCACTCAACATGTAATTACAGAACTACCACTCAACCAGTAATTACGAAAGTGTCACTCGATAGTAATATCAGAACGACCACTTATCAAATAATTACATAATTGCCACTCAACAGGTAAATAAAGAAGTGCATCTAGCAGGTAATTACGGAATTGCCACTTATCGATTAGTTATAGAACTACCACTGAACATTAATTAGAGAACTTTCACGCACCAAGTAATTACAGAATTACCATTCACCAAGTAATTAAGGAAATGTCACTTAACATTGTAATTACAGAACTGTCACTCACCAGGTAGTTAAAGAAACTGCCACTCAACAAATAATAACTCAACAAATAATAACATAACTCCCATTAAGCATTAGTTACGGAAGTACCACTCACCAGGTAATTACAAAAATACCATTCACCAAGTAATTATAGAACTGCCACTCAATAGTATATATAGAAGTGTCATTTAACCAATAATTACATAACTGTCATTTATCCGTAATTACATAATTGTCACTCACCTAATAATTACAGCACTGCAACTCAACTATAACTACATAACTACCACCCACCAAGTAATTACAGAATTGACATTCAACATGTAAGTACAGAACTACCACTCACCAAGTAATTACAGAACTGCCACTTAATAGCAAGGTTGTAAAAAGCGATAATCGGATCCGAGTCGGTGAGGCACCGACTCACGATTAATCGGTGCGGCGGTGATTAATCGGTGATAAATCGGAAATAAATCGGTTTTGAAAATTTAATATAATATATTTCTAAATATTATTTATAAATACTCCAAACATATATAAAAAGATATTTAAACATAGTTATATCTCCATCATGTATATATCCTAATAACATAATGAAAGTTTAATAATTATAAGATCATTAGTTCTTTAACAATAACAATTAACATAAACAAAATAAGGCATAAACTCATATTTTCTTTTATTAAAATCCAACTTTTCTTTTGAATTATAAAAAAAATAATAAAATAAAAAAACCGATTTTTAACCGATTTTTGCCACCGAGTTTGCCGCCTTAAAGGTTTGACCGCCTCGGACCGCCTCACAGGCAAAAAACCGATTTTTCAAACCTTTACACTAAAATCGTAAAGGTTTTGGACCGCCTCCGCCTCGGAGACCGATTAATCGGCCGCCTCGGCCGATTTTTAGAACACTGCTTAATAGTAATTCCGAAATTGCCGATCATCAAGTAATTACATAATTGCTAAGCACCAAGTAATTATATGATTTCCACTCAACAGCAATTGCAGAACTGCCAATCATCAAGTAATTCTAGAACTACCACTCAACAAATAATTACATGACTGCCATTCAACATTAATTACAAAATTGACATTCAACAGTACAAGAATTCCTACTCACCGGTAATTACAACACTGCCACTTAACAGTAATTACAGAATTGTCACGCATCAAGTAATTACATAATGTTCACACACTTGGTAATTACAGAAATGCCACTCAATATCGTAATTATGGAAATGCCACTAACAAGTATTTACAGAAGTGCCACTCAACAAATAATTACAGAACTGCAATTCATCAATGATTATAGAAGTGACATGCACCCTGTAATTACATAACTATCACTCAACAGCAATTATAAAATTGTCGCTCAACAAATAATTAAAGAACTGCCATTTACCAATAACTACTGAATTGTCATTCACCAAATAATTACAGAACTGCCACTCAAAAGTTATTAAAGAATTTTCACTCAACAAGTAATTACAGCTACTCGGTAGTAATTACATAACTGTCACTCATCAATAATTACAAAACTAGTACTCAACATTTAATTACAGAACTGCCATTCGACATGTAATTACAGTACTGGCATTCAACAGATAATTACAGAATAATCATTCACCAAGTAATTACAAAACTACCACTCAACAAATAATTAAAGAAATGCTTATGAGCAGCAACTACAGAACTCACACTCAACAAATGAATACATAACTGCCACTCAGCAACAATTAGAGAACTCACGCTCAACAAATAATTATTTAGCAGTAATTACAGAAACTGCCACTCTCAAAGTAATTACAACACTTTCCGTTGACCAAGTAATTACAGAAACTGCCACTCTCTAAGTAATTACAACACTTTCCATTGACCAAGTAATTACCACACTTTCCATTGACCAAGTAAATTATCTTCATAAAATAGCTGAAGAAGATGAGTGGGTTTGGAATAAACGGCCTTACGCCATGTATTATCAGCTATAACTCTTTAATAAACGGATATTGCAAGAAGGGTAAAGTGGATGAAGCTTGGCGTCTTTTTCTCGAAGTTTCTTCGAAAGACTTAGAACACACGACGGTTACTTATAATACCATGATACATGGATTATTGAAGGTAGATTTGCTGATGGATGGAAACTTTATAAGGATATGGAAGCTCGGCAAGTACATCCCGGTTTATTCACTTACAATATTTTAATGGATGGCTTGTGCAAGACTCATCAGATTGCCGAAGCATTTTCATTTCTACGGGTGATGGAAGATAATCACATACGGTATCCTGATTAATGGTTTGTGCAAAGATGGGGAAATTATAGATGCAAAAAATCTTTCAAACGAACTTCCTTCTAAAGGTTTGCAACCTGATTGTCAAGCGCATACCATTGTTATCGGTTCACTTTGCCGAGAAGGGTGTGTAGACGAGGCAAAAAATTTGCTTGTGAAAATGGAGAGGAGTGGGTGTGCACCGGATAGTGTGATGTACAACAACATAATTCAAGGTTTGCTAAAGAAGAATGAGGTTTCCAAGGCAATCCCGTTCTTAGAGGACATGCACAAAAGGTGATTCTATGCCGACGCATCTACTTCATCCTTGTTAATTAATCACGTGCAAGGATCAAACAAAGACGATATTCTTTTGGAAATGATGAAGAAACTTGTGCCAAAAATGTAAATTAATTATTTGGGCTTCTCAAATTTAATAAGGTTTTGCTTATTTAATATTTTTGCAGGTAACGTAGCTGAGATACAACTTTTGTATATGTACTTCTGACTTGTGAGTTTTTCGGTTGTCGCAATCCTTATATTATGGGTGGATAGTGGCGTAGGAAAGATAACAAGCCGTCGGTATTTTGACTAGAAAGAAGAGAAAAATTTGGATATGTGTGCTTCCCTAATAGATATTCATTTATCAAACATATGGAAAATTTAACTTTATATAGTCATTTATTTCTTTTGTTTCTATGGCTTCCCTAATAGATATTCTAAAGGGTTAATGAGTGATACCATTAGTTTTGAAAATATATACGAGGAGGTCCAATAATTTTCTTCGTCATAGTAAAAAAACCAAATTGTGATCTTAATTTGTGAGACCTCCCAACTGGGTAACTGTACGTGTTTTGCCCTTTAGTTTGAATAAATGCCCTAACCCCTAACCTTCTCTCTTCCTCTTCCTCCCGTCGTTACATCTCTCCTTCTCTCTACCTCTTCATTTCTCTCTCTAACTCTTTCTCGCCAAATTTCAGCGACAAAAAATGGCTCCCAAGGCAGAAAAGAAGGTGGTCGTCGGAGGAGAGAAGAAGAAGAGGACAAAGAAGAGCGTGGAGATGTAAAAGATCGACATCTTCAATGTGTTGAAGCAGGTTAACTCACAAACCCTCCACCCTTTAAGCGCCTCCCCCCCTCCGTCTAGTGCCGCTCCTCGGAATTTGTGGAGTCCTCTGTCACCGTCGCCGTGAGATTAGAGGCCAAAGTCAGGGAAGAGAATAGATAGGAGCCGTTGTTGAGTTTTTGCCACCGCCGCGAGATCTTAGACCAAAGTAAGGGTATATTAATTTTTTGGGTACTTTTTTATTTGTTTAGATTTTTGTGTGATTGTGATTTGATCAATCGTTTTGAGTCATCCACCGCCGTCAAATTCTGAGGTTAAAGTATCTTTCTCCCTATTCCTCTATCTCCTCTCGATCTCTGTATGTTTTTTGGTGTTTTCTGGTGTAGAATTTAGTTGCAGCAAAAAAATTCTATGTTGAAGGAGATGGGTAACAACTGGCCAATTAGAGAGAATCAACTATGTAGTTATGTATAGTTATATATAAGATATGTAACTTTTTTTTAATGTACAGTGATGTTGATGGTTGTTTCAGTTGAAAAATTTACACATGTGAATTTTGGATACATATTGTGGAAAGTTGACTTGTAATAACAAGATTCAAATTATGATTTTTTTTTGTTTATTTGTGAATGTTGATTGATTATTTCATAAATAATAGTTTTTTTTAAAATTTGTTTAATATGACTGAGCTACATTATATAATTGAGAATATACAATTTTAAGTAGAAAATATAAAAAAACGATATATGAAGAAAGGATATGACTATAGTTGACTATAGTCATATTCGAAATAGTATGTAAACTTTTCGGGAAAAAAAATCAGAAATTTTTAAGAAAATAAAATGTATATTTTATTATTTTTAATAAAAAAATTATTAAAAAATAAAACGAAAATGCTATATGCACTTGGTGGAAATGTTAATGCAGTTAGGGCAAAAATTGTATGTAAGGGGCATCATAGTCTTTTTGTCTATTAGAAAGAAAGAATTTTAGGGGTGGACCTATCCCTATATATTTTCCATATTATGGGTGTATATCAACACATCCATAATCTTAAATCACTATGTTAAATTTAGGGGGCGGAAGTAACCCTTTTGACAAAATGTCAATATTTTCAGAAGTTGATAACAAATTCAAACTTTGTTAATGATATGGAAATTTGGCATATACATCCTAATTTATATACTTGAAATATTTTGTTTGATCAGCATATGCACGCGAAGTTCGTTCAGCCACCATCGACCCAACACTAGAGGTGAAAATTGCTCGTTTGGCCCACTTACGGTCACTTTTCGACGCGACCAATACGTTTATCGAGAGCAATCCAAGCGTTTGATCGATCTACCGGCTCCAAATTGCTCCCTAACCGGGTCCCACGCAATTCGTGCGTGTGCTCGATGTTGAGAGATGTATAAAATCTATGTAATGATTGAAAAATAAAACCGAGAAACATACAGTCAAAAAGTAGACTACCGGTGCATTTTTATTTCTACGCACGAAACAAAACAAAGGAATAAAAATGAAAGTGAAATTGGATACGTCGAAGTTGTGCTTTACATATTGATTTATCATATGCGAGAACTAAGGTCGATTTAAGAAAAAAAAATCTCCACGTTGTTTGTAATTACCGAAACCCCCCTAATGTTTGTTGTTGTTGTCATACAAAGTTCCCCTTTACGGTGTGAAATTTGACGGATTTTTTTATTTCATGTACTATCACTCAGCAAATACCGATTTTACCCTCATGACTAATTGTTGTAATATCATCTTAGTTTTTGTGGAGTTTGTGTTTCTTTATTAGGTAAATTACAAAAAACCCCCTGAACTTAGCCTGAATTATAAAAAACATCCCCACATATTCGTAATTACTAAAACTCTCCGACGTTTGTTTTCGTCTTACACCTGCCCCTTATGGTGGGATTTTTCATGGAATCTTTTTGAGTCGAGGGATTATTTTCGAAAAATGCCTATTCTACCCCTGTAGACGTGGCATTTCTTTATGCTACTTTTTAAAAACAAAAAATATCCTTGAGGACCTTTACACGGAATTTTTATTCTTCTTAAATAACACACTCACAACTCTTTTTACTATTATGGATAGATGGGGTGTTTTCGTAATTTAGCCTAAGTTCAAGGAATTTTCATAATTTACCATTTATTCTTTAAGTTGACTGACCTTACATATAATATTCAATTGATTTGGCTGCCACGTATCCCTTGTTTTAATTAGTTGTTTTATTTTATTTTATATCGACCTAAAAACAGTTGGCAAGAAATTTGAACTTGGGTTAATTTACACTTGTTCTCTTACTCCAACCGCTAGACCACCCACTACATGGCCAATTAAAGAAAATATTGATATATTGGGAATTGATATGATACATTTGAATAAAAAAAAAAGAGTTTTAATATTGTACAATTAAAGAGTTTCTAAAAAAAAAGAATAAAAAAAAGAGAGCTAATATAGTACAAGATGTATAAATAGGGGGCTATATTGTTATTTAATATTGTTAGTACCTAACAAAATATTTAAAAGGGTTAATGGCATTTTGCACCCCAAACTTTGGTGTGTTTCGCACATTACCCCCTAGACTAAAAAAAAAAAGTTGCACGATGCCCCCCAAACTCTATTATTTGGAGCACCAATCACGAAATTGACTATTTCCGGCCAAAACTTCTCCGGAAACTCGAGTGTAGTCGGAGCTCTGATCAATTAGCATACTACACATTAGCTTTTGCGGTGGATCGTCGGAGCTTCGATTAGCTGGCTAAGCATTAGTTTTTTTTTTTTTTGGTAAAAAGAAACCGCGGCCAACCATATAGATGCACTGGATAAACCTACACTCTCGTATGATAGCTTGCAAACCATATGAGAGACGTGGACCACATTAAGCTAACCATGTGACGCAACCTTATGCGTGGCTAAGCATTAGTTGACTTCAACATTTGTTAACTAAATCGGAGCTCCGATAACATTTGTTGGCTAAGCATTAGTTGAAATTCATATTTCTCACTCGATTCCATCTTTTATTATCTCCGTACACAACTTGTGCAACACATCTTCACCCAGAATGTATCACGTTCCTGGATTTTTCTCTCAATTTGGTAAGCACACGGAAGTCCATGGGTAACACTAAGAACGTGGGTAGAGCTAGCCGAATCTTGTACAACTGGTTTACTGAGCTCATCATCCAACAAATCTAATGCCTTATATGTGACATTGCGTATCAAACCTTGAAAAACTGGATACACTGCTTTGTCCTTCCTGATAGGATTTTGAAAAATCCGTCTTAATCCTGGTTAGTTGAAGCTCAACCCCCGAATCAAGCTGAAATTGCACGGAGTTAACAGCTCCGGTAGATCCAACCCTTGGACGAACTGTGAGCACTCCCCACCCTAGTCGTAGTCATCAACAATTGCAACATATAACTAAAACATCAACAATATATTATAAAATGTAGAACTAAAAACCGGAAATACCTATTAGTCAACGTGTTCCCAAAATGCGATGTTTTCTTGGGTTAAGTAATGGGCTTGCCTTGTTGGATCATAAAAACTCTTGACATCAAGAAAATGTGCGAAGTGTTTGTGCTCATAATAGTTCTCCCTGTAGATATCGAAAATTTGAGATAAATTACTAATTAATAACCAAGATAAATCGGTTATTAATTTAGGTCTCAAATTAAAGTCCATAACATATTTGGGCTTTACAATGTCCGGCCCACTGTGCAAGTCGAGAAACCCTAACCCTAGCTTGTGCCTATAAAAGAAGATCTTTGGTGCATCTAAAAAAACAGACTCACACAGACACATATCGAGCTCTCAAGCTCACGTCTCGAGCCTCCGCCTCGAATTCATAACATATTTGAATTCGAGAGGTTCGTGATAGGAAATCATATGTTCAATTCCTCGAATTCATAACATATTTAAATTCGAGGTGTTCGTGATAGGAAATCATAGCTTCGATTCAAGAACAAGCTTTTAAGCCCTTGAATCAAAATTAGAATAGGAGAGAAGAATCAGGGGAATTACTGAGATTGTAATCCGCATCGTTTTGATTAATAAATTATTTGTTCCCTATTTTCTTGTCTTGTATTTTTATTATATTTTGCAGACTCGAAAAATTTGTGGTTAACACTCCCCCTTTACTGTGTTGGTAGTAGCTTAACCAAATTTGTTTTATGTCCTACTGTTTTTTATTTTTTTCCATCAAGCTATCTTTTACCCTTATTATGTTTTCCTTTGGGTTTTTTATTAGGAGTTGAATGCAATTAGTACTCTGGTGTTACATCCAATTGCTAAAAAACTATCCCGTGTTATTTTATTAGTAAAATGTAAAATTCCGATATATTTTTGTATTTTTAGATTGGATATTACTAGGGTTTATGAGAATTTGGGAATAAGAAGAGTAGAAGGATAGAGAGAAGGAGACGAGAGAGAGAGAGATAAAATTCTGAAAATTGATCATGCCTTTCTCATTCCTTCACAGCACCTTATAACAAACTGCTGACAAATCAAGTACTGAAATAATTAAATAAAAACATAAAATAAGGAAAACACCCCGTGATTTAGTTTTTTTTTTTTGCAGTTAGTACCCCTCTAACTCCCGGTCAGGGGTTGTACTTGTGTGCTAACAAAATTTGAATCATAAATAATACAGAAACGGGTACTAATTGCAATAAACCCTTTTTATTAAAACAAACTTAGAGGGAAGGTAATGCATATTGATAGTTGCAAAATTTAGAGTCAATGAAAATTATTTGTAATTATACTATTTTGAAGGGGTCTAGATGTAATTAGTCAATTATAATTTATAACCATTAAAGAACAGACTGCACCTTTGTGCAACTTCATTTTGCACTGCAGTAGAATTTTCTTCACAAAAATCGATTTAAGAAGATGAGAATTTCTGCAATAGCGCCTCCTATTCGTAGAGCAATTTCTGCTAAATTTTCATAGCGTGCGCCACAAAGATAGACTTTTTTCACCTAACCTCCGAAGAGATTTGAGCTGTGCAAATGAAGTAGATGAAGCTATTTTCTTGTTTCGCAAAATGGTGAGAATGCGGCCGCAGCCCCCCATTTTTGAATTCACCAAACAATTGAAAGTTATTGTCAATTTGAAACAATACTCGGTTGCCCTCAAACTGTTCGACGAAATGCGTGAACTGGGTGCCCCTGTAAATGAGTACACAATGACCATCTTGATTAATTGTTGTTGCCTTTTGAAACGTGTAGACGTTGGTTTTGCTATCTTCGGCGTCTTCTTTAAACACGGTTACGAGCCAGATGTTACGACATTCACCGCTCTCCTAAAAGGGCTCTTTTTAAATGGTAAGGTGGCCGAGGCGGAGAAATTGTTCAAGAAGCTTTTGACTTCGAAAATTTGCGAGCCTAACGAAGTTACGATTCTTACTGTGATAGATGGGCTCTGCAAAACTGGACATGTTCTTGCTGCCCATGATTTGCTTTTCTTATTGGAAAAGACTATTTATAAACCCAATGTTAAGGCTTATAATGCGGTAATTAATGGCTTATGCAAGACTGAAATGGTGGATAATGCACTCGAGCTCAAGTCTAGAATGGTTGATAAGGGCATTTCACCTGACGTTGTCACATATAACTCCATGATTCAGGGCTTGTGCGATTTTGGTAGATGGAAAGAGGTCAAAGACTTACTGAATGAAATGGTGAATCACAAGATTCCGTTAGATGTTGTTACTTTTACTGTATTGGTGGACGCATTTTGCAAGGAAGGAAATATTAAAGAGGCTGAGGATGTTTTGAAAATTATGAAGCAACAAAATATTCGTCCTGATATTTTCACGTACAATGCGTTGATGGATGGGTATTGTTTGCAAGGGAAAATGGAAAAGGCGAAACAAGTATTTGATTCTGCCTTAAGCCATGTATTATGAGCTACGGCACTTTAATCAACGGATACTGCAAGAAGGGTAAAGTTGATGAAGCTTGGCGTCTTTTCCTCGAAGTTTCTTCGAAAGGCTTAGAACACACGACAGTTACTTATAATACCATGATACATGGATTATTTAGTGAAGGCAGAATTGCCGATGGATGGAAACTATTCAACTATATGGAAGCTCGGCACGTACGTCCAGATTTACATACTTGCAATATTTTGTTGGATAGTTTGTGCAAAACTCATCAGATTGCCGAAGCATTTTCGTTTCTACGGGTGATGGAAGACAAAGGATTAATTCCTAATATAGTCACATACGGTATCTTGATTAATGGTTTGTGCAACGATGGGAAACTTGAAGAGGCAAAAAAGCTTTTAAAAGAACTTCCGTCCAAGGTTTGCAACCAAACTGTCAAGCTTATACAGTTGTTATCGATTCACTTTGTCAGGATGGATTTGTCGACGAGGCAAAAGATTTGCTTATAAAAATGGAGAGAAGCGGTTGTGTACCGAATAGCGTGACATACAACGTCATTATCCATTGCTTGTTGAAGAAGAAAGAACTTGACAAGGCAATGCCATTCTTAGAGGAAATGAACAAAAGGGGATTCTCAGCCGATGAAGCTACTTCATTCATGTTAATTAATCACTTGCAAGGATCAGTTTCTTCTGGATATGATTAAGAAAGTTGTGCCGAAATTATAAATTATATATTTGGACTTCTGAAGTTTGATAAGGTTTTGATAAGGTTTTGCTAGTTTTTTTTTTTTTTTTTTTTTTTTTTTTTTGTAAGAAGAATAGTTATTGGTTCCCCAATTCCCCTCCTGGTGTCTCGAACCCATGACCAAACAGATCTAGGTGCAAGGTGTTTACCAACATGCTACCTTGTCATAAGGTTTTTGATAAGGCTTTGCTAGCTGGTCGGTCTGGTCTAACTTGTGAGTTTTGCCTTTGTGCACGGGCATTTTAATCCTTCAAAGTATATTTTGTAGGACAAAATGCACTTCACCCCTACAAATTTCCCATTTTCGCACTTTCTGTTGGCCGAAAACCTACACGCAAGTGCACGTATCGTACAAGTAATATAGTGGACTAAAAGTCTGGATATCGAACCCACAGGGAATATTTAATTATCTAATCCTAGACGCTAAATTCTACCAATTATTATCAAGCCCACCCTACACAGTCGAAAGATGATTAATAAACTAAATTAAACTAAATCAATTAAAAAGACAAAAACAAGAAAGCAATTAAAACGAAGATTTATCAGAGTAAACGAGCCTAGGATTTTATTCTTCCCCCTATGTGATTATTACTCCCCCAATTCCTTCAATTATGCAAGCAATTAACCCGGATTATTAACCTGAGATGCTAAAATAATCATAACCCGCTTCCGCGTGTATTACGATTCTAATACTCTAGATTCAATTACTATATTCCTATGCAATTAATTCTAGAACACAGCATTAAGCACAAATCTCAATAATGGCTACCTAAGAGATTAACTATATTCCTATGTTAATACCACAAAGGCTCTTCTACCACAGTTCTAATTATTAACCCGATCTTCCGATTCATGCGATTAACAATAACATAAAAGCACATAAGTTGATCAAGTTCATGCACTTAATAATACAAGTAGAAGAAATAATCTGGAATTAAAGCTTGCATAAAATCATAGAAAAGGGTTCATAAATCCCACATAGGGTTCCAAATAAAATCCTAGAAATAAAGACTTAGCTACTCGTAATTCTTATGATAAATAAAATAAAATAAATAAATTAAATAAGAAAAACTATGCTTGAATCTTCGTTGATCTTCTTTGCTTTTGATTTTGCGTAAAAAGATAGATCATAAATTGTGTGCTTGGCTTGGTCTTATATAGGGTGAAGAACTTGGGGAAGAAGGCAGTTTCCTTGTGCAATTAAAATCCCTTTACTGCGCTGTTTCGGGGTCTCGGACGGCCGTCCCATAATTTGAACTAAAACTCGGACGGCCGTCCGAGCTTTAAATCTCCAGATTTTGGTTTTTTCACTTTTGGCCCATATTTTCTCCAAAATTGCAGTTTTGACCCCATACTTTTCCAATTCTTCAATTTATACCTGAAATACAATAAATCAACTTTTTAAGCACCAATTATCGTTAAAACACGCCAAAAGCTCAAATAAGAAGATACGATAAAGTGTAAAAATATACACTTAACACACCCCCAAACTTGAACTTTTGCTTGTCCTCAAGCAAAATTTACCAATAAGCAAATAACTCAACGATAACATCTCATCACATAGATCAATAACCAACTTCACGTTTTCAGAACTTGTAATTATAATGACAATTCTTAGGCATTCGCAAGCTCAAAATTCAACAACACTTAGTCACTCACCATTACCAAAAACCACAATTCATACAATTGCTTCAAGCATCCAATATTTGCAAATTAAAGATAGAAAAAATTTATACTTACATGCATATGCTTGACTCCAAATACTCACCAAATTATTCTACTCTACTAATATCGAATATTAAGCTATTGGGATCATTGGGGCTTTGTGGCTTTCAATTGTTAGGCTCTTTGGTTCGAGGTAGAAAATATGGGTATGTGTGGCTATTCTTCTTGAATTTAGGTGATTACGCCAAAATTTGAAAGATAGGCGTTTGAAACAATGAATTCACCTCTACGGACTTTAATAAACTCGATTTTCAAAAGTTCAACAGTCTCCACTTTTGCTTTTGAGGCAATGGATCGAGTTTTCAAAAATATTTCAACAACTAGTCCTTATTTCTCCCTTCTAGTCTCTTCTTCTTCTTTTTTCTCTCTTTTTTTTTTTTTTTAGAAGAAATATATATATATATAGAAGCATATATATTTATCTCTTTTTTTTTTCTTTTTTTTTTCTTCGAAGAAGAAGAAGGACCTTATAAATTTTTCGACCGAACTCCACGGGATAATTTTCAAGAATCTCCACCTATTCTACCTTACATATTGGCTAAAAGAAAGAACACCTTTTCTCCGAGCTTCAAATCAGGTTCTAAGGATAATTTCGATAAAAAGGTCGGCTTGAAAGGCTCAAACGGTTCAAAGAAGGCCCAAATCATATCCCAAATCACTTACTACTCAATACTTCGTATCATAAATTTCCTAAGGTGAGTCTTAAAACCGAACATAGCATGATCTAGCACAAATTAATTCCAAATTTAAAATACAAAACATTCAACAAAAGCACTGCACAAAATGTGATTCCTAACAATAATTCACTTCTAAGTCCCGTTGAATCGAAAGCTAAACAAACATCAAATCCTTATCACATAAAACAAGCAATTTCATCATCAAACATTGATCATCTCTCATCATCATAAATCATAGATGCATTTGACTCAAGCAATTTTTTTTTTTTTTTTTTTATATTCCGGAAAAACGAGAAAAGCAATAAAACAAATAAAACCTACTGCATGAAAATTAAAACAAAAAATTAAAACACAAATAAAGCGCACATAAAAGAACACAAGTAGTTAACCACCCCCAAACTTAAAATTCACATTGCCCTCAATGTGATTCGCCCAAAGTTTAAGGATAGAAAACACCTGTTTAAGCGTCGGTTTTCTTGCCCTTCCCTTTGCCTTTAGAAGTGCTTTCGCCGTGTGAGGTGCCCTACCCGTCACGTCCTCGTTTCCTCATAATTTGAGAATGCCTTTCTTGAATCCTCCCTGCACAAATCAACAAGAATCCACCAAGATTAAGTAGTATGTGTGTGTAGTTGGTGAATTTTCGGTGAAATTGGTCCAAGAAAATCGAAAATTTTGAAAAGAGGGGGTTAGGGTTCGAAGTGGGAGAGAAAGAGGGGTTGGATGTTAAATTATGGAAATTGTTTTTTTTTTTTTTTCCCCGCACGGCCGTGCGAAATTTAGGTGAAAAATCCGCACGGCCGTGCCCTTTCTCAAAATTGGGCAGTAGCCTCTTCAAATTTCGCACGGCCGTGCGAGATTTAGGTGTAAAATCCGCACGGCCGTGCCCTTTTGCGATTTTGGGCAGTAGCATCACCGAAATCTCACACGGCCGTGTGAGATTCCTGCCTTTTTCTTGCACGGCCGTGTGAATAATTTCAATTAGGTCCCTGAAAAATAAAAACTTCTTATTAGTGCCCCTGAAACTTTTTTTTTTTTTTTTTTAGAAAAATAAAATAAAAACAAAACTAAAAATTTAAAATAACATAAAAAAATAAAAACGAAAGCTCGGGTTGCCTCCCGAGAAGCGCTAAGTTTAAAGTCTTCAGCCGCACGTTGCTTCTTTATTTTCAAGCAAAAGTGACCGAAGTCACTTGGCATTCTTCACTCGCTTCCCAATACGATTTGAGCCGGCTCCGCTTCACGTTGAACGTATGATTTGAATCGCGCTCCTTTATTTTGTCCACCTCGTGAGGAAGAATTTCTTGGACAATAAACGGCCGCGACCACTTTGATTTGCGCTTCCTTGGAAATAACCAAAGACGGGATTTGCACAATAACACCAATTGTCCTTTGTGCAATTCCTTTTTGATTTTCTCCTTACGACCACAATAACTTGACTCATCCTTCTCTCGTGACTTGCTCGAGCCTTTGGGTGCCAACATCTTCCTTGCATTCTCATCGTCGTTATGACCTCGACTCGCATGACTTTCTCTCGGAGGATTTAAAAGTGAGTCCATGAAATAGACTTGCTCCGTCCGATTCCCGTTTCCGCCATCATCTCCTGCACTCAAAGATTCTTTCCCATTGTCCAAGATCAAAACATCAAACTTTTCATTATTTGTAAAATCCATAAGCTCAATAGCAAAACAATCATTATTATCACATGGATTTTTATTAGTACTAAAAACATTGAATTTGATTGTTTGGTCATGCACAGTCATTGTAAGATCACCACTAGCACAATCAATTAGCGTCTTCGACGTGGCTAAAAACGGCCTCCCTACGATAAGAGGTATCTCCCTATCCTCATCTATATCTAGTATCACGAAATCGACAGGGAAGATAAATTTATTGACTTTCACTAGCACATTCTCTAAAATACCTTTTGGGTAAACTAAAGATCTATCAGCTAATTGAAGAGTTATAGCCGTCGGTTCAATTTCTCCTAACCCAAGATTTTTAAAAGTAGAGTACGGCATAAGATTAATGCTAGCGCCTAAATCAATGAGCGATCTAAAATTTTTACCTCCTATAGTACAAGGAATAGTAAACTTAGCTGGATCGCCGAGTTTTTGTGGAAGAGGCCGAGTAAGAATTGCACTAATTTGCTCCGTGAGTTGGATCATCTCGTTCCCTTGCAATTTCTTACTTTTCTTCACGAGGTCCTTGAGGAACTTCACCCACTTTGGCATCTTTTGAAGTACTTCAATGAAAGGAATATTTATGTGAATTTCCTTCAACTTGTCCAAAAATCTTTGATATTCGGCATCGAGCTTCTTCATTATAAACTTTTGAGGATAAGGAATTGGAGGGGCTTGTGAAGGCACCGTTGATGGTCGCTCTTCATGAGTTGATTCTTTTTCCTCATTTACTTTTGGCTTCTCGATTACCGTGTTTCTCTTCTCTTTTCGTGGGGCTTCCTCCAATTGCTTCCCGTTCTTCAAGGTGACTGCTTGGCACGTCTCGTCTTCGATCTTTTTCGTTAGCAATCTTTGTGGATATGGGATTGGTTCGACCCATTCGGCTACAGTGACTTGCGGCTTGACTTGACTTTCTTCCTTTTTCTCGATCTTGAAATCGATAGCTTGGCACGTCTCGAACTTTTGCTTTCGAGGATCTTCCGTATTCGATGGCAATGCTCCCGCCGGACGATTCTCTTGATTCAAAGCAAATTGGGCGAATTGATTCTCCAAGTTCCGCAGCGAGGCTTGGGTAGCAGTCATGAATTGGGCCAATATCTCCTCCGTGCTTGATTTTTGGGCCGGTGGATTGTTGCCTTGATAGCTTTGTTGAGGAGGGGCTTGATTTTGGAATTGACCTTGAGGTCTTTGATACCCTTGGCCTTGTTGATTTCCTCCATATTGCCCTTGTGATCTCCACCCTTGATTTTGGAATTGGCGAGGCGCATTGTTGACGTAGTTGAGCGACTCCACATCTTGTTGGCATTGGAGCGTGTAGTGATTTCCACCGCAAATTTCACAACATGGATAAGCAATTGCTTGGACTTGTTGTGGTGGACTTGCTTTGATGTGCTGCAGAAGGAGTTGATTTTGTTGAGCAATTTGGCTCACTTGAGCTTGAAGGGCCGTAATTGCATCTAACTCCAACACTCCGGGAACTTTCTTGGCTCCACTAACTGTCCTCTCGCTTGACTTCGCAAACCGATTTTGTGCAATTTGATCCAACATGATAAATGCATCCGGTATCGATTGACTCATGAAATTTCCTCCGGTTGATGCATCTAAGACGGTTCGTGCATTCTCGTTGATCCCTTGGTAGAAGATGTGGATTTGCCGCCATTGTTCGACTCCATGTGTTGGACACTGCCTCAAAAGAGTTTTAAATCTCTCCCATGCCTCGTATAATTGCTCGCCTTGCTCTTGGACAAAATTGTGAATTTCTCGTCGGATTCTCTCGTCCTTCTCGGGTGAGCTGTAAACTTTCATGAAGAGGTTGAGGAGTTGAGGCCACGACGAGATAGAGTGGGGGGCTTGGGACATCAACCACTGGCGAGCTCTTCCTTGTAAGGAGTGCTTGAAGAGAATTAATTGAAGCGCCTCGTGGGAAACGCCGTTTTGACGGTGGGAGTTACAGGTATCTAGAAAATTGACAATGTGAAGATGGGGATCTTCACCTGCCAATCCACTAAATAACCCGTTATTTTGGAGCATCGTCAAGAGGCCTTGCTTGATCTCAAAATTGTGCGCCTCAATAGGTGGATATTGGATGCTCGGGCGGAATCCGTCATGAGTCGGGATTATGTAGTCTTGAAGTGCCCGTGGCCTAACTGCTGGCTGTACTAGAAGTTGAGGAGGTGGGTCTTGGACTTGGTTTCCATTGGCATTGATTAAATTACCCTCTGCGCGTATGCGTTCTTCGTCCTCCATTGTATTGGTTGCGTGTTGACGTCTCCTGGCGGCTCGAAAAGTGCGTTCGATTTCGGGATCAAACGGTTCTCTAGCAAGATCGAGTCTCCTAGGCATACACCGTACCTAAAACAAAAAATTAAATGGGTGAATCGTGAAAATTGTTCAAATCTAGAGCTAGAATAAAATAAATAATTAAAATATTCCCCGGCAACGGCGCCAAAAACTTGTTGGCCGAAAACCTACACGCAAGTGCACGTATCGTACAAGTAATATAGTGGACTAAAAGTCCGGATATCGAACCCACAGGGAATATTTAATTATCTAATCCTAGACGCTAAATTCTACCAATTATTATCAAGCCCACCCTACATAGTCGAAAGATGATTAATAAACTAAATTAAACTAAATCAATTAAAAAGACAAAAACAAGAAAGCAATTAAAACGAAGATTTATCAGAGTAAACAAGCCTAGGATTTTATCCTTCCCCCTATGTGATTATTACTCCCCCAATTCCTTCAATTATGCAAGCAATTAACCCGGATTATTAACCTGAGATGCTAAAATAATCATAACCCGCTTCCGCGTGTATTACGATTCTAATACTCTAGATTCAATTACTATATTCCTATGCAATTAATTCTAGAACAAAGCATTAAGCACAAATCTCAATAATGGCTACCTAAGAGATTAACTATATTCCTATGTTAATACCACAAAGGCTCTTCTACCACAGTTCTAATTATTAACCCGATCTTCCGATTCATGCGATTAACAATAACCTAAAAGCACATAAGTTGATCAAGTTCATGCACTTAATAATACAAGTAGAAGAAATAATCCGGATTTAAAGCTTGCATAAAATCATAGAAAAGGGTTCATAAATCCCACATAGGGTTCCAAATAAAATCCTAGAAATAAAGACTTAGCTACTCGTAATTCTTATGATAAATAAAATAAAATAAATAAATTAAATAAGAAAAACTATGCTTGAATCTTCGTTGATCTTCTTTGCTTTTGATTTTGCGTAAAAAGATAGATCCTAAATTGTGTGCTTGGCTTGGTCTTATATAGGGTGAAGAACTTGGGGAAGAAGGCAGTTTCCTTGTGCAATTAAAATCCCTTTACTGCGCTGTTTCGGGGTCTCGGACGGCCGTCCCATAATTTGAACTAAAACTCGGACGGCCGTCCGAGCTTTAAATCTCCAGATTTTGGTTTTTTCACTTTTGGCCCATATTTTCTCCAAAATTGCAGTTTTGACCCCATACTTTTCCAATTCTTCAATTTATACCTGAAATACAATAAATCAACTTTTTAAGCACCAATTATCGTTAAAACACGCCAAAAGCTCAAATAAGAAGATACGATAAAGTGTAAAAATATACACTTAACACTTTCCCACCTAAAAATTCAAAAACTGGATAATTCCCCTTCAAAATATTATTTTGATTGCACTTTGTCCAGAAGACTAATTTTTGTTGGGCATTGTCCACAAAAATAACATTTTAAAAGAGCAATGTGCAAAAAGATAGTGTTTTTAAGGGGTAACGTGGAATAAAAATAACATATAAAGGGGCAATGTGCAACAAAAATATCAAATGCCGATGAATAATCCATCGAAATTTTGCTATCGAGGTAATGTGCAACAACAAAACATTTTGAAGGGGGCATTCATTTTTTAAAATTCTGAGGGGTTAAAGTGCGAAAATTAGAATTTTTAGGGGGTGATGTGCAATTTGCCCTATTTTTGTAACTGATTGATAGTAACTATAAAACTTTAATTTATATATTTTATTGAAGTTACGTTGAGCCTTATCATCTTAGTTTGTGGTGTTTACATTTCTTTATTGGGAAAATTACTGAAAGCCCCCTGAACTGAGCCTGAATTATGAAAAACATCCCCACCTATTCGTAATTACCAAAATTTCCCGACGTTTGTTTTCTTCTTACACCTACCCTTATGGTGGGTAAATTTGGGGATATTAAATAGGTAAAACCGAACTGCAATTTCGGTACGCCAACATTTCATACCGTTTACCGAACTTAATATACGATTTGGTTCGGTAAATAACCGAATTACATAAATTTTACGTAAAAATATTTAAAAGGAGGGTGTGGCCGTAATTACCCAATCAATAGGGTTTTTTCGTAATTTGGCCATACCTAGGGGGTTGCCGTAATTTGCCCTAATAATTAATACAATTTTTTTTTAAAAGTACTATGCATTTAGTTTTGAATTATTTATTTCCTTAACTAAAAACGATATATTTCTTCTTCTTTTTGTAGACAGAGATGGTTGAGGCACTGCTTGTATTTGAAGATATGATATTAAGCTGGAGCATCTATTGGCCACAAAAAAATTCCCGTGAGGGAAAAATAGGAAATTAGACGTGGTTATGCTTTAGTTTTGCTTGGTTACTATATTTTGTTTTCCTATCATCAAAGACTGAATTAGACGTGGTTATGCTTTAGTTTTGCTTGGTTAGAAATATTCGACTTTTCGTCTTGTTGAATCCATCCATATATGGAGTGTACTTAAATTAGGGGTTGTAGATTTTATTTTACTATTTACGAAATATGTTTGTAATTATATATGTCTGTAATAATCTTGGATGTCTTATTCTTATAAGAATTGATTTTCCTAATCGATGTAACGATCTTTATTGATTCCGTTAGTTTTAACTGAAATTTGTCGGGAAATGACTACTAACTGTTGAAATTGGTGGCTTAGGCTCTAACTAGGGCTATTATGTAATTTTGTGAATCATGAGTGTTGGTTTCTTGATTTAGTTTAATGAAATTCAAGTTTATTAGATCGATGTTACCAAAAAAATTGAGATAAGGGTTCACCAAAACTCGAACCAATATGACCATTTCACGATTGTTGCAGATCAACGGTCATAATTAAACGACCATTGTAAAACAGCGCTCAAATGACATAATCAGTTATTTTATTTTTTTTCTAAACTAATATATAGTTTTAAAAGAAATTGCAGAGAAAGTATCGAATTTACTTTTACAGTGCTGAAAAGCTAATGTGCACCTTAAGAATATTTCCAGGCTTCACATGCAACACATTTATCCATCTTCACATCATTTTCTAAAGTACAAAAACTACATGACCAAAATTGCAGTGTTCGTCTTTTCACCCGTGGGCTTTTGGATCCCGCAAAGATCGCATATTGGAGCTAACGGCTACAGACAAAAACAATAAATCGAAACATAATTATCATAAAAAGATGGGTAAATAGTATTTAACCTCTCTATGGTTACAAGCTTTTGCAGATGACCACCTTATGCTTTTAATATCAGCACATAACCCCCTTGTGGTTGATAGATGTAGCGTCCGTTTGCTTTTCCGTCAAACTTAACCGCGCGTGTCAAACTTCAAGGGGGTCATCAGCAGAAAATTAAAGTGAAAGTGTAAGCACAAGGGAGTCATCTGCAAAATATAATATTTTGACGTTTGACACGCGCACTTAATTTTAACGGAAAAACTAACGGAAGTTACCCCTATCAAACACAAGAGGGTTATGTGCTGATATAACGAGAGCAATGGGATCATCTGCAAAAGCTTGTAACCACATGGGGGTCAAATGCGAGGTTATGTGGTGAAGCTACCCTAATTCAACAACACATATGGTTTTGCCTTCTTTCTAAGCAATACGAGGTTCACGTCGTCAATAAGATGCCATTGCCCAGAATGAGATCGCATTGCGCATCTAAGATAACAATTTAGGAACTTACTACTTTGATACAAATTATTACTTGGGTAAATTCCACTTTACCCCCTCGTACTCTGCCTGAGAGTCACTTTACCCCCTCGTACTCTCAATTTTATCGATTTACCCCCTTGTACTTGTACAATTTCCCAATACAACCCTTAAGAGTACGAGGGGGTAAAGTGGTTCTTGGGCAGAGTACAAGGGGGTAAAGTGGAATTTACCCTTATTACTTTAATTGAAAATTTTGCGAGACTATTACTGAAGAATACTTTATACTTCTGTCATCTTTGGTGGCGAATGTGGAATCTTTTGATGCATTTACGCCCCATTTGAAGGACGACATGTACGTGTACCAATGGTATATATTGTTTCAAAGCGAGGAGCGACGGTATTTATTTCTCTGGTGGCTCTCTTCCAAGAGCAATGGTGTAATATGTTTTGCTTTTGTAGGGCCCCACGGAGACAAGATGGCTCTCAAAGATTTTGTTTTTGGACAAAATGCACTTCACCCCCTATAATTTCTCATTTCCGCACTTTCGCCCCTAAAAATTAAAAAAAGGATACACCCCCCTTGAAATATTATATTGGTTGCGCTTTGCCGCAGAAGCCAATTCTTTTAGGGCATTGTGCAACAAAAATAATATTTTTAATGGACAACGTGAAAAAAAAGCATTGTTTTTATGGGGCAATGTGCAACAAAAATACTCAATTCCGATGAATAATCCATCGGAGTTTCGCTATCGGGGCAATGTGCAACAAAAATACTCAATTACGATGAATAATCCATCGGAGTTCTGCCATCGAGGCAATGTACAACAAGAATAACATTTTGAAGGGGGCATTCACTTTTAAAAACATTAGGGGTAAAGTGTCGAAAACTAGAAATTTGTCCTTTTGTTTTTTAATTTTGAGGGGAAAGTGCGGAAATTAGAAAAGGCGGCGGTTACATGCAAGCCCATTTTTTTATTACTTCAAAACCACATAAAGGAGTTTATTAGTTCAAGCCCGTAAATTAATCTAATTTTATTTCATCAAGACCAAAGATGACAAATATACCCTTATCCACAAATAATACTCAAATACAAATAAATCCTATTTTTAATTTGTTCAAGACCAAAAATCAAAAAAAAAAAAAAAAAACTAAAAACAAAACAAAAAAAAATATCACGACTGCCGCCGCCAGACCGCCGCGACGCCGACCGGCGAGTTCTTTTTACTAAACTTTTGTTTGTAAATTCGAAAACATTAATCGAGTATCGATGTCCTTTTTACTAATTTTTTTTTGTAAATTCGAAAACATTAATCGAATATCGATTCTTGATAAATATGTATGAATGAACATTAATCTATGCTTATTTCTTGTTGGGTTGCAATGATTTGGCCGATTTTGGAAAAAAAATTGAGATTGAAATTGGTTTTTTTTTTTCCGTTGGTTTCCCAAATCGGTTTACCCAGACTGATTTTGTACACGAAAATCGGCGTCATAATGCCGATTTTTGTTAACCAAATCGGCGACACAACGTCGACTTTACAACTCAAAATCGGCGTTCTAATATCGATTATTGAGTACAAAATCGGTTTTCGAATACCGATATTTTTCGGATTTTTTTTAAATAATACATTATATATTTGGTTAATTGATATTTTTTAAAAATTTGAAACGAAAATGTTGATCACCATTCGGTGGCGTCTACCAACTCCTTTAACCCAACCGAGTAGAGCTTTCCGTGTCTCAAATATTTATTCGTTAGATAATTCATTTGAATAGTCCTCTATCAATCCCCTAGGTTGTTGCACGAAAGTATGAGAAAACGGTCTTAAAAAACACAGATAATAAAATCGGTACTTAAAAACCGATTTTTGTAGTACAAGTCGGCATGACAACACCGATAATACAAAAATAAATCGGTGTTGTCATGCCGATTTTTACTACAAAAATCGGTTTTGAAGTACCGATTTTTATTAAAATAATCGGAATGTGGTTACCGATTTTAGTAACAAAAATCGGTATTTGCAGACCGATTTTTGGTATCGTCGAGTTTTTTTTCCAACAAAATAAAAAAACGACCCAAAAACAAAAATAAACGGTTAAAACATACTTCATTGTGTTCTTCACCCTCGTAAACTACCATATCATTGTTTCTGGTTCCATCGTGAATGTTTGGTATGTATTTGATAATTTTGGTGTATAGGATTTCTTGGTGGGTTTGTGAAGAAGGAGAAGAAGGAGGAGGATATTTTTAAGTATGTATTTTATTTGGTCTTGCACAAAAGAAATGATTTTTTTTTATTTTTTAATGTTTTGTGTTTTTTATTTGATTTTAAATTTCATTAAGGGTAAATTAGTATTAAGGGCTTGCGTATAACCGCCGCCATTAGAAAAGATAGGGATACAATGCAATTTGCCCTTAAATAACATTAAAAAAAAACAAATAAAAAAAATTCGGTAGTCTCCGAGCCTTCTTCTTGTGTAGGTACCAGTTCGTTCTTCACTGAAATTGCTGAAAAAAATGAGAGGAACTGAAATGCTAATTCGTAGAGCATTATTTGCTAAATCTTCCCACCATTGCGCTATTTTTACTTATCCCTTTTCTTTCTTCTGTTCAAATTTTCACAAAGATCGATCCTTTTCACCTAAGCCCAGAATAGATTTGAGTTGTATAAATGAATTAGACGATGCTTTTTTCTTGTTTCGTCAAATGGTAAGAATGCAGCCACAGCCTTCCGTTGTTGAATTCACCAAACTACTGCAAGTTATTGTCAAGATGAAACAATACTCGGTTGCCCTTAAACTGTTCGACGAAATGCGTCAATCGGCTGCCCCTATGAACGAGTACACCATGAACATCTTGATTAATTGCTGTTGCCTTTTGAAACGCATAGACGTTGGTTTTGCTATCTTCGGCATCTTCCTTAAACACGGTTACGAGCCAGATGTTACGACATTCAACACTCTCCTAAAAGGATTCTTTTCAGATGGTAATGTGGCCGAGGCAGAGAAATTGTTCAAGAAGATCTTGACTTTGAATCTTTGTGAGCCAGACGATGTTACGATTCTAACTGCGATTGATGGGCTCTGCAAAGCTGGACGTGTTCATACTGCCCGTGATTTGCTTTTGTTGTTGGAAAAAACTACTATCTATAAACCCGATGTTAAGGCTTATAACGCGGTAATTAATGGCTTATGCAAGACCGGAATGGTGGATAATGCACTCGAGCTCAAGTCTAGAATGATTGATAAGGGCATTTCACCTGACGTTATCACATATAGCTCGATGATTCAGGGCTTGTGCGATTTTGGTAGATGGAAAGAGGTGAAACACTTGTTAGATGAAATGGTCAACCACAAGATTTGTTTAACTGTTGTTACTTTCAATATATTAGTGGACTCATTTTGCAAGGAAGGAAGTGTTAAGGAAGCTGAAGATATTTTGGAAATTATGAAGCAACAAAACATTAGTCCTGATATTTTCACTTACACTGCACTGATAGATGGATATTGTTTGCAAGGGAAAATGGATAAAGCGAAACAAGTTTTTTATTCCATAACGGGTAACGGCCTTAAGCCATGCATTGTCACCTATAACTCTTTAATCAACGGGTATTGCAAGAAGGGTAAAGTGGATGAAGCTTGGCGTCTTTTTCTGGAAGCTTCTTCTAAAGGCTTAGAACACACGACAGTTACTTATAACAGCATGATACATGGATTACTTGGTGAAGAAAGAATTGTTGATGCATGGAAACTTTTCAATGATATGGAAACTCGACAAGTACATCCTGATTTATTTACTTGCAATATTTTGTTGGAAGGCTTGTGCAAGACTCATCAAATTGCCGAAGCATTTTCGTTTCTACGGGTGATGGAAAATAAAGGTTTAAATCCTAATATATTCACATACGGTATCCTGATTAATGGTTTGTGCAAAGATGGGGAAATTGAAGATGCAAAAAAACTTTTAAACGAACTTCCTTCCAAAGGTTTGCAACCTAATATTAAAATATATACCGTTATTCTTGGTTCACTTTGCCGAGAAGGGTCTGTAGACAAGGCAAAAGATTTGCTTGTGCAAATGGAGAGGAGTGGGTGTGCACCGGATAGTGTGATGTATAACAACATAATTCAGGGTTTGCTAAAGAAGAAAGAGGTTTACAAGGCAATCCCGTTCTTAGAGGACATGCACAAAAGGGGATTCTATGCCGACGCATCTACTTCATCCTTGTTAATTAATCACGTGCAAGGATCAAACAAAGACGATATTCTTCTGGAGATGATGAAGAAAGTTGTGCCAAAAATCTAAATTAATTATTTGGGCTTCTGAAATTTAATAAGGTTTTGCTTATTTATTATTTTTGCAGGTATACAACATCTGTATATGTACTTCTGACTTGTGAGTTTTTCGGTTGTCGCAATCCGTCGGTTTTCGGTGGATGAGTGGCGTAGGAAAGATAACAAGCCGTCGGTATTTTGACTAGAAAGAAGAGAAAAATTTTGATGTGTGCTTAAGGATTCATTTATCAAACATATGGATAATTGAACTTTGTATAGTCATTTATTTCTTTTCTTTCTATGGATTCTCTAATAGATATTCTTAAGGGGTAAATGAGTGATACCGTTAGTTTTGAAAATATATACGAGGAGGTCCAATAATTTTTTTCGTCCTAGTAAAAAAAACCAAATTTTGACGTTAATTTGTGAGACCTCCCAACTGGGTAACTGTACCTGTTTTGCCCTTTAGCTTGAAATGCCCTAACCCGTAACCTTCTCTCTTCCTCTTCCTCACGCCGTTACATCTCTTCATCTCTCTCTCTCTAACTCTTTCTCGTCAAATTTCAGCGACAAAAAATGGCTCCCAAGGCAGAAAAGAAGGTGGTCGTCGGCGGAGAGAAGAAGAAGAGGACAAAGAAGAACGTGGAGACGTACAAGATCGACATCTTCAATGTGTTGAAACAGGTTAACTCACAAACCCTCCACCCTTTAAGCGCCGCTCCCCCTCCGTCTAGTGCCGCTCCTCGGAATTTGTGGAGTCCTCTGTCTCTGTCGCCGTGAGATTAGAGGCCAAAGTCAGGGAAGACGTTGTTGAGTTTTTGCCGCCGCCGCGAGATCGGAGACCAAAGTAAGGGTATATTAATTTTTTGGGTACTTTTTCATTTTTTTAGATTTTTGTGTGGTTGTGGTTTGATCAATCATTTTGAGTCCTCCGCCGCCGCCAAATTATGAGGTTAAAGTATCTTTCTCCCTATTCGTCTATCTCCTCTCGATCTTAGTCTGTTTTTTGGTGTTTTCTGGTGTAAAATTTAGTTGCAGCAATAAAAATTTTATGTTGAAGAACATGGATAACAACATGCCAATTAGAGAGAATCAACTATGTAGTCATGTATAGTTATATATAAAGTCATGTATAGTTATATATAAGATATGCTGACGGTTGTTTTAGTTGAAAATTTTACACATGTGAATCTTGAATGGGCCATGCTAAATTCTACACTAAAATTTACTATATCCCACACATAAATTAAAAAAAAAATCTCTCTCTACTCAATTTTTTTCTAACTTCTCTCTAAAATGACTTTATCCAAGTCACTCAAAATTCATTATTTTTTACGTGAATAATCATAAAAAATGAGTTCCATTTTATTTAATATTTATTCAATTTCATTAAATATTTTTAATTATTCAAATTCGTATGAATTCGATTTTTTTTTTCTCAAATTCCAACTTTATTTTAGTTTGAACATGTGAATTTTTTTTTCAAATTCGAACTTGGAATTCTAAGAATGTTTTTAGTGTGTGATTTTGTGAAAAAGTTATGGAAAAAGAAGGATGAGGAAGGCGAAGAGAAGATTTTAGAGAGATAAATATTTTTAGTTATGTGCATGATTTAGTAAAAATAGTGTGAGATTTAGCATTTCAGATTGGATACATATTGTGGGAATACAAGTTGACTTGTAATAACAAGATTCAAATTATGATTTTTTTTTTTTTTTTTTTTTTTTTTTTTTGATTGATTATTTCATAAATAATAGTCTTTTTTTTTATAATTTGTTTAATATGACTGAGCTACATTATATAATCGAGAATATACAATTTTAAGTTGAAAATATAAAAAACGATATATGAAGCAAGGATATGACTATAGTTGACTATAATCATATTCGAAATAGTATGTAAACTTTTCGGGAAAAAAAATCAGATTTTTTTTTAAGAAAATAAAATGTATATTTTATTATTTTTAAATAAAAAATTTATTAAAAAATAAAACAAAAATGCTAAATGCACTTGGTGGAAATGTTGAATGCATTTAGGGCAAAAATTGTATGTAAGGGGCATCATAGTCTTTTTGCCTATTAGAAAGAAAGAATTTAGGGGGCGGAATTAACCCTTTTGACAAAATGTCAATATTTTCAGAAGTTGATAACAAATTCAAACTTTGTTATGATATGGAAATTTGGCATATACATCCTAATTTATATATGTGTTCCCAAAATGCGATGTTTTCTTGGGTTAAGTAATGGGCTTGCCTTGTTGGATCATAAAAACTCTTGACATCAAGAAAATGTGCGAAGTGTTTGTGCTCATAATAGTTCTCCCCCTTTACTGTGTTGCTAGTAGCTTAACCAAATTTGTTTTCCATCAAGCTATCTTTTACCCTTATTAGAAGTTTAATGCAATTAGTACTCTTGTGTTACATCCAGGAAAATTACATTTTTCGTCCTCATACTTTTCCCACTTTTTCAAAACTGTCCCTACACATTTTGGAGTTACAATAGTAGTCCTTGTCCTTAATCATGCCATTTTTTGACAGAATTGGTCCGGCGTTAATTTTTGCAGTTAAGTTGGATGAAAAATGACACGTGCCTCTCACGTGCCTTCAATTTACAACACTACATGAAAATGGACTTTCAACAAAACGCATTGCGTCTTGTTAAAACATAGTTTTTATAATTATTATTTTTAATTAAAATTTAATATAGAAATCGAAATCACGTAAATTCCAAAAAAATCAACTCGTTTCGGAAATATTGTTTAAAAAATCAAAATATAGTTTAAATTTTTAAAATATTGTTCCAAAATCTGCATTTTTGGAATTCAATTAAAATATATCGTTTCAAGCCAAATTAAAAAACCCGATAGGAATTGGGGAATTAGAAATCTCCATTCCAATTTTCACCTCTAGTCAATTCCAAAAATTCCAATTGTGTGACAATATGTCGAGTTTTAAATCATTCAATATGGGTGAAAATTGGAAAGGAGTTTTCTTATGCTGCCTAATTTGATCGAATTTTTATTTTATTTTAAAATAATATTTTCATTCAATTTCCAAAAATTCCGATTTTAAAACACGATATTATTTTTTAGACAATATTATGATTTTTTAAACAATATTTCTTAATTTATTTTGAAAAAAATATCCAGTTTTAGATTATTAAATAAGTGTGAAAATTGGAACTGAGTTTTCTTACTTCGCCTTATACGATCAGATTTTTATTTTATCTAAAACAATAATTTTCATTTGGATTCAAGAAATCCCGGTTTTAAAACATTATATTATTATTTTAGACAATACTTCTAAAAATATTTTGAAACAATTTATCGAGTTTTAAATTATTAAATTAGGGTGAAGATTGAAATGGGGGTTTCTTATCCCACCTATTCGGATCGAAATTTTATTTTATTTTGAAACAATGTTTTCCTTTAAATTCCGAAAATCTTGATTTTGAAAGCAATATTTCATTTTTTTTAAAACAATGTTTCAATTGTTTAAAGAATATTTCTCAAAATATTTTAAAACAATATATATCGATTTTGTTTTCTTGGAATTTATGTAATTATGAATTTCAATCAAGTTTTAATTATGAAAAATTTGTTTTAACAAGACGCAATGCGTTTTGTTAAAAGTCAATTTTCATGTAGTGTTGTATATTGAAGGCATGTGAGAGGCACATGCCATTTTCCATCCAACTAAACTGCAAAATAAACGGCGGACCAATTATGTCAAAAATTGGCATGATTAAGGACTACTATTGTAACTCCAAAATGTTTAGGGACAGTTTTGAAAAAGTGGGTAAAGTATGACGACGTAAAATGTAATTTTCCCAGTTACATCCAATTGCTAAAAAAACTATCCCATGTTATTTTATTCGCAAAACACCCCATGATTTAGTTTTTTTTTTGCAGTTAGTACCCCTCTAACTCCCGGTCAGGGTTTGTACTTGTGTGCTAACAAAATTTGAATCATAAATAATACAGACATGGGTACTAATTGCAATAAACCCTTTTATTAAAACAAACTTAGAGAGAAGTTAAATGCATAATGATAGTTGCAAAATTTAGAGTCAATAAAATTTCTTTGTAATTATACTATTTTGAAGGGGTCTAGATGTAATTAGTCAATTATAATTTATAACCATTAAACAACAGACTGCACCTTTGTGCAACTTCATTTTGCACTGCAGTAGAATTTTCTTCACAAAAATCGCTTTAAGAAGATGAGAATTTCTGCAATAGCGCCTCCTATTCGTAGAGCAATTTCTGCTAAATCTTCTCCTAATTATGGTATTCTCTTTCTTTTCTTTAAATTTTCATAGCCAAGAGATTTGAGCTGTGCAAGTGAAGTAGATGACGCCATTTTCTTCTTTCGCAAAATGGTGAGAATGCGGCCGCAGCCCCCCGTTTTTGAATTCACCAAACAATTGCAAGTTATTGTAAAGATGAAACAATACTCGGTTGCCCTTCAACTGTTCGATGAAATGCGTCAATGGGCTGCCCCTGTAAATGAGTACACAATGGCCATCTTAATTAATTGCTGTTGCCTTTTGAAACGCGTAGACGTTGGTTTTGCTGTGTTCGGCATCTTCTTTAAACAGGGCTACAATGCAAATGTTGTGACATTCAACACTCTACTAAAAGGGCTCTTTTTAGATGGTAAGGTGGCCGAGGCGGAGAAATTGTTTAAGCAGCTTTTGACTTTGAAACTTTGCGCCGAGCCAAACGATGTTACGATTCTTACTGTGATAGATGGGCTCTGCAAAGCTGGACATGTTCTTGTTGCCCATGATTTGCTTTTGTTATTGGAAAAGAGTATCTATAAGCCCAATGTTAAAGCTTATAATGCGGTAATTAATGGCTTATGCAAGACCGGAACGGTAGATAACGCACTCTAGCTGAAGTCTAGAATGATTGATAAGGGCATATCACCCACTGTTGTCACATATAACTCGATGATTCAGGGCTTGTGCGATTTTGGTAGATGGAAAGAGGTCAAAGACTTATTGGATGAAATGGTCAACCACAAGATTTGTTTAACTGTTGTTACTTTCAATATATTAGTGGACTCATTTTGCAAGGAAGGAAATGTTAAAGAGGCTGAAGATGTTTTGAAAATTATGACGCAACAAAACATTAGTCCTGATATTGTCACATATAATGCACTGATAGATGGGTATTGTTTGCAAGGGAAAATGGATAAAGCGAAACAAGTATTTGATTCTCTAACGGGCAATGGTCTTAAGCCATGTATTATGAGCTACGGCACTTTAATCAACGGATACTGCAAGAAGGGTAAAGTGGATGAAGCTTGGCGTCTTTTTCTAGAAGCTTCTTCTAAAGGCTTGGAGCACACGACAGTTACGTACAGCACCATGATACATGGATTATTAACTGAAGGCCGAAATGCTGATGGATGGAATTTGTTTAAGGATATGGAAGCTCGGCACGTACGTCCCAATTTACATACTTACAATGTTTTGTTGGAAGGCTTGTGTAAGACTCGTCAGATTGCCGAAGCATTTTCGTTTCTAAAGACGATGGAAGACAAAGGAGTAAGTCCTAATATAGTCACATACGGTATCCTGATTAGTGGTTTGTGCAAAGATGGGAAACTTGAAGATGCAAAAAAGCTTTTATACGAACTTCCTTCGAAAGGTTTGCAACCAAATTGTCAAGCGTATACCATTGTTATTGGTTCACTTTGTGAAGAAGGATTTGTAGACGAGGCAAAAGATTTGCTTGTGAAAATGGAAAGAAGCGGTTGTGCACCGAATAGCGTGACATACAACAACATAATCCAAGGTTTGCTAAAGAGGAAAGAGGTTTACAAGGCCATGTCATTCTTAGAGGAAATGTACAAAAGGGGATTCTCGGCCGATACAACTACTTTGTCCATGTTAATTAATCACCTGCAAGTATATAACAAAGATGTTGTTCTTCTAGAAATGATTAAGAAAGTTGTACCGAGAAATTTCAACATGAAATGACTCTTTTACCCTGCTTTATGTATGATATAATCCCAAAATTTTTTAAAGTTTATTTTTGTGAATTGTTGACGATTTTTAGCGTTTATTTAAATTCGGATTTTTTGTCGATTTTAGTGTTTGATTTTAGGGGTTTTCAATTTTATTTTTTGGGGGGTTTTGCCATTATAATATGAAAGCTTTATTTTTAATTTGCAGTTCTTTCATAAGGTTTTATTTCAATTTTAGAGTCTCTTTTAGATTTTAGGTGTTTACAGTTTTTTTTGGGTTTTGCATTCATGATCTGCAAAGCTTTATTCTTATTGATTCGACTTATCAATTTTTTTATGCATAAGCAAAAGAGAAAAAAAATGAAAAGAGTAAAAAATGACTGAATAAAGTGAAAAAAAAAGGGTTGAAAATAGCGAAAAATCTGGTTAAAAATGGCCATAACTAAGCAACCTATATATAGAGATTTTTTGGGTTATTTTCGTCAAAAAAAAAAAAAGAAAAGCCAACAACTCTTAGCAACAGCTGGTCAAAAGGTTTGACTAACGAAATTAGGAAAAAAAAATAACTGCGGGGGGTGTTTGATGTTTTCTATAAACCACGGTAATAAATGATACCTTTCGCATAGTACATTGGTGCAAAATAAATTTTACCCTAATTTATATTGTAATTTTGATTTCCATTCGCCTTATGAACTTGACTTCACAAAGATTTTGCATCGAGTTCCTTATTCAAAGTTCTTTTGCAACAAATAAGAACACCAAAGTGGAAGCATAGGACTTTAAATGCACATCCCTCAAGTTTAGATTTGGAAAAATTACTGTTTTCATCCCTCAAGTTTGCTGATTCACATTTTGACACCCATGTTCATTAGAAACACATCCGGTCCTCATGTTTCAATAATTTGCCACTTTTGGTCATTTCCGTAAATGTACCGTTAGTCTGTCAGTTAAAAGAGTGATGACACATGCTTCATTCAGTTAGTATTGACGGAAATTAATAGAAATGACCAAAAGTATTAAATTGTTGAAACATGAGGGACTAAATCTATTTTTTGTGGACATGGGGAACCTAATGTGAAATCGAGGTGAACTTGAGGGACTAACAAGATTATACGTATACATATATTATTTTATTTTATTTTTAAACCCGGATAAGGGCCGACCGATTATGTTAATACTAAAATATATAATATATTAATTATTTTAATGTTACGACTCAACATACAAGTTACGTCCGTATAAGATTATTTTATTTTGCAAAAGAAAAGGAATGGCAGTCGCAATAAGTAAAATAGGAATTAAATGCAAAATACCCACCGAAATCCAATTGCTGAAACTTTTCACCGAGATTTGAGAATATAAAATGTTTCCAATAAAAGAGTTACTAACCTTTTTTTACTTCTTTCAATCTTGTTTTTATGTTTTTCCAATAACTTGCAAAGATCGTATATGATTTTTTTGGATTGGCTTCAATTGAGGTAAATCTTGTTTGTCACTTGTTTTTATAATTTTTTTTACTCATTACAGTTATATAGTAATGGGGCCCGATATAAACTCGAAACCCGAAAAAATACACGAGCCGAGCTTGAGCCTATACTAATGAGGCCTGATGGTATGTGAGCTTCAGTTTATAGTAACGAGGCCCCATGGTATGTGAGCTTGAGCCTATCCAAACTCAGCTCATATGCCCCGATTGCTAGCCCTATGTACGTACTATTATAGGATTTATATTGGCACCAATTTCACTTGTCTCCCATCCACACTATAACTAATTTCTTGCTAAAATGATGTAGATTTGGAGTTGTTCCGTCCTCGCTCATCAACCTGAGACGATTATAAATGTATCATGGGGGATAATTACAGTTTTGGTCCCTATCTTATACACCTTTTTCGATTTTGATCCTTAAACTTTTTTTGGCACGAAATTGGTCCTCAAATAACCGCTTTATTTACTATTTTGGTCCACCTTTTGAAATTGTTGTTAGTTTGGACGAAAAAGTCACGTGCCAGGCACGTGGTCATGCACTTCTACCCCTGTCTGACCTCTATTTTTAATTTGGCCCTAGTTGAACTTTATTATTATAAATTCGTCCAGAAAAAATCAAATCCCCAAAAATTTGTTCCGAATGCCCCAGCCCCGCCCCGTCTGCCATTTTCACCTCCGCCGTCGAGCCATCAACTATACATATGTGTAACTTTTTTTCAATTGAAATGATTTTTTTAATTTTTTTTGCATTCTTATTTAATATTGAAATACTATTAAAAATTTATTGAAGAATTAATAATAAAAATACCATAATATTATAAGATTAGGAAAAATTGATTTTATTGTATAAACGACTAATTAAAAACATTATTTCTGAATATACAATACATGTTTAATTATTTTTTACATATTCTTTATTTTTAATAATTACAAAATAATGAAATAAATTATATTTATATAATTAAAAAAACTCTTTAATAAAATTTGGTATAGTCAAATTAGTTATAGTGTTTTCCATTAAAAAAATTAAAATAAAGAAATAAATAATATTTACGAATACAATATAATGTACTAATTCCTAGAAACCCTCCTATGGTATTTTTGTCATTTCAAATTTTTAGTACATTTATCGAATTCAATATTATTTGGACAAAATTGTAAGAGTAAAGTGATATTGGGGTTAAACTAACAATATATGTAAACAAAAGGAGGTGAAGTGCATGATCATGTGCCTCACACGTGACTTTTCCGTCCAAACTAAGAACAATTTCAAACGGTGGACGAAATTGTAAAAAAAACTGGTTTTTTTGAGGACCAATTTCGTGCCAGAAAAGTTTTGAGGACCAAAATCGAAAAAAAATATGTATAGTATATGAACCAAAACTGTAATTATCCCACGTATCGTGTATATGGTGGAAATTATTGCATGCATTTATTATGATTCACAGGCAGAAAACATGAGGCAGTTTTTCTAATTGGGTGTGTGTTTTTTACTATGATATATTAACTAATACACAACTTCTTAGTTCACACGATAACATCACGATCGTTTTAGATGCAAGAAACCGCTCCATCCATCGGCAATATATTCTCCTTTTTTTACCTTCTCTCATCCACCTCATGTCGACAATTTCGAGCATAAGGTTGTAGTTTACAGTTTTAATTTAAGAAATGTACGATATATAAGTTTTTTCCTGGTCGATTTATTGCTATTTATATGGGGAGGAAAAACATGCACACACAAAGATGACAGAACTTTGTTTAACAATGTGGTAAGATGAGAAGTTGCCTTCAAATCACGAAAGTACTGGAGAAGCTTACTTACTTTTGATTTTTCATTTTTTTTTTTTACTTATTTACTGATTTTAACAGCATGTGTTACCAGGAACTTATCGTGTCAAACTGACAGTATTCATTTATCATAGATCGCTGGGATGCTGCCTTAGTCACATTCATATTCCTTCGTAATGGCTTTAAGAGCAATACTACGAAAGAAAAATATTTACGTCGATACAAGATTTAGTTGGCATTTTGACATATTTTGGTTTAAATGAATACTCTATTTGTATTATGGTTACATGAAGAAGTTCGTTTTTTTTTTCATCGCATAATGTTGAATTTGTTGTTACAACTATTGTTTCTTATTTTCTTCAAAATAGTTGTCATCCCACATGAATTTATACTACTTTATGTCCAAAAAGTTTGATTTTGGTAAAGATGCAGTAGTTCGATGCAGTAGTTCGATAATGTTTCAGTTCTTCTTCATTATCATACGAGCTAGGCTTACTGTACAATTTTTTGGAAATGCTACAGTTATCATACAAGGGCTTACTGTACAATTTTTTAATGGGCGAATGGCAAAAAGGCCAATCACATGATACTTAAATGCATTTTGGTCCACAAAAAAAAAGTCTCTCAATTAAACCCATCCCCATGTCTTTAGTCTAAAATACCCTCAATAATATAATTCTTATCAATTCCACCCATTATGCTCTAACTTCCTTAATATTACACATTGACCCCGAATTTAAGCAAATATATCACATAAACCCCCAAAACTTTTTTTTTTCAGAAAATAATTTTTTTTCTGAAATATTTTTTTCCGGCCAGATTTCCGGCGTTGACCGCCGGAGACCGGCGGTCTCCGGCGTTGACTTTTTTTTTCGAATTTTGTTTTCTTAGAAAAAAAAAATATTTTAATTAATATTACTGTTTTGGCTACTAAATTACTGTCTCAGACAGTAATATTACTGTTTGGGACAGTAATATTATGAATATTATTTTTCCGAACAGTAATATTATTAATATTATTGTCTAAGACAGTTAAATTATTGTTGGAGACAGTAATTTAGCATCCAAGGCAGTAATATTAATTAAAATATTTTTTTTTAAGAAAAAAAATTAAAAAAAAAAAAAAAGTCAATTAACAGTTAAATTACTGTCTCCGATAGTTAAATAACTGCTGGAGACAGTAATTTAGCAACGAATACAGTAATATTAATTAAATGTTTTTGAAGAAAAAAAAAGTCAATTAACAGTTACATTATTGTCTCCGACAGTTAAGTAACTGCCGGAGACAGTAATTTAGCAGCCAAGACAGTAATATTAATAAAATAAAAATTTTAAGAAAAAACAAAATTATAAAAAAGAAAAAAAAAAGAAAAAAAAGTCAACGTCGGAGACCGGCGGTCTCCGGCTGTCAACGCCAGAATCTGGCCGGAAAAAAATATTTCAGAAAAAAAATTATTTTCTGCAAAAAAAAGAGTTTTGGGGGTTAATGTAATATATTTGTTTAAATCCGGGGTCAATGTGTAATATTAAGGAAGTTAGAGCATAATGAGTGGAATTGATATGAATTAGGGTTAAAATTGGGGTCAAAATTGAAATTAGGGTTAAAATTGGTTAATTGATGAAATTGGGCTAAATTGGGGTGTAAATCATGAAATTGGAGTTGAATTGAGTTTCAATGAATTGTGGGCAATTTTGGTATATATGAAAGGATTTTCCTTATTTGCAAATAAGTTTAAATGGGTTGGATTTATTTGAAAGACAAAAAAATTGGATGTCCCTCTTTTAATTAAGTGCCCTTGTCATGGGCCTATTTGCCATTACCCCTTTTTTAATACGAGCTAGGCTTACTGTACAATTTTTTGGAAATGCTACAGTTATCATACAAGGGCTTACTGTACAATTTTTTAATTCTCTATTTTTCTTCGCCACTAACTGTCAATGTCCGCCGTAGATGTTGAATGACTCTCGAGCAGGCCATTTCTACAAATTTTGATCGAGCTACTAAGAAATTTGAGACAAAATCGATGGCAAAAGTAGTAGATTGAAAATGGGCTTTTGGTCCTAGCTAAATTAATTCCATTTTTCTTTTCTCTGTTGAAAACAAATTTTAGGCGCTTTTGATAAAAATGTTCTTTTTCTATTATGATCGATTAACTTCAATCTGAACTGTTTGTGTCTATGCGTAAAAGGTGTGATTTTGGGCTATTGATGGATGGTTTTAACTCATAGAAGGCATTGATAATAGACTTTGCTTCAATGGTCTTAACTGATTATTATGTTATTATGATCAATGGATATCTTCCATGAGTCAATTTGAAACATGTATAGATCATCTTACAATAAACTGTACAGATCATCTTACAATCTGAATTAAATAGGTGTATTTAATATAAGCTCTACTATTATGATCAGTGTTATTTGTTTTCTTTAACAAAGGCTTATCAAATGTGATATTTTTATGGTAGGACAAAAATATATGCTACAGTAACAGGTCCCTCATGTTAGTAAATTTTTAATACAAGT
>NW_012193028.1:259282-296839 GCF_000504015.1 Erythranthe guttata | reverse complement strand
ACACTATATTTTAAATTTCACAGCTAAATATTTTAATATTATTTAATATATAGTTTATTACAATTTTTATTGTCATGTAGTTAAACAATTACTTTCTTTCCCTTTTAGAATGTGACCCCGTGCAACGCACGTGGCACGGTTTCTAGTATATAGTAACAAGAAAAAATGTGCTAAACGATAAGAAAACCCTAATAGGAAAGACATAGATTCTCGCTCTGAGTTTGCCATGCAGATTTTCTCGTACCCGTCCGTGAAATTCTAATATGTAATTAATTGATTTATCAAGTGGTGACCGCTCTGTTAATTTAGTCGGTATATATATCTCGTATAATCACCCTCTCTCGAAGTAGCATTTCCTTATTTCTGTTATCTCTCTCTATATTATCTAAATTTTCAATTAATTTTCACATTTGGATAAAAAAAAAGAAAAAAAAAACTTCAATTACCTCAACACGCTATAATATAAAATATAATAAGAGAAATTCTTATAATTTTGCATACAAAAAGAAAATAGTAATAATATATATTTTTTTTCATCTCTTAATTTAAAACTCTTGAGAGAAAATCTAAGCCCATTTGGCTTTGTCTTCAGTTGTCCTTTACAAAACACTTTCCTTTTACCTAGGGTGACGCAGAACGGAAGCACGATAAATAATTAATTTCTACGAATTAATCCTATAGAACACAATCCTATAGAACACGATAACTCTGGAATCCACCAGATAATTGAGAGAAAACTCAGAAATTTTATTAATAATGAAAAGATGCTGAAAAATAAAACCTAGAGCAACTATTTATACAAAAGAAAACGAAAAACCTAATCAAACTAGGAAAACGAGAAAATTACCAAAAAAAGGCAAAAAAACGAAATAACTCCTAAACCTAATAGAATACCGAAAGTTGGAAACAATCCAACTTGGGGAATTCAAATCCGATTTTTCTAGAATTAATTATGAATTATTTAAAACTTTCCTAAAATAGCAAAAACGTCGTTTTGAAGGCCTAAACGACCTCGAAACACCTAAATCCATCACACATCACGGCTATGCCGTGCGCTTGACTCCCCTCGCCGTTCCGGTTCGGAAATGCTTGGCCCCACCCAATTCCGACTCCGCCACCTCTGCATCATAGGGCTTACGTCACTCCAACTCTAAAAAAAAGGAACAAGAAAAATCTGTGTACTCGTGCGCCGTTTCTTGTCTGAAATAATCCGACAAACAACATAATGGCTGTGTCTGAAGATCTCCACCGCCTAAGGCCACCTCCTGAACCACCGCCGCCGCCGAGGTCTGCCCTTCACTTCCGATATATGTATAGGAAGAATATAATAGGAGAAAGAGAGAAATAATAATACGTGATAGAATAGAAACCCCCCATTATGTTATGGGTTGATTAAATGGAATATATATAGAGAAATATTGCAAGGTAGTAGAGTTTGATTAGGTAACTAAATCCTAACTAATCTAGGTAGCCGAATCATACTAGAATCCTAATATTAGGAGAGTTCTATAATATAATATTCTCTAACACGCCCCCGCAATCGAAACGTGACGAACGTGAAGACTGGACAATCACTTGCTAGCACGCTCCCGCGGTCGGAACGAATAAACTCCAAACGTGAAGATTGGACAAGAAGCCGCGAAACACAGCGCTAGAGAATTTCTCTGTGTAAATATCTGTCCAATTGATAGAAAAAAAAAACAATAATAATAATAACGGGAGAGAGAAAAATAAGTAATCTTTTTTTTTTTTGGGTATGAATCGAGAGAGAGAAGATATGAGAGGGGGAAGAAGAATAATTAAAAGAAGATGGAGATTAAAGAGAAAACAAAAATAGATTAACAGACTAAGAAGAAGAAGATGTCGGAAAGAAAAAAAAATTATGTATATATAAGTTACCACCATCGAGGGAGGGAGGAAATTTGGGTGGTGTTCATGGAAAAGATAGAAGAAAATAGATAGAGAGAAGAGTACCACCACCGGGAGGGAGATAATTGGTTTGGTGGTCGCTGGCCATCGAGAAGAAGAGAGGCGGCGGCGGCTAGGTTTTAAGCCATGAAGAAGAAAAAGAAGAAAAGATAAAGAAGATGCACCACCGGGGGAGGGAGAAAATTCGGGTGATGTGCATGAAAAAGATAGAAAAAGAAAAAATATTAGAGTACCACCACTGGGGGAGGGGCCGCTAGGTTTTAAGCCATGGAGAAGAAGAAGAAGAAAAGATAAAGAAGATTCACCACCGGGGAGGGAGAAAATTCGGGTGATGTGCATGGAAAAGATAGAAAAAGAAAAAATATTAGAGTACCACCACTGGGGGAGGGAGAAAATTGGATGGAATATAGTATTAATTTGACAGTATCATTGTTTGTGCAGATGATACTGCAAAATTACCCTCACCCACTGCCTAGGTTTGGCAAAATGGCATTAATTCTTAATTTTTTGTTCCAAAATCGGAAATAATGGTAATTTTTTGTAATTTTTTTAATATTTTCGTAATTTTCCGGCAAAAGGCAAGAATCCAAAGCAAAGGCCAATAAGATGAAATGTAAACACTTGTAAAAACAACATAATCGGTTTATCAAAGCAACCATAGTTCTTGCAAATTTTCAAAAAAGAAAAAGAAAAAGTTCTTGCAAAACATGAATAGAAAAACAATTCAAAAATATTATATATATATATATATATATATATATATATATATATATATATATATATATATATATATATATATCGGAAATACAATCGGATTGGAAATCGGAATTTCCAATAATTTTATATGTAATTCCACTTCCGTTCCAAAAATAATCGGAAAAATCGGAAATCGGAATATCGGAAATCGGAATGAAAAAAAAGTATTCCAAAAAACTGATTATTATGTTATTATGATCAATGGATATCTTCCATCAGTCAATTTGAAACAGGTATAGATCATCTTACAATAAACTGTACAGATCATCTTGCAATCTGAAATAGGTATATTTAATATAAGCTCTACTATTATGATCAGTGTTATTTGTTTTCTTTAACAAAGGCTTATCAAATGTGATATTTTTATGGTAGGACAAAAATATATGCTACAGTAACAGGTCCCTCATGTTAGTAAATTTATAATACAAGTTAAATAAGGTAATAACACTATATTTTAAATTTCACAGCTAAATATTTTAATATTATTTAATATATAGTTTATTACAATTTTTATTGTGATGTAGTTAAACAATTACTTTCTTTCCCTTTTAGAATGTGACCCCGTGCAACACACAGGGCACGCTTTCTAGTATATAGTAACAATAAAAAATGTGCTAAACGATGCAGATTTTCTCATACCCGTCCGTGAAATTCTAATGATGTAATTAATTGATTTATCAAGTGGTGACCGCTCTGTTAATTTAGTCGGTATATATATCTCGTATAATCACCCTCTCGTCGAAGTAGCATTTCCGTATTTCTGTTATGTCCCTCTATATTATCTAAACTTTCAATTAATTTTCACATTTGGATCAGTAGCTTGACAATTTGATGATCCTGAGGTCCCTGCGAAATGAACACACGTGAACTAAGCCGGTGGTTGATCCGACGGAAACTCCTCCGACGCTCAAGTCAGATGTACGGATAGTGGAGATGGTAGAATATGCACTCTAAATACTTGTGAATAATAGAACGTACCTTAACAAATGAGTAAAAACCTCTATTTATATGTCGTCGATTGGGTTGGGCTTACTTTGTTGAGCCCAAGCCTTATTTTGAAGGTGTTTTGGCTTTCGTGTAGCAGGCCTAATTGGGTTTTTCTGTAGTGGGCCCAATTATTAGATAAATTGGGGGCCCATAGGGTCGGCCCAATTAGGTATATCATTTGTCGATATATATATGGATATAAGTTCATTATTTTTTGTGCAACTGTAAAATATATTATGGTCGGAGTTTACGACATTTCTTTAATATCTTTTTATTTGGTTTTTGACAAACATATGGAGGAGAAGCATATCGAACAATATTCTCGTCAGCGACATAAGGGTAAAACCAATTTTTTGATAGAGTTAACTTTTTTTTTATTGCATCAATAGTTTCATTATATTTTTTTATCGAAAAAAAATAGTTTCTTTATTAGCAAAGTTTAAGATGTTTCGAGTTTTTCATTTTTAATTTTTTTAAGATGGAATATAGTATTAATTTGACAGTCTCATTGTTTGTGCGAATACAACAAAATTACCTTCTTTGACAAAATGGTTTCTTTGACGATTAAATACATGGATTTTAACGGGTGGGGACTACTTGCTCGCCTGCTTGACTGTGCACCGATGCTCAAGATACTGTCATTTAGATCGGTAATGTTATGAAACTATTGTGCTTGACTAATAACAATTGTTTAGTTTTTCAATGGTCGGCTTTTGTTACTAATATTTTTTGTTTTAAATTGTGTAGGGTTTTGACGATGAAAGCTATGAAAAGTCCAAGGCTAAGAAGAACTTATAATTACATAAGCTACAATCATTTCTCAGAAGGGGAAATTAGGAAAATCGATCTAGTTTATATAAAAGAGGAGCTACATTCATTTATGAATATTAGTCATCTTTGATTCCGACTGAATTTGAGGTGCCAGAAACATACTGATATTTTAGAATGTTTCTAACAACAACTAAAATTCGGTCTTAGGAGAAAAAGCTGATCGGAAAACAAAATGTAGTGACAAGACAGACTAATTCATACGAATGTGATTCCTCTTTATCATAAACCGAGTTGTTTTTCCTGTTTTATCCCTTGTAGAAATATTTTACTTTTAGTTTCTTGAAATCATATATGAACAAGTGTACTTGCGTTATGGTTTGTAGATTTAAATTTACTATGTACGGAACTACCTTTTCACGTTCATATGTCGTCTTACTCTTGAATTTATTTTTGTCCAATTTCACTTTATGAAAAAATTATTTCATGACATGTATTACCATGAAAAATCTCATCCCATATCTCATTATATTAGCTAATATTTTTTTAAGGGTAAATTGAACTTAACCCCCTGTGGTTACAAGTTTTTCCAGATGACCCCCTTGTACTCATAATATCAGCACATAACCCCCTTGTGGTTGATAGATGTAGCGTCTGTTATCTTGTGTCAAACTTCAAGGGGGTTATCTGCAAAAATTAAAGTGAAAGTGTAAGCACAAGGGACTTATCTGCAAAATATAGCATTTTGACGTTTGACACGTGTTGGTTGGAAATACCTACACGCAAGTGCACGTATCGTACAAGTAATATAGTGGACAATTAAGTCCGGATATCGAACCCACAGGGAATATTTAATTACTTAATCCTATACGCTAAATTCTACCAATTATTATCAAGCCCACCCTACACAGTCGACTTTAGAGAGAAAATTAACTAAATTAAACTAAACTAAATTAAAGCAAATTAAAACACACAAAGCAAGAAAGCAAATTAAACACGAAGATTTATCAGAGTAAACAAGTCTAGGATTTTATTCTCCCCCCTATGTGATTATTATTCCCCCAATTCCTTCAATTATGCAAGCAATTAACCCGGATTATTAACCTGAGATGCTAAAATAATCATAACCCGCTTCCGCGTGTATTACGATTCTAATACTCTAGATTCAATTACTATATTCCTATGCAATTAATTCTAGAACATAGCATTAAGCACAAATCTCAATAATGGCTACCTAAGAGATTAACTATATTCCTATGTTAATACCACAAAGGCTCTTCTACCATAGTTCTAATTATTAACCCGATCTTCCGATTCATGCGATTAACAATAACATAAAAGCACATAAGGTGATCAAATTCATGCACTTTATAAAACAAGTAGGAGAAATAATCCGGAATTAAAACTTGCATAAAATCGGGTTCATAAATCCCACATAGTGTTCCAAATAAAATCCTAGAAATAAGAAAATTAGCTACTCATGATTAAAGGAAAAACACAAATAAAATAAGTCATAAATGATAAATCTATGCTTAGAGTCTTCGAGTTCTTCGTCTTTGTTATTTCTTTGTTGCTCTCGAAATTGCGTAAAAAAAATCCCCAATTGTGTGCTTGGCTTGGTCTTATATAGGGTGAAAAACTTGGGGAAGAGGGCAGTTTCCTTGTGCAATTAAAATCCATTTACTGCGTTGCCTCGGGGTTTCGGACGGCCATCCCTCAATTTGAACTAAAACTCGGACGGCCGTCCGAGCTTTAAATCTTCAGAATTTTGATTTTTTCACTTTTGGCCCATATTTTCTCCAAAATTGCAGTTTTGACCCCATACTTTTCCAATTCTTCAATTTGTACATAAAATACAATAAATCAACTTTTTAAGCACCAATTATCGTTAAAACACACCAAAAGCTCAAATAGAAAGGTACGATAAAGTGTAAAAATATACACTTAACAACACGCACAATTTTTTTTAACGGAAAAACTAACGGAAGCTACCCCTATCAACCATAAGAGGGTTATGTGCTGATATTATGAGAGTAAGGGGTCCTCTGCAAAAGCTTGTAACCACAGGGGGTCAAATGCTATTTACCCTTTTTTTAAACAACAAATATTGTTGTGCCTTATTTCTGAGCAATACGAGGTTCACGTGGTCAATAAGATGCCATTACCCACAATGAAATCGCATTGCACATCTAAGATAATGATTTAAGAACTTACTACTTTGATCCAAATTATGATTTTAATTGGAAATTTCGTGAGAATAATACTGGAAATACTTTCTACTTTTGTCATCTTTCGTGGTGTAATGTGGAAGTATCTTTTGATGCATTTACATCCCATTTGAAGGACGACCCTTGTACTGACGGTATATGTTATTTCGAAGCAAGGAGAGATGGTATTTATTTCTCTGGTGGGGATCTTCCAAGAGCAATGAACAAGATGTATGACGGGAAAAATCATACCGGACGGTCTGGACAATTTTATTAGCAAAACTACTCCCCTAAAATCGCACAATTTAGAGATTGTGCTAAAAAAAACATCATAGGCCATTTTCGGTAAACTAAAGGAGTAATATAATTTGCTTTTGTAGGCCCCCAAGGAGACAATATGGCTCTGAAAGATTTTGTTTTTGGACAAAATGCACTACACCCCCTATAAATTTATCATTTTTGCACTTTGCCCCCTAAAATTTAAAAAAAAAAAAAAAAAAAAAGAATACTCCCCCTTCGAATATTATTTTGGTCGCGCTTTGTCCCATAACCCAATTTTTGGAGGGCATTGTGCGACAAAAATAACATTTTTAATGGACAACATGCAAAAAAGTAGTGTTGTTAAGGGGAAACGTGCAACAAAAATACTCAATTCCGATGAATAATCCATCAAGGTTTTGCTATCGGGACATTCAATTTTAAAAATTTTGATGGGGTAAAGTGCGAAAATTAGAAATTTGCAGGTGGTGATATGCAATTTGCCCTTTGTTTTTTTAACTTTGAGGGGGAAAGTGCGGAAATTAGAAAATTATTGGGAAGAAATGCAATTTGCCCTTAAAATAACATTAAAAAACAAAAAACAAAAAAAAAACAAAAAAAAATAAATAAATAAATTCGGTAGTCTACGAGCCTTCTTCTTCTGTAGGTACCAGTTCATTCTTCACTGAAATTATCTTCATAAAAAAGATGAGAGGAACCGAAATACTGATTCGTAGAGCATTATTTGCTAAATCTTCCCACCATTACGCTATTTTTACTTATCCCTTTTCTTTCTTCTGTTCAAATTTTCACAAAGATCGATCCTTTTCACCTAAACCCAGAATAGATTTGAGTTGTATAAATGAATTAGATGATGCTGTTTTCTTGTTTCGTCAAATGGTTAGAATGCAGCCACAGCCTTCCGTTTTTAAATTCACCAAACTACTGCAAGTTATTTTCAAGATGAAGCAATATTCGGTTGCCCTTAAACTGTTCGACGAAATGCGTCAATCGGCTGCCCCTATGAACGAGTACACGATGAACATCTTGATTAATTGCTGTTGCCTTTTGAAACGCGTAGACGTTGGTTTTGCTGTGTTCGGCATCTTCTTTAAACAGGGCTACAACGCAAATGTTGTGACATTCACCACTCTACTAAAAGGTCTCTTTCTAGATGGTAAGGTGGCCGATGCGGAAAAATTGTTTAAGCAGCTTTTGATTTTGAGACTTTGTGAGCCCAATGATTTTACAATTGTTACTGTGATAAACGGGCTCTGCAAAAATGGACATGTTCTTGCTGCCCATGATTTGCTCTTGTTATTGGAAAATACTATTTATAAACCCAATGTTATGGCTTATAGCGCTGTGATTGATGGCTTATGTAAAGTCGGAATGGTGGATAATGCACTCGAGCTGAAGTCTAGAATGTTTGATAAGGGCATTTCACCTGACGTTGTCACATATAACTCGATGATTCAGGGCTTGTGCGATTTTGGTAGATGGAAAGAGGTGAAACACTTGTTAGATGAAATGGTCAACCACAAGATTTGTTTAACTGTTGTTACTTTCAATATATTAGTGGACTCATTTTGCAAGGAAGGAAATGTTAAAGAGGCTGAGGATGTTTTGGAAATTATGAAGCAACAAAATATTCATCCCGATATTGTCACCTACACTGCACTGATAGATGGATATTGTTTGCAAGGGAAAATGGATAAAGCGAAACAAGTATTTGATTCTCTAACGGGCAACGGCCTTAAGCCATGTATTATGAGCTACGGCACTTTAATCAACGGATACTGCAAGAAGGGTAAAGTGGATGAAGCTTGGCGTCTTTTTCTCGAAGTTTCTTCTAAAGGCTTAGAGCACACAATAACTACCTATAACATCATGATACATGGACTTCTTAGTGAAGGTCGAATTAATGATGGATGGAAACTTTTCAATGATATGGAAACTCGGAAAGTGCATCCTAATTTAAGTACTTACAATATTTTGTTGGAATGCTTGTGCAAGACTCATCAGATTTCTGAAGCATTTTCATTTCTACGGACGATGGAAGATAAAGGAGCAAGTCCCGATATAATCACTTATCGTATCCTGATTAACGGTTTGTGCAGGGATGGGAAACTTGAAGATGCAAAACATCTTTTAAACGAATTTCCGTCTAAAGGTTTGCAACCTGATTGTCAAGCGTATACCATTGTTGTTGGTTCACTTTGTCATGAAGGATTTGTAGACGAGGCAAAAAATTTGCTTGTGAAAATGGAGAGAAGTGGTTGTGCACCGGATAGCGTGACATACAACAACATAATCCAGGGTTTGCTAAAGAGGAAAGAGGTTTGCAAGGCAATGCCATTCTTAGAGGAAATGTACAAAAGGGGATTCTCGGCGGACGCAGCTACTTCGTCCATGTTAATTAATCACCTGCAAATATATAGCAAAGATGTTGTTCTTCTAGAAATGATTAAGAAAGTTGTACCAAAAATATAAATTATTTATTTGAGCTTTTGTCTGTAATAAAACAAAGTTTTGCTATGTCTATAATGACTAGGTATAGTTGCCTGTTGGTCTTTCTTTTATGACTTGGTACGATTTTTTGCGATGTGTTTCCGATTGAAGCGTGTAAATAAACGTGTATATCATGTTGGCCTAGTGAATATCCTTTCAAATTAAATGCACATCCCATCTTTCCGCCCTTTAATTCTCCTACAACTTAAATGATTTGGGCTGAGAACCTTATATTTAGATTTGAGAAAAATACAGTTTTCATCCCTCAAGTTTGCATTGGTTTCACATTTGGACATCCATGTTTAAAAAAACACATTCGGTCCTCATGTTTCAACAAATTGACACTTTTTGTCATTTTCTTCAATTTACAGTTAGTCTGCCTGTTAAGAAAGTAATGAACGCATGCTTGATTCCGTTAGTACTAACAGAAAATTAACAAATTAACATAAATGATCAAAAGTATTAAATAATTGAAACATGAGGGACTAAACTTGTTTTTTTGTGAACTTGGAAACCAAATGTGAAATCAAGGTAAACTTGAGGGACGAAATGTGTAATGTTCCCTTTTAGATTTCTTTGGTTAATTAGGGAGAACCCTCAAATCACATTTGCACATAATACCAAGTTACCACAAGTCATTTGATATTTGCCTTTTACCAATAATCCAATATCCCCTTTTGATACTTAAATTAATCATAAATCTTTTGTTACCTAATATACCCAAGTTACCCTTTTTACTTCATTAGCTGGGATAATTACACTTTTCGTCCCTATACTTTGCCACTTACACGATTTTCGTCCCTAAACAAGATGAAGTTACAATTTTCGTCCCTAAACATGTCACTTTTATGCCGTTTTTGTCCCTCCGTCCATTTGTCCAGTTAGTTTGGACGGAAAATCGCACGTGCGCCGCACGTGACACACAAAAACACCCCACTCCCCCTCATAATGTTCAGATTTTCAGAATATTACATAAATATCCAAATTCTCGGCCAAATCCTAAGCCCAAATTTTCGAAGCAAGAGTTGTGCGTTAACCTTCTGTACAACTTCATTTTGCAACCGAAATTCTCTGCAACGAAATCTCTGAGGATGAGGGCTTCTAAAATAGCTCTTGTTTGTAGAGCAATTACTGCTAAATCTTCTCATGAACGCGGTATTTTTACTTCTTCTTTCTCTTTCTCCTGCCACAAATTTTCAACTGTGCCCAGAACAGATTCAATTTGTATAAATGAATTAGATGATACTGTTTTCTTGATTCGTAAAATGATGAGAGTGCGGCCACAGCCCTCCGTTTTTGAACTCACCAAACAATTGCAAGTTATTGTCAAGATGAAACAATACTCCGTCGCCCTTAAACTGTTCGACGAAATGCGTCAATGGGGTGCCCCTGTAAATGTATACACGATGAACATCTTGATTAATTGTTGTTGCCATTTGAGAGGGGTAGACTTCAGTTTTGCTGTCTTTGGCAGCTTCCTTAAGCACGGTTACGAACCAAATGTTACGACATTCAACACTCTCTTAAAAGGTCTCTTTTTGGATGGTAATGTGGCCGAGGCAGAGAAATTGTTCAAGAAGATTTTGACTTTGAAACTCTGTGAGCTAGACGATGTTACGATTCTTACTGTGATTGACGGGCTCTGCAAAGCTGGACGTGTTCATACTGCCCGTGATTTGCTTTTGTTGTTGGAAAAGACTATCTATAAACCCAGTGTTAAGGCCTATAGTGCGGTAATTGATTGTTTATGCAAGGGCGGAATGGTGGATAATGCACTCGAGCTCTTGTTTGCCCACTTTCTAATTGTGCTTTCAATGATGAATTCATAAGGAATTGAGAGGTTTCGAAAATTGGGGCTTAGGGTTTTCCGGAGAATTGGGGCTTAGGGTTTCTAAAAATCTGAACGTTTTGAGGTGTAGAGGTGCTTTTGTGTGTCACGTGCGGCGCACGTGCGATTTTCCGTCCAAACTAACTGGACAAATGGACGGAGGGACAGAAACGGCATAAAAGTGACATGTTTAGGGACGAAAATTGTAACTTCATCTTGTTTAGGGACGAAAATCATGTAAGTGGTAATGTATAGGGACGAAAAGTGTAATTATCCCTCATTAGCTCTACTTTTTGATACACATAGTCATTCACTAATCCACTCTCCCCCTTCTCTCTCTTGCGACACCTCTCCACCAATCCACTTCAAAGCTCATCGCCGTAGTTTTGATAGTAATTCGCCGGAGTTACTGCTCAGTAGAACAGTTCGACGGAACAATCTTCCGAAAACGCTCATCGTTGATCAATCCCCTTTTTGCTCTCTCCTATTTTTCACGGCGGAGGTGGTTTTGTACGGTGGTAAATAGTCAACTCGATAAATACCACTGGCGGTCACTGTTGTTCAAATACATTTGTTTTGTTGTAGCTGATTTCAATAATTTGTAGTTGGTTTTGGTGATTTTGTAGTTGATTTCGGTGATTTTTGTAGTTGCTTTCGGTGATTTTGTAGTTGATTATGATTTTGTACAGCTGTTTTTGTTATAATAAATAGTTGTTTTGAATTACACATACGTTAAAATTAAAGTTGATTACCTAATAAAATATAGTTGATTATCTAATAAAATTTTGTAGTTGATTACTGTAATGTGTAGCTGATTATAATTTTAGTAAATAAAGAAAAAAAATTGTAGTTAATTATTGTAATTTGTAATTGTTTATGATGCGGTAAATCTTCCAGGGAACAAAAAGATGAATTTATTAAAAAATAAATTTATTAAAATAAAGTAGAAAATATAACGATATATACGTAGTGGGTAGGGGTGCAAGTTGGAACATAATTTACAGTTTCCGTCGATTCCGATCCGAAAAGTTCCGATTTTGGAACAACTTTTTTCATTCCGACTTCCGAAATTCCGATTTCTGAATTTTTCCGATTGTTTTGGATTGGAATTGGAATTATATAAAATAAATTTGGAATTTCCGATTTCCGATCCGATTTAATTCCAAAATTAATTCCGAAAAAGCCCGATTTTTTTCCGAAAAATACAGTTATAAATAATATATATTATGTAATACTTATTTTCCGAAAATACACCTATAAGTTTTGTTTTAGGATTTGACATAATGATTTTTTGTTAGAAGTTTTATTGGATGTTATGTTGTGTTTATTTTTATTTATTTGTTTGAACTGAAATTTAGTAGTTATTAGTTTTACTTTTATCGACGTGGATGTCCTTATTTTTGAAAAATTATGAACATTTTAGAAAATTTCGGCTAAGTTTTGAAATTTTAAAGCTTGTGTGATTTCCGATTTTTTTTCCGAAATTAAGAAATTTTCGGGCCTTTTGGAATTGGAATGAATTTTTAGATTCCGAAAATTTTGGAATTGGAATTGAAATTGATTTTGTGCTTCCGAATTTTTTTGAAAATTTTCCATAAAGGCTTACTCCGATCCGGTCCATCCGACTTCCACCCCTAGTAGTGGGTAAGAGGGGTGGAAATATGGAATAATGTAAGGGTAAAATGAAGTTATGAGAAGTTAGGGAGTCTCCCAATTGCAAATAACAAAGTGAGTTTAGTTCTATGAAAACAAATAATGAGGGGGTTCTCCCTAATTGACCCTTCGTTATTTGGTTATTTTCGAAAATCATGTTATTACTATATTTAGGAAAGTTACGGAATTCTTTTGGAAAGTTTCGAAGAAGGATTGGATTTTTTGGGGAAGAAAATAAAAAAATCTTTGTTTCCTTGAAAAGTACTCCCTCTGTTCCCTTTTAATAGTCGTTTTTAGATTTGCACGCGGATTAAGGATTCCATTAAATGTGTCTTGATTTTATGAAAATGTATGACCTTATCTTATAATTAATAAGGGAGACAAGTGAATTAAAATATAAGTATTAGAAAGAGTTTATAAGGGTATAAACTGGAAATTAAGTAATTAATGTAGTATTGGAAATCTAAAGTGACAGATAATATGAAACAAAATATATTTAAAAAAAGGCAGTTATTATGGATCAGAGGGAGTATCATTTATCGACTGCAACCGCTTATAAAATTTTATATGTATTTTTTTCTAAAAAAACATCGTATACATATCTAACTAGAGATACATATTTGGTCAACTTTTTCTGGCACAAAATTGATCCTCAAATAATTATGTTTTTTTACACTCAGCAAATAATCACAGAACTGTCATGTAATAGTATTTACAGAAATGTCACTCACCAAATTATTACATAATTGCCACTCACTATGTAATTAAAACCTACCACTTAGTAGGTAATTGCAAAATTACCACTTATAAATAATTACAAAATTACCACCCAACATGTAATTACAGAACTACCACTCAACCAGTAATTACGAAAGTGTCACTCAACAATAATAACAGAACGACCACTTATCAAATAATTACATAATTGCCACTCAGCAGGTAAATAAAAAAGTGCACTCAGCAGGTAATTACGGAATTGCCACTTATCGATTAGTTATAGAACTACCACTGAACATTAATTAGAGAACTGCCACGCACCAAGTAATTACAGAATTACCATTCACCAAGTAATTAAGGAAATGTCACTTAACATTGTAATTACAGAACTATCACTCACCAGGTAGTTAAAGAAACTGTCACTCAACAAATAATAACATAACTCTCATTAAGCATTAATTACGGAAGTACCACTCACCAGGTAATTACAAAAATGCCACTCACCAGGTAATTATAGAACTGCCACTCAACAGTATATATAGAAGTGTCATTTAATCAATAATTACAGAACTGTCATTTAGCAGTAATTATATAATTGTCACCTAATAATTACAGCACTACAACTCAACTATAATTACAGAAGAACTACCCAACAAGTAATTACAGAATTGACATTCAACATGTAAGTACAGAACTACCACTCACCAAGTAATTACAGAATTGCCACTTAATAGTAATTCTGAAATTGGCGATCATCAAGTAATTACAGAATTGCTAAGAACCAAGTAATTATATGATTTCCACTCAACAGTAATTGCAGAACTGTCAATCATCAAGTAACTACAGAACTACCACTCAACAAATAATTACAGGACTGCCATTCAACATTAATTACAAAATTGACATTCAACAGTAAAAGAATTCCCACTCACCGTAATTACAGCAATGCCACTTAACAGTAATTACAGAACTGTCACGCATCAAGTAATTACATAATCTTCACACACTTGGTAATTACAAAAATGCCACTCAACATCGTAATTATGGAAATGCCACTCACAAGTATTTACAGAAGTACCACTCAACAAATAATTACAGACTTGCAATTCATCAATGATTATAGAAGTGGCACGCACCCGGTAATTACATAACTACCACTCAACAGCAATTATAAAATTGTCGCTCAACAAATAATTAAAGAACTGTCATTTACCAATAACTACTGAACTGCCATTCACCAAATAACTACAGAACTGCCACTCAAAAGTTATTGAAGAAGTTTCACTCAACAAGTAATTACAGCCACTCAGTAGTAATTACATAACTGTCACTCATCAATAATTACAAAACTAGTATTCAACGTATAATTACAGAACTGCCATTCGACATGTAATTACACTACTGGCATTCAACAGATAATTACAGAATAGTCATTCACCAAGTAATTACAAAACTACCACTTAACAATAATTACAGAACTGCCACTCATCAAGTAATTAAAGAACGACCATGCACCAAGTAATTATAGCACTGCCACTGATCAGTAATTACAGAACTGTCATACATAAAGTAATTACATAAAACACTCAGCAAATAGTTAAAGAACTGCCGTTTAACAGTTATTACATAACTGTTACTCACTAAGTAATTACAAAACTAGTACTCATCAGGTAATTACAGAACTGTTACTCACTAAAGAAGTGTATAACTGACACTAAAAAATTATTACATGACTCAAAGTCGTCAAGTATTTACAAAATTTCCACTCTACCAGTAATTACAAAAGTGCTATTCAACAGTAATTACATAAGTGCCGCTAAGCAGTGATAACATAACGACCACTCAGCAAATAATTAAAAAATTGCCACTCATTAGCAATTACAGAACTCATCACACTCAACAAATAATTACATAACTGGCACTGAGCAAATAATTAAAGAAATGCTTATGAGGAGCAACTACAAAACTCATTTTGCCTAAATAAAACATGGTGAACTAAATCTCTCAACGGCTAAACTTACAAGACTAAAAAACTTATTTTGCCTAAATAATTACATAACTGTCACTCAACAAATAATTAACGGGAAACTACAGATAAATCCCTAATCCAAAACTTGAAACACAGATCAGTCCCTAGGTAGTTTGCCCTAGCATTTCAGTCCCTACTCACACGCCTAACATGCAGATCAGTCCCTAATGTGAATTTTATATATTTTATTATATTTTCTTCTCACTCTCACCCTTTTCTCTCTCCTGCTTTTCTCTCTCTTCATCTTCTCTTTCTTTCTTCTCTCTCTTCATTTCTATCTGCTTTCTTTCTTCTCTATTTCTTCTCCATTTCTCTCCTCTGGTTTCCCCTTTTTTCCGGCGAAAAAATCACTGTAAAACCCACCCACCCCACAATGGCTACAAATGATGTATCTAACGATGTACCCAGTGTGATTCTTGGAAGTTGTCGATACAAAAATCAACTTCACATTATTTCCATAAAAAGTAATTCGACATTAATGGAGATATATGGTGCTATTATCAACAAATGGAATCATATCCATCCAGATGCACTGATCCTCCAATACTTGGCTCCTCGGGAAAGATTGTATGTGACATTGGGCACTGATGAAGATGTGGAGAATATGGTTGCATTGCATCTGATAATGAAGATGAGTGTGGTCGACATTGTCGTGACCTGCAAAGATGAAGCTAATTCGCGTGGAAAGAGGGTTCGCACCGATGGCTGGTAGGTCTCCATCTTTTTCTGTACTGCTGAAATGCATTTCTTTATGGTTGTTAATTATTGTGTGATACATAGTATAAAATATGGCACATAATAGTATCATGCTAATATAAATATGGTATGGACGTATGATACTTACAGTACGTAACCTTGATCTGAGTAGTATGGGTGATAGGTAAATTTGGTACTTCTGGTGGGAAAACATAGTATCATATAATGAGGAAGATAGTACGTTACCTTCATCTGAATAGTATGGGTGATAGGTAAATTTGGTACTGTTAATGGGAAAACATAGTATCATATAATGGGGAAGATAGTACGTAACCTTCATCTGAATAGTATGGGTGGTAGGTAAACTTGGTACTATTTGTGGGAAAACTTAGTATTATATAATGGATAAGATAGTATGGAACCAGTGCATTGTTATGATATTTTCATGTACATTGTTATTTGGATTCCACTCTATTGTAATCCATTTTTAAAATTTTTTTGAAACCAAAAGCGGCGATCAATCGATGGAAATCGAGGGTAATCCGCTTGGAAATTCAATTGATGCATGGAGACATTGCATCCGTGGGGAGAATCAGTTTTTTAAAGATCCTGATGATTTTAGGCATATGCTGAAAAACTATTCTATTGCTAATAATCGATCATTTAAGTACATGAAAAATGATCAACAAAAGATCATAGCAGTATGCATTCACGAAAACTGCAAATGGAGGGTTTATGCATCATTGTACAAGTCAGATAAGTTATTTAGCATTCGCAAGTGCAATCTTGAGCACACTTGTGGTGATGCTACTCTTCGTACAAGGGGTCATCCTAAAGCCGATGCTACATGGATTGCCCAAATTATGAAACGAAAATTGAGAACGCAGCCAGCTTACACACCATGTGGTATGTTAGAAGATATCCGAGACGATTATGGTCTGGAGCTTCAGTACTACACAGCATGGAGGGGTAAAGAAAAGGCAATGCGTGATATCCATGGTGATGAGACGACATGTTATGATAAACTGAGACGCTATTGTCGTGCATTAAAAATGCATAACCCTGGTAGCATGGCAGAGTATGAGATTGAACCTGTTACTCAAAAGTTTATTCGAATATTTATTAGTTTTGGGAGTTCTATTTCCGGCTTTCATCGGTGTAGGCCGATGATATGTTTGGATGGGACTCACATTAAAAATAAGTACAAAGGATGCTTGCTTTCTGCTGTGTGCAAGGATCCAAATGATTCCTTGTATACATTGGCATACGCAGTTGTTGATGCTGAGAATGATAAAAACTGGGAGTGGTTTTGCATTAAACTGAAACAAATTCTAGATCTTCACAATGACAATAGATCTTTTACCATTTTCTCTGATCGTCATTCGGGGCTTCTTAAAGCCGTCCCGATGGTATTTCCTAGTAGCCACCATGCATATTGTTTGCGACACTTGGTGGATAACTTTAGAACTCAGGTATTTTGTCACCTCATGTCATACTTTTGTATAACATGTTTCATACTTTTGTATAACATGTTTCATACATTTGTGTAACATGTGTCATACTTTTGTATAACACATTTCATACATTTGTATAGCATGTTTCATACATTTGTATAGCATGTTTCATACATTTGTATAACATGTTTCAAAATAATATAGGTCCTGAGGAAGTACCCATTGCACAACAAGTCATATTGGGCGAGTGTTTTACATAATGCTGCATATGCTCCTACTCGGCAGGAGTTCGATGCAACTATTTCTCGTATAGTGCAATCTATGCCTCTCGCGGCATCATTTATTTCGAATTCTGATCCAAATCATTGGGCGAATGCCTATTTTTCTGGAGAAAGATGGGGAATCGTGAACAATAATCAGGCAGAAAATTGGAATGGTTGGGTTAAAGATGCCCGATCTTTGCCTGTTCCATCCATGATTGATCACATACGGATCAAAATAATGGAGATGCTAGTTAAACGACAAGGAAAAAGTTTGGCAATGACTGGCATATTGTGCAAGAAAATTCTAAAGAGATTAACAATCAATCATATGGCCTCTCGTTCCTTAAAATATTGTAGATCAAGTAGTACCGCTTTTGAGGTATATGATGAGGACAAGTCGTATAAGGTTGACTTGCAGCAGAAGACTTGTTCTTGTAAAGCATGGCAATTAGAGAAACTTCCATGCAAACATGCATGTGCATGTTTGGAGTCAAAAGGATACTCAGTATATGAGTTTGTGGATCCATGCTTTCATATTGATACGTACAAACAGGTATATCAATTCACGATTAACCCAATTCCCTCGTTTGATGAGGACTTTGACTTGTACGATGCGTGTAATGCTCCGCCCGATGTCTTTGTTAATGCACCTGATTCGAGAACTCGACCGGGACGTAGAAAGACAAAAAGAATTCCTTCACAAGTGCAAACTCGTAAACTGAATTGTACTCGGTGTGGGAAGCCTGGACACAATCGTCGTACTTGCACACAACCAATCTGACTAGCAATTTTTTTTAATGTAAATACTGTCTGCATTTGTGTTAATTAAACTAACTAGTCTTGTTTCTAATGTAAATTTTATGTTTTTCATCAGGGAGGACAAGATGGAGGAGAGCTTACATGATTGCCCATTCAAGTGATTGAAGTGAATGAAAACTGGCTGTTTGTACTTTATTATTATGTGATTTGCACTATGTTGTTTTGAACTTTGTACTATGTTTCAATTTGCACTATGTTTTTGCTATTTGTAGTTTGTACTATGTATTAGGTACTCTGTTCATTGATGGTTTATCATTTTCAGTCTAATGGTACTATTTTTATTTACACATGGTATTGGATATGAGATAGGATGGTATGCCTATTGTTGGTTGATGGTTTATCATTTTCAGTCTAATAGTACTATTTTTATTTACACATGGTATTAGATATGCGATATGATGGTATGCTTGTTGCTGCTTGATGGTTTATCATTTTCAGTATAAAGGTACTGATTTGATTTACGCATGGTATTATCTATGAGATAGGATGGTATGACTTACTCAATTTATGACCGTTACAATATAGCCGTTGCTTATAATATAGCCGTTGCTTATTGTCAGAACTAGTCAAGTCATAATATGACCATAAATGACACATAGGCTCATTTGTTTCTAATTCATGGCTTCTTCTAGTAGCACCACTCAAAGGGAAATGAGTGGGTTAAAATACAAAAAAGGGAAATGCAAGCGTCTTGATTGTGGGAAGAAAACAATAATCATGGTTTCAGAAACTATTTCGAATCCCGGAAGGTTATTTTACTGTTGCCCACACCATGGCTACTCCCATTGGTGTGAACCATTTGAAGTTGGGCAAACTTTTTCCAACTCAAATCGTGAAGAAAATGAAGCTACAAGTGCGTCGATGAACCAAGTCCATCAAGAAAGTGAAGTGAAGAATTGCAATTCTGAAGGTGGAGTAGTTCATAGTTTGATAGTGTTGAATCTAGTAGTATTTGCAGTCTACATGCTATGTAAAACCTATGTACTGTTGTTTAATTAGTGAACATAAGAGTACAATGTATAAGCTGGTAAAGTTTGGGTTCTTCAGCATTTATAGTACGCTTTGTTAACCAATTAAGTATAATGTATAAGCTGGTAAAGTACAAGTGAGTCATCACTATAGTACCATGTGTTCACTGATAAAGTATATGTTTGCCATTCATATAGTATTTTTACACTCTATATATTATTGTCGGGCCAATGCGTCCATATGATCGCATTTTAAGACACAACTCTTCAGTTTTAGACTATTAAGAATGAATGGAGACAATGTGGGAGTAGATCAACATCGACTATGGTAAGAATTGAGGAAAATATTAGTTTTACACTTGAGCAATGTAGACTTGTATGAATATATTGTATAGTATATGAGTATCATGTATGAAATTCAACATATTTATGGGATCTTGTATTCAAGCGCAACAATAATGCTCACCTACCTTAAAATAATCATCTAAAACATAATTTATGCATCTCCCGTACTTATTGATCATTAAAACGTCGATGAAATTGGTACAATTCAATTCATCAAAAAATATAGTACGCTTTGTTCACCAATTAAGTATAATGTATAAGCTGGTAAAGTACAAGTGAGTCGTGACTATAGTACCATTTGTTCACTGATAAAGTATATGTTTGCCATTCATATAGTATTTTTACACTCTATATATTATTGTCGGGCCAATGCGTCCATATGATCGCATTTTAAGACACAACTCTTCAGTTTAAGACTATTAAGAATGAATGGAGACAATGTGGGAGTAGATCAACATCGACTATGGTAAGAATTGAGGAAAGTATTAGTTTTACACTTGAGCAATGTAGACTTGTATGAATATATTGTATAGTATATGAGTATCATGTATGAAATTCAACATATTTATGGGATCTTGTATTCAAGCGCAACAATAATGCTCACCTACCTTAAAATAATCATCTAAAACATAATTTATGCATCTCCCGTACTTATTGATCATTAAAACGTCGATGAAATTGGTACAATTCAATTCATCAAAAAATATAGTACGCTTTGTTCACCAATTAAGTATAATGTATAAGCTGGTAAAGTACAAGTGAGTCGTGACTATAGTACCATTTGTTCACTGATAAAGTATATGTTTGCCATTCATATAGTATTTTTACACTCTATATATTATTGTCGGGCCAATGCATCCATATGATCGCATTTTAAGACACAACTCTTCAGTTTAAGACTATTAAGAATGAATGGAGACAATGTATGACTATATTGTATAGTATATTTGTATCATGTATGAAATTCAACATATTTATGGGATCTTGTATTCCAAACGCAACAATAATGCTCACCTACCTTAAAATAATCATCTAAAACAATAATGGAGACAATGTGGGAGTCAATCAACATCGATTATGGTAAGTTTTTTGTGAATACACATGTGAAGTACGCTTTGTTCATCAAATAAGTACAAGTCTATTGTTGACAAGGTATCTTCGAATGGACTAGACAGTATTTGTTGCTCATTTTTATGGTACGCTTATATTCTTTATACAAACTAATTAATCGCAAAATAAAGTACCATGTGTTCAAAAGGCAAGTACATTTCATCGAAACATATAGTACAATGTATACAATGAAAAAGTACGAGTAGAGCTAATCAATAGTATTATTAGCTCTACAACAAAAGGACAGATTGTTTATGGCATAAAAACACATTCACCTGTTCATTAATTAATTACAAAAAAGACAAGAACCCCAAAACACTTCCACTCCCAGTTTTTTCACAATAACGCCAGATCTATTTCATATTTAGCTTCCACTTCTACTCCCCGATGCCTCAGAAAGATAGCTGCTAGTTTTGGGCGAAGTATTTTGATATCGCAAGTTTTTGCCTTAAACCAAATTTCTTCACTGTTTACAGCATGACAATATGCCCACATGCAGACAAACAAGCCGCAATCAAGGTTCCCATCCTGCTGCCTGCATCCATGAACCCATTTAGCTTCCGATTGTATCTGCAACCCAGACCTTCTTTCAACCACCTTGCTGTAAAACGAGGCCTACGAAAATAAAATATTATATTAGTCTACAACAATTCGCAAGAATAAAGAATAACTAATTACAAGAATATGGGCTTACGACATAATCCGCAATTCCTGGGAAATTCGGAGAATAGTCTATGGAGTTCCAATGGTAAATACATTTATCTATTGGGTTCAGAACAAGCAGGAACCAGTGTTCACTGGAATTGATAGGTATCATGACAAATGTTTTACTGAAGATATTTGCTGTGTTTAGCTTGTCAAAAGCCATCGTTCCAAAAATAGTAAAATCATTGAGAAGACGATCAAACTTGGCATCGCTCATTCGTTCTACGTCCATCCGAGGTCGCGACATTAACTCTTGCTACGAAACATAATAGAGAATATTAGATAACATTGTAATGTATGCAAAATTATTTGTTAAACTATATACCTGGGCAGGGGAGTCAAGGTAATCAATCTCATGTCCATGCTGGGTCATGATAGATTCGGAACATAATAGATTCAAGTACAAATCTATGTGTTCTGCACTCAGCATTTCATCAAATAAAAGTTCGCACATATGCCTTCCCGTCAACTGATGTGGGCCTCTCTCCACAATAATTTCACTACAGTAAGACATAACCACGTACTATTGGATAAGTAAACTTGTACTATGTACAAAGTTACTACATACTATAACATGCAGTAAACATGTACTATTGGATAAGTAAACTTATACTATGTACAAAGTTACTACATACTATAACATGCAGTCAACATGTACCATTGTATAAGTAAACTTATACTATGTACAAAGTTACTACATACTATAACATGCAGTCAACATGTACTATGCATTCACTTGACATATACCATTAAAGACATTAACATGTACTATCAAGGTGGTTGTGCTCTTACCCTAAATCAACACTTTCCAAGAACTGATCCAACAATATCCTATCTTCTTCGGATATTTGGTCACGACGTACGTAGTCCTTTCTTCCCCGGTAATAATCGGCATTCTATATAACGAATAAATCACACCAATTATGACAAAAAATAATAATAATGTAATACTAATATTAGATAAAAATACCTTGATCCCAGGGACTGAAACCGAAACCTTGGACACAGGAACTTGTTTACGACCACGTCCTCGTCCTCGTCCTCGCACGCGTGGAACTTTGGCCTTTGACTTTGGCCTTTGACTTTGACTTTCGTCTCCTTGATTTCTCTCTCTTTCTTCACTTTCGTCTCCTTGATTTCTCTCTCTTTCTTCACTTCGTTCTCCTTCACCTTCCATCCCCTTTCCTCCTTCATTTTCTCCTTCCTTTTCCCTTTCCTCTATCTCTGCCTCTATCTCTATCTCTTTCTCTGTCTCCGTCTCTCTCTCTTTTTCTGTCTCTGTCTCTTTCTCTTTCTCCTTCTCTTTCTCCTGCTCTTTCTCTATCTCTATCTCCTTCTCTTTCTCTATCTCCTTTTCTTTCTTTCTCTTACTCTGCATTTTTTTTTCTTTATTTTTTTCTTCTGTTACATTCCCCCTCTTCCTTTTTAAGTTATTCATCATCTGCTGCAACTAAAAAAAACAATAGTACGAAACATGTTATACCATAGTATTATATTAGTTGACATATAGTATGTTCCAATGGGAATGGAAGTATGAATTTTAGGGTTTATTGTATTAATGACTTACAGATGTTGCTTCCACGTCTCCAATCTCATCTTCACTACTCTCAGAACTTATTTCCACAAATCTGTCAGCACTAATTCCAACAACTGGACCAGAAATTACTTCCAAAACCGGAGAAAGCAACGCTTTCTCTTTCGGGTACACAGAAAATGGTATAACCTAATAAACGTAAAAAATTTATTAGCAAATACCTAATACATTATATATTTTGTAACTCAAAGTGTTACCTGCACTTGTTTTATCTGATCAAAAAGCAACCTAACTGCTTCTTCATCGATTGGGATTTTGCTGTCTTGCCACCGGAAGAACCGGGGAAATTTGTAAACACTGGTGCTAACCCCTAGTGACGTGATCCTTTCATGCACCCATGCCTGCGTATTTTGGAATCAATATTAATTGGTATATTCAATATAACATAATATATATTCACTATTAGATATCACTTACCAATAAGCCGATAGTGCATCCATCAAAATACTTCAAGTCCCCCTTCAGATACCCCTCCATATTCTCAACAAGAATATCATACACCAACTTTCCCCATGCAAAAGACCCTAAAACCTCCAAATCTTCTACATGCGGATAAACCCACCTTTCTAACGTTTTGTTCCCATTTGGCAGTAGAATAGTATTTAACAGATAAATAGTGTACAATCTGCTGAAATCTTCAACAGATTGTTGATCGGTCATAACTGCATAGGCCTCCAGTTTATAACCAATATATGGCCTCGTCACTAAAGATAACTTACCATCAAAAATACGTGTGATGAAATCAGTGTCTCTACCATCCATATTCACATCCACCGGTACGCCTTCGTACTGCAGCCCTAATACGATAGATAATTGCTGCGGAGTGAATTCCAAGCGTATAGTATTTCCCCCAAACCAGAAGGCCCGATCTTCTGGATTGTACGCTTGCATGAGAGACACAACCCTATGGAAGCTGTGGTTTATTTTAGGCATGTCCATGTAGTGATAGAAGGGATTTTTCTTCAGTACTTCATGATGTTGTTTCTTCATCACTTTTTTCACACCTTCCATAGTTAGGTGAAAAGCGATCGGTGAGCACCTGCAGCCTATTGATAGCTTGCTGCAATCTTCTTTTACAACAATTCCTGCAATTACATACACATAAAACAAATACAATTATAACAAATACAACGTACTATAAAGTTCCACATGTCAATACCATCCGAAATCACTAGTAATACCATTCAAAGGCACTGGTAATACTATTATGGCATATGACTTATACTACAGGACCATCAAACATTATACTTCTAGTACCACAAGTCAATACCATCCGAAGTCACAAGTAATACCATTCAAAGGCACTAGTAATACTATTATGGCATATGACTTATACTACAGGACCATCAACATTATACTTCTAGTACCACATGTCAATACCATCCGAAGTCACTAGTAATACCATTCAAAGTCACTGGTAATACTATTGTGGCATATGACACATGCTACAGAACCATCAAAGATTATACCATCTAAATGCACTATTAATACCATTACTGCGCATGACACATACTATAGAACCAGTACGAAAAATACAATAAGCCTCTTTCCCATATCCTATATGAAACCCTTGTTAGGACTCAAAATGCTTTGGGGACATGCTAATGTCACCGAAGAATAATACCCATGAGAAAACTGTTACAAAATCATGAAATTCGACAACAAATAAATGATCTTTGCAAACCCAAACAACAGAACAACAAATATTGGAACCGATTTAATGATTAGGGCAAACACCGAATAAAGTCGAGGCATAATACCCATGAGTGGATATGTTCAAAATCATGCAATTCTATAACAAATAAACCTTTTTGCCCTGCTTAAGCAACACCCAAATGGGTCTGTTTCCAAGAAAATGAAAAAAAAATAAAAAATCAAACCTTGTTGTTTACCCTGCTTCACCATTGTTTATAAATGGGTTTGTTTATACTATTTTTCTGCGGTTTGTTGATTCTTCGTGTTTCGTAATTTCTTCCTTCTTTGTTGTTTCTCTGTTGCGTTTCTTCTTCGTTTCTTCTTCGTTTCTTCTTCGTTTCTTCTTGGTCTGAAAATGGGTATTACTGAACGGTGGTTTTTTCTGCGCCTTTTTAGCTTCTTTTTTGTTGTTTGATTTTTGAAATGTAACGGGCAAAGAGCGTGTAATACAAACGGCGCGTGGGAAGTTGAAAAGAAGTTATGTAAAATTAGTATAAAGTAAAGGGTATTTTCGTATTTGCACATTTTATTAGGGACTGATCTGCATGTTAGGCGCGTGAGTAGGGACTGAAATGCTAGGGGAAACTACCTAGGGACTGATCTGTGTTTCAAGTTTTGGTTTAGGGATTTTTCTGTAGTTTCTCCAATAATTAAAGAAGTGCTTCTGAGCAAAAACTAGAGAACTCACAATCAACAAACAAATACATAACTGCCGCTCAACAACAATTACAAAACTATCATTTAGCAGTAATTATATTACAGAAACTGCCACTCTCAAAGTAATTACAACACTTTCCATTGACCAAGTAACTACAGAAACTGCCACTCTCTAAGTAATTACAACACTTTCCATTGACCAAGTAATTACACTCTGTGATAATCTTGTTGCGATAATCTTCGAGACTTCTTCTTGTGTAGGTACAGTCAATTGTTCACTAAAATAGCTGAAGAAGATGAGCGGGTTTGGAATAACGCTGCTGATTCGTAGAGCAATTGCTGCTGCTAAATCTTCTCACCATTACGCTATTTTTGTTGATCACTTTTCGTTATTCTGTTCAAATTTTCACAAAGATCGATCCTTTTCACCTAAACCCAGAATAGATTTGAGTTGTATAAATGAATTAGATGATGCTGTTTTCTTGTTTCGTCAAATGGTTAGAATGCAGCCACAGCCTTCCGTTTTTGAATTCACCAAACTACTGCAAGTTATTTTCAAGATGAAACAATACTCTGTTGCCCTTCAACTGTTCGACGAAATGCGTCAATGGGGTGCCCCTATAGATGAGTACACAATGAACATCTTGATTAACTGTTGCTGCCTTTTGAAACGTGTAGACGTTGGTTTTGCTATCTTCGGCTATTTCTTTAAACACGGTTACGAGGCAAATGTTACGACATTCACCACCCTCTTAAAAGGATTCTTTTTAGATGGTAATGTGGCCGAGGCAGAGAAATTGTTCAAGAAGATTTTGACTTTGAAACTTTGTGAGCCAAACGATGTTACGATTCTTACTGTGATAGATGGGCTCTGCAAAGCTGGACGCGTTCATACTGCCCGTGATTTGCTTTTGTTGTTGGAAAATACTATCTATAAACCCGATGTTATGGCTTATAACGCTGTAATTAATGGCTTATGCAAGTGCCGAATGCTGGATAATGCACTCGAGCTCAAGTCTAGAATGATTGATAAGGGCATTTCACCGACTGTTGTCACATATAACTCGATGATTCAGGGATTGTGCGATTTTGGTAGATGGAAAGAGGTGAAGGATTTATTAAATGAAATGGTGAATCACAAGATTTCGGTAGATGTTGTTACTTTTAGTATATTGGTGGACGCATTTTGCAAGGAAGGAAGCATTAAAGAGGCTGAAGATGTTTTGGAAGTTATGAAGCAACAAAATATTTGTCCTAATATTGTCACATATAATGCACTGATAGATGGGTATTGTTTGCAAGGGAAAATGGATAAAGCGGAAGAAGTATTTGATTCTATAACGGGCAACGGCCTTAAGCCATGTATTATGAGCTATGGCACTTTAATAAACGGATATTGCAAGAAGGGAAAAGTTGATGAAGCTTGGCGTCTTTTTCTCGAAGCTTCTTCTAAAGGCTTAGAGCACACGACATTTACGTATAGCACCATGATACATGGATTATTTAGTGAAGGCCGAATTGGTGATGGGTGGAATTTGTTTAAGGATATGGAAGCTCGGCACGTACGTCCCGATTTACGTACTTACAATATTTTGTTGGAAGGCTTGTGCAAGACTCGTCAGATTTCTAATGCGTTATCGTTTCTAAAGACGGTGGAAGACAAAGGAGTAAGTCCTAATATAGTCACATACGGTATCCTGATTAGTGGTTTGTGCAAAGATGGGAAACTTGAAGATGCAAAAAAGCTTTTAAACGAACTTCCTTCGAAAGGTTTGCAACCAGATTGTCAAGCGTATACCATTGTTATCGGTTCACTTTGTGAAGAAGGGTTCGTAGAGGAGGCAAAAGATTTGCTTATAAAAATGGCGAGAAGCGGTTGTGCAGCGAATAGCGTGACATACAACAACATAATCCAAGGTTTGCTAAAGAGGAAAGAGGTTTACAAGGCAATGCCATTCTTAGAGGAAATGTACAAAAGGGGATTCTCGGCCGATACAGTTACTTCGTCCATGTTAATTAATCACCTGCAAGTATCCAAAAAAAACGATGTTCTTCTGGAAATGATGAAGAAAGTTGTGCCAAAAATATAACTGTAGTTTCCTTATTTTTTTTTTTTACATAATTTCTACCATTATTTATATAATTGATTTAAAAATAGATATAAATTTTCTTATCTTGTGAGGGGGGTTAAGTGCAATATTGGACCCGAAAGTTTGCGGTGCAACATACTGTGTGGTCAATAAAAATGTAATCTTAAAATTCAAATTGAAATGGAGAGTAGAATTTAAACCTCTAATGCAATCTTTAATTTAGAGAGTTGATTAGCAAGTGGATATTCGAGATGTTCGATATATTATGTTATACAATGAAATATCGAAATAACATAACGTTCATTGAATGTAAAACGCCATGTATATATTCATGATGACCTTTTCTTCTTCTTCGTTTAAATTTCTGACGATGGTTTAACCTTCTCCTTTAGAAATTGCAGTATGTGTTCTCGTTTCCAATTATCAACTCTGCATATAACAACCAAGAAAGTTTTACGTTCAGCAAATAAATCATGTACCAATCACCTTCTACGCGACAACGTATAGGAATATATAAAAACTCGAACAATACAATAGAAAGCTTACCTAATGGTTTCCTTGTGTTGTCCTTCGTCGTCCAACATGATCAACATCGGTGGAGAATTATACGCATATTGAACTCTGACTGAAGGGAATTTATCCTTCTCTTCCTCGATAAAGCCGACTAATTCAGGATAGAAGACCAGTTTCCTCATGCAAACCTCTAGAATGGCGCCTGAATATATAACCTGAAACCCCAATTGAAACGAGATCCAGTCTTTGTTCCTTAGAATAAATTTAAAGAAACAGAGAAAGAATTAATCTATAAAAGACAGCTATATGCATCAAATTAGTTTACCAAAAAGAGAAGGGTAAATTACGGCCACCTCCTGAGGTAAGGTCAAATTACGAAAAAAACCCTCCTGTTTGGGTAGTTACAACCACCCTCCTCAGCTATGAATCTTCATAAATATCCACCCAAGAGACACGTTTTATGATCATCTTGTTTTAAAATGTGGAGCTCGAATGGGGTAAAACGGGTACAAACTGGACAATATTCCAGTTTTCGTGTAAAAGATTTCACTAAAATTTGACACCGCAAGGGTGGACGTGTAAGAAAACTCATAGTTGAAGGGTGGTTGTAATTACCCAAACAGGAGGGGGGTTTTCGTAATTTGACATTATCTACGGGGGTGGCCGTAATTCACCCAAAAGAGAATGAAGTCGACATTGTCCGAAAAAAAAATCTAGGGAAAAGGAAATATAAAATCATTTATAATATTCTCTTCGTCAAAACCTTCAATCCCACTAAGTACCATAAACTCCAACACTGAAAACAAAGGGTTCATTTGAAAATATAATTAAATAAAAAAAAAAAAAAAGAATCGGCAAGATATATATACCTTGCTCGTAGCATCATCAGAATCCTCCGCACAACACTTCAAACACTCAGCTACCAAATCTGCATGCAATAGGAAAAATGATGCACAACTAATCGTCAGAATTTAATTATTTTATCATGGTTTTCACTTTTAGTTTTCTCTAGAACAATCGTCTTGAAAGAGACATCAATGTTTTACATATAGAGCAAATTCCTACAGAATTAGAGAAAAACACAAGAGACCCTTAACTCAACTATTCGTGCATTTAATCACAATGCAATCAAAAGTTATCGTAAAATAGTATTCCTGTTAAAATCATTAAGAAAAGTAGCGTTCTTCCAATTTCTTGCATTGCCAAAATTAGCAGCCACTATTCGACACGAGATATCATCGTCGATGTCCAAGAATCACTATAATCAAATGATTAAGCCATTAGATAAAATTTATCTTTCAAGTTTCACTTACCGGCACTCGATAAAGCTGTCTGCACCAAAATTTATTCATAATCAAGAAATGTGTCACCAAGAAAAGTAATCTCAAGAAAATTCTCATTTTTTTTCATCCCAATATATGGGCACACCAGTTATGTTCACACACACACACACATAAATTATGAAACCCCCCCTAAACTTAGATTAAATTTCAAAAACCACCTCCACCTATTCGTAATTACCAAAAACCCCCTGAGGTTTGTTTCCGTCTTACACCAACCCCTTACAGTGTGACTTTTGACGGATTTTTTTTTATTCCAGGGAATAGACTTTACACAATTTCAGATATTTTCTTTTATTTCTCACCTATTTAACAAAAAGTATAATAGGCTGTACACATACATCTTCTGTTAAAAAACTCGATCAACGGTTAATCAGAGGGGGATTTTGGTTATTACGGATAGGTGGGGGTGTCGGAAATACTAGCTTACAGTCACCCTCTTAATCAACACAAAAGACTCCAATTTTACAACTATATGCGCATTTTTTGGCACCAGATTAAATTAATAAGTTAACCCCCATTAAAAATAAACACAGTTCACAATCCCATTTTCTTATTAAAAGATAATCCATTCATCCCATATCACATTGTATAAACAGAGTAGCAAGTGTGAAAATTAAATTATATATATAAAATCTTCAGATACATATTCAAAGTAATCGGATTTATCTGAAGAACACAGAAAAAAAAAACGAAAAATAAAACCTTGATCTTTGATGTATTCGGCGAAGGTGTGGCAATCAGAGCAAAGGGCGAGTCCCGTGAACCCTAATTTCTCGCATTCTTTAGTGCTGAGTTTCTGCTCCGCTTCACATAAGCAAATAATCAATAACAATGGAATTAATAATTGCAGACCCAATTTGAAAGAAGCCATTTTTGCTGTCAATTTTGATATGTGAGACTGAGTCACTGAGCGACACCGAGTTTATGTTTGGGGGCGATTGGGGAAAGAAGGAGAAGTGGGCAAAGGTGAAAGACAAGATCGATAATTGAAGTCAATTATATTTTTTTAGGGTTAATTTCACTTACCTCCCCTATACTAAATAGAAACTTTCATTTACCTCCCCACTACTATTACAATACTTCAATTATCCCCCTTGATTACATGTTATACCAACTATACCCTTTTCTTATTAGTTTTTTAAGATAAGTCTGCTCTTTTATTATTTGGAAAATTAGCAAGAACCCCCTTATCTAGGGAATGTAGGTAAGGAAACACCCCTTCCAAAAAATAATTAGAGAAAACTCCCTTATTTAATATTTCACCCAAATGATATTTTCATAATTCTAAAACTATCTTTAATTGTCCAATACACTTTCTCTCCTCCTTTTCCTCTCCAGCTTCTTCTTACCTACGTACATTTTTTCTTTACCTCTCTTACTTTTTCCTCATCTTCTTCCTCTTTCTCTCTCCTCAATTTTCCTCCTCTTCTTCTTCTTATGTGTACAAATAGAAAAGGTTGTCACTCATATCAACGGGATTGAAGTCGTATACACATTAATACCTTTTTTTTTCTTATAATAAATCGCGTAAAAATTTAAAAGAGAAAAAGATAACACTCAATTTGTTTTGGGATTAATTTCTGCAAATATGTCATGAGTGTGAGTAGATCTGTTAGAATTTTTCTGTTGATTTTGACAAGATTACAGTTTGTTGGGAACAAATTATGAATTTCCAGATTCTTCATCTTCTTTCTTCTCTGTGTTTTTTTCCTCTCTTTTATGCTTGTTATATTTTAATGGAGTTTTTCATTAAAGTCGTTAATGGAAGATTCCAGTTCTTGAAACCGGGAGACTGGGAGATCGAACTCCCACTATGGTTGACAAAGTATGGTGTGACGGCGGTGTGGTGACGATCGGGAGGTAGATTTAAGGTTTTTTGGGGGATCAGGTGGATAACGGCGCGGATAGAGAAATTCACACATGCTGGGACCTTAATCGACAATGTACATTTTCAATAGTCGATTAAGTTAATCGACTATACTCTGGTAGTCGATTAAGGTTAATCAACTCCAATTTTTTTTTTTTTTGATTTTTTTTGTTTATTGATTCCAATTGTATAAATCAATTATAATGCTTGGTTTTGTTTTTGTAAAATATAGTTGATTTTGTATTATTTTATAGTTGTGATTTGTTATTTTTAATAGTCAGATTCTTAATCGACTATGTCTATATCTCATAGTCGATTAATATACATGATAGAGAAAATAAAGGTTAAAAAAAATTAAAAACATAAAAAAAAAAAGGTTGATGGACGAGGCAGATATTCCACCCATAGTTGATTAATATACCTGATAAAGAAAAAAAGTTTTAAAAAAACGAAAAAAAAAATTAAAAAAAAAATGAATAATTATAATAATAATTAAAAAAAAAGGAAAAAAAAAAGGGAAAGGCTCATGGGTGGGGGCGGATAAGGTTGATGAGGTGGAAAAAAAGGGACATAATTGGAAAAATTGGTGGCTGAAATTAAAAATGGGGTTTTCACAAATGATGCAAAATAGTTTGGGTCACTCCCTATTAAAATAAGTATTTATGGGGTTATATTAAAGAGCCCCTTTATTATTTGGGTAAATTACGGCCATCCCACTGAGATAAGGTCAACTTACGAAAAACCCACTCTTGTTTTGGTAATTACAACTACCCTCAACTATAATCTTCATATATGTCTACAATTGCGGTGTCAAATTTAGTGAAATGTTCTAAATTATATGGAATATTCTCAATTTTGTACCCGGTTTATCCCATTCAAGCTCCACATTTTGAAGTAAGATGATCATAAGATGTGTTTTTTGGCTTGTATATAAATCAGAATGTGATGCATCAGAAACTGCATTTTTGCACAAAACGAGTACAAACTAGAAAACATTTCACTGAATCTTGAAGATTATTTTGAATTTGACACCATAAGGGTGAGCGTGTAAGAAGATTCATAATTACGGGCAGTTGTAATTACCCAAACATGAGAGGTTTTTTCGTAATTTAACTTTACCTCGGGGTGCATGTAATTAACCCTTTATTATTTTACAAACTTGAATCTTTTTAACTTTGTAAATAAAAAATTCGAGTATTTATCACTGATACTCATTTTTATTTTTGTAAGTTTTGATCCTTTTGTTTCATGTTTACTTATATTGAACCTTCTAATCATATTTTCATCTAACTAATATTTATTCTAAAGATAAATAAAATATAAAGTATCATAAGAATTATAAGAATTAGAATGAAAATATTTTTATACTCAATATTTTTTCCATTATTTATTCGAAAATTTTGACAATGATATTTACCATTTAAATTTTAGTATACATCACAAAATTTATTTTATTTAGTGATATACTTTTTTCATGGCGTATTATTTTGATTAAATAAATCTAATAATTAAAACTATCAAATATTTAATAAATTATAGTATATTATAAAAAGATAAAATTCCCACATTTGAAATTAATTAGACGAAAACTTAAACGTAATTTTTATGTTCAACTTTAAGATAAAAAAAAATACTTTAATTGTGGTTTCTCGATATACTTTACTTGTAGGGGTAATGGCAAATAGGCCCATGACAAGGGCACTTAATTAAAATAGGGACATCCAACTTTTTTGTCTTTCAAATAAATCCACCCCATTCAAACTTATTTGCAAATAAGGAAAATCCCTTTATATATACCAAAATTACCCCCAATTCATTGAAACCCAATTCAACTCCAATTTCATGATTTACACCCCAATTTAGCCCAATTTCATCAATTAACCAATTTTAACCCAAATTTCAATTTTGACCCCAATTTTAACCCTAATTCTTATCAATTCCACCCAATATGATCTAACTTCCTTAATATTACACATTGACCCCGGATTTTAACAAATATATCACATTAACCCCCAAAACTTTTTTTTTTTTTTCAGAAAATAATTTTTTTTCTGAAATATTTTTTTTTCCGGCCAGATTCCGGCGTTGACTTTTTTTTTTTTTTTTTTTTTTTTTGAATTTTGTTTTCCTGAAATTTTTTTCCGGCCGGTCAACGGCCGTTGACCGCCGGGTCTCCGGCGTTGACTTTTTTTTTTTTTTTTTTTTTTTCTTAAAAAAAATATTTTAATTAATTTTACTGTTTGTCTCCGGCAGCTATTTAACTGTCGGAGACAGTAATTTAACTGTTAATTGACTGTTTTTTTTTTTTTCTTCAAAAATATTTTAATTAATATTACTGTATTTGTTGCTAAATTACTGTCTCCAGCAGTTATTTAACTGTCGGAGACAGTAACTTAACTGTTAATTGACTTTTTTATTCTTAAAAAAAATATTTTTAATTAATATTACTGTATTCGTTGCTAAATTACTGTCTCCAGCAGTTATTTAACTGTCGGAGACAGTAATTTAACTGTTAATTGACATTTTTATTCTTAAAAAAAATATTTTTAATTAATATTACTGTATTCGTTGCTAAATTACTGTCTCCAGCAGTTATTTAACTGTCGGAGACAGTAACTTTACTGTTAATTGACTTTTTTTTTTTTTTTAATTTTTTTCCTTAAAAAAAATTATTTTAATTAATATTACTGTCTTGGATGTTAAATTACTGTCTCCAACAGTAATTTAACTGTCTTAGACAATAATATTAATAATATTACTGTTCGGAAAAATAATATTCATAATATTACTGTCCCAAACAGTAATATTACTGTCTGAGACAGTAATTTAGTAGTCAAGACAGTAATATTAATTAAAATATTTTTTTTCTAAGAAAAAACAATTCAAAAAAAAAAAAAAAAAAAAAAAAAAAGAGTAGTCAACGCCGGAAACCGGCGGTCAACGGTGGTTGACCGGCCGGAAAAAAAAAATCAGGAAAAAAAAATTTCAAAAAAAAAAAAAAAAAAAAAAAAAAAAAAAAAAAGTCAACGCCGAAATCCGGCCGGAATCTGGCCGGAAAAAAAACAGTTCAGAAAAAAAATTATTTTCTGAAAAAAAAAAAGTTTTGGGGGTTAATGTGATATATTTGTTTAAATCCGGGGTCAATGTGTAATATTAAGGAAGTTAGAGCATAATGGGTGGAATTGTTAAGAATTATATTATTGAGGGTATTTTAGACTAAAGACATGGGGATGGGCTTAATTGAGAGACTGTTTTTTTTGTGGACTAAAATGCATTTAAGTCCCATGTGATGGGCCTTTTTGCTATTTGCCCTTACTTGTAAGAGAAAAATAAATTTTCAGTAAAATCGGACGAAAATACTTGAATGGGACGGAAATACTTAAATACTTAAGTACTTTTGAGTTTTAAGGTTGTCCTGGAATAGTTTTATGTTCATTGAGGGTTTTTTGCATTGGCAGCTGTTAAGAAAATCATTAATTTCAAAATTTCAGAAAAGTATGAAAAAAGTTGAATATTAACTTTATAAACCATAATAAATTTATAGAAATATACATTTTTCAATATTCTTAAGAATTTAGTCCAAAATACAATATAAATATACCAAAAAAAAAAAAAAGAACAAAAACTACGTAAATTTGTATAGAAGTAAATATAAGTTACATAACATTTATAAACAATAAAACGAGAAGAAAAAAACAAATATAGTCAATATTATTGATGAAATATTATTTCACTTGGGTTGTTCGTGTTCGATACATACATACATTAATCTATCTATACTACTTATAAAAGTGGGAATATTAGGGGAGGTTTCTTCCCTTTTTTGTGATGACCAAAATGCCCCTATCAAAATTAAAATAATTAATATTAATTTATAATTAGTCATTTAATGTATGTTTATGAAAATAATTGATATTTTTAGAGTTCAATGTATAAAGGCATATGAAAAGATGAACTCATGTATCTATTAAATGTTAGTCATATAAGAAATTCAAAGAAACTCAATGGTCTCGATAATTCAATATGAATTTCAATTTTGCATAAGTTAAACCAAAGAAAGAAATAAATAGTCGTAACTTCCAATTTCAAGTTCTCATTCATCTTTTCTTTCTCTTCTCGATTTCTTTTTCGTCTTCTTCTTCTTTTTTTGTTTTTTTTTTGTTTTCAGTTCTATGTTTAATAGTTTGAACCCTAAATATTGAGAAATTGATAAAATTTTCTAGATTAATGAAGGAATAAATCCTCCATATCAAGATCGGATTGAACCTCTGTTAATAAAGTTTGTAAGTTATTTTGCATATTTTTCGCACTTCTATGTACTAAGTTAATTTTTTTTATTCATTTGAATTAATTGACCTAATGAAACATGTATGGGTTATATGCATGGGGATTATGGATTCACATGGGGATTATTGATTTAAAATTATTTCTACTCAGGTAATTCAAAACACGTGTCAGTTTCATAAAATTAATGGTCTATGCATGGGGATTATTGATTTAACTTTTATCAACTAAATTTACTTGCAATTACATTTTATTTTTCCGTTCAATTCTGTATTTATGTATTGGCAGGTAAGATTCATTGTAATATAGTTTGTGACTAAGAATGTTATACGTGAAGTTTGTAAGGACTTTCTATTTCAATTGGCTTCTTCTTGTCATCTCAAATTCACGTATGTACATTATCAGGGACTCATAACAAAAGAAAGAAAATGTATTGATCATGCAGCTGCTTTATTTGCTTAATCCAAATGTGATGTTGCATGACTTTGGGTTTAGCCAGTGATCCAATCTCATCAAAGTTGTTAGTCTTTCTTCAACAAGACTAAGCTATACATTTTCTGGAAACCATAATTTAATTTTTGATTTACGTGGCTCTTGGTATTCGACATCCCGTTTATGAAAATAGGAATTGAACTGCCATGTTATTAATCTTTGTTAATGTTATGAATTGTGAGTGGATAAATAGGAAATAATCTGTTAAATGGGGTTTATATTCCTATTGGTAGTTTTGCATTAGATGATTATATTGGATTGTCATGTTGTAGTTACTCCGAGACTTCACTTTTGGTGGCTTGACTATCTCTATTGGTTAGTGATATAAACTTTAGGGAAAATTTCACTTTCCCCCTTTTTACTTTGGCTCGGTATCACTTTATCCCATTCTATTCATTTGCCCCCCTCCCAACGTGGTCCTAATGTGGTCCTAATTGTTAGTTGTCTGACATTTGACCTTAACGCCGTTTGATCTAAGCTCTAAAATTACAAAACTGCCACCCCTCACAATTTAAATAATTATTTAAAAATAATAATAATAATAATAATAATAATAATAATAATAATAATAATAATAATAATAATAATAATAATAATAATAATAATAATAATAATAATAATAATAATAATAATAATAATAATAATAATAATAATAATAATAATAATAATAATAATAATAATAATAATAATAATAATAATAATAATAATAATAATAATAAAATAGTAATAAAAAAATCAAGAAACGAGAAAACATAGTCAACGACGTCTGCCACCATTTATTTATTTTTTATTTTTTGGATTTTTTAATAATTATTTAAGCTAGGAGGAGTGGTTTTTTTGTAATTTCCAGACTTAGATCAAATGGTGTTAAGGTCAAAGGTCTGAAAACTAACGGCAAGGGCCATATTGAGACAATTTTTCAAGTAAAATCATATTCAGCCAAAGTGAAGGCGAGAAATTGTTTTTAGCCGAAACATCATGTTCTTGGCGGCTGGTGGCATTTTATCTATTGGGAGACA
>NW_012193028.1:237871-258024 GCF_000504015.1 Erythranthe guttata | reverse complement strand
CATATTTTTTTCTCTCTAAATATTAGGGTCCAATGGCTATAGATAGTTTCCTTTTCAATTTAGTAAGTTTTGTGTTTACTCCAAATTAAAAATCATGAGTTAAGTTTTAGGCTCTGATTGAATCATCAGTCTCCTTCTCCTTCCTGCAGATAATAACTCCCACCTTATGTAAAACACTTGTATTTGTTGTCGTGCTCTCATAAAAAAAATTAATGTCATTAGATATTAAATTCCTTTAACACAAATCTTCGATCTGGTTCCCGTTACTATTCAGGTGAGTTTCTGGGAGATATTATTATAGAAAATCTACGAGCCATTCAAGCGGATACTAGAGTAAATTATGCCAGTATACTTTATATGCTTTATCACTGTTATTATTGGAGATATTAGTGACAAATGATACACTTCACTAATAGCCTAAGCTTTCGGTTGAGGTAGTCATTCAACATGGTATCAGAGTCAGACCAAATGAAAGGTCATGAGTTCGAATCCTACCGCCATCCATTTCAAATATTTCAAGTGCAAGACTTCAAATGTAATTTGCTTGAACTTTACGGGGCGAATTGGAGATATTAGTATTAAATAATAATAGCTTAAGTTTTTGGTTGAGGTGGTCATTCAACAGTTATATTTGTTTTTTTTTTCCCTTTATAGCAAGTCGATGTGATCCGTCAAAACTACAAGATAAGGATGTTGGATGTACATCATATTTCTTAGAGATAGCAGGCAGGGGAGTTACAACCGTACAGGTGGAGTCAACAACAAATGGATTATCCGATCCATGGTGAAGTCACATGATGATGAAACTGATAGCTGAAGGACAAAATGAAGCCACCCAAAATGCATAGGCATAAATTTCAGCTCAATCTTGTATTCTCGAATGGTTTTACTAAATAGTTAGTTTTAGGAAGCTAAGTGAAGAAATGGTTGTACATGTAGTCCGTTCTTTGTTTTGATATTTCATGACATACCAATGGCTGAAGACAAACTGTTTTAGTTTCGTTAATATATTTCATTGTTTTATTTAGAATTGTAGCAGGTTTTACTGTATACAGGTCAAGATTATGCTCTTGATACGCTCTTTTAGAATGCATTCAAATAGACAATCAACTCAATGCTCTAGAAGAAAGAAGGAACATTTTACTACCCTTGAGATACAAGTTCACTTGAGATATATCTTTCAATCTTTGTAACATATAAAAGATATCATTGTATGCAAACTTATGGAAAATATTTAAAGTTCTTCCATGAATTATTTATTCTTTATAATTAGACATAGTTTCACTTTGTGATATTATTATGTCATTACTTTGACAGGATGATGGTCTGGTACATAGTATGTCAAAGTTAAAATGCCATGAGGTATGTTATTAAAATATAGAAGTCTCTTTTTTGTTTATGAGAACCTCTCTTCTTCTATGTTTCGAATTTATCTAAATTCTCTAACTCTTAAACGATCGAGACCATTATAGAGCAACTCTAGACTCGCGTTCATGTAGAGTGATACTCTTTGTAAAGGTTGCACGAACCTAACCTTCTCTTTACACTACTGTGAAGCATATTGACCAATTAAATTTGTGTAAAGTATGTTTGGAACATAATTTACATTCATGCTCATTGCTAGCTGGAAATTATGTTAATGCACAAGCTTCTGAGTTTTTTGTTTATTTTTCTGATGTATGTTTTATCGTTCAATAAGAAGAAAAAAAATGGAATTGGTTAAAGAGCGGGTAATCCATAATAAGCAGAGCATGTTGTATAAGGACTAGGTGTGCCATGAGGAACATTACAATTGGATGATGCATTTTGGTTATCATGAGTACATTTGATGTCCCACCAGAGAGTTATAAGAGTTGTATTAGTTTTCAATGATTTCACATAGACATCATTAACTTCAACAACTACCATATTACAATAGCAATACTAAACAAAATCTCGTAATTGACTGCAAATTTGATCATAAATCTCGAAAAATATGTTTTCCTAGGATTCACCTGAATTTCAATGTATATGCAATACAAAGAAGATAAGAGAGGCATTTTAAGTTTGATTTGATGTAGTTTAAATTTCTCCAATATTTACAGAAGTAGCAATATGTTTTTGGTCCAAAACCAATTGACTCATATTTTATAAAAGGCATATTGTAATCTAATATGGATACAGAAAAATTATTTTCACCATATAATAATATTACGACACGTGCAACGCACGTGCACATTGCTAGTATGAAATAGAAAAGAAAACACATGCATAAACAAATTAACTGAAAAACGAAATGTAAGGACTGCGGATTCGTAATTAAAGAACACAAAACACGTGCTTAATTAATTACATGGCGCTCCTTAATTAGACAAAAAATTCCTTCTCGTTAAGCACAAACTTTCTCAAACCAGGGATATGAACTTCTTTAACGTACTTTCTCCAATTTATTTTTATTGCGTCGATGTCAAAGTTAATCTGCTCTTCCTTCGACATTTCCGACAATAACTTTTGAGTGTTGCCAGCATCAAACCTGTCGTACGAAAAAAATGAAATGGTATTACAATATTATAAATTGTTAAACTTTACTGTATGTATTGTTTTACTATTGAATAAAATGTACAAAAAAAAGATCACAATTATTTATAATACTAGCTAGCAGTTATCCTGTGCAAAATGCACGGGATTGCAGAAAAGAAGCAAATTTAAATATATGATAACTCAATTGTATTTTAAAAAAAAAAATCCACACAGGTGTGTGTAGGAGAGAGAGAAAGAGTAAAAAAAAACACACTATACCCGAACGAAATTGCAAATCTGATTTGCTATGAAAGCCATTGAGAGAAAAAAGTTGGAAAATAGGAAATGAAAAAATAGTAATAAGTAGTAATATAATCTTTTTTTTTAAATTACAAATATACCATTAGAGTTTCTTAGTTTGTCCGAGCGTTTCTTATTTTTATATGTACTAGAAAAGTGCACGTGCGTTGCACGTGTCGTAATAAATATATAATATCTTGACGCCATGTTATTTGGCATTCTTAAGAATGGTGTGAGCGAGATGCAAATTTGTTACACAAACAAGATAAAGAAGGGGATTATCTGTAAAGTTGTTGAGCAATATTAGCTAAAACAAAGAAAAATAGTTTTATTCATAATATTGTAATGTTGTGAATAGTCTTGTTTTCTAAATGGGCGTTAGATTTCATTGAAAGTTCATTGCCCACATGTATCGTGAAAATGTAAGTAATGTATAACTAATACATTGGATATCCCTCCATAACTTAAAACAACAATAGTCCTCATAATTACAAATTTGGCATAAATTGTATAATGTTGTTGTTTGTCAATCGGTATGGGAAATTAAGATTAATCAAGTGTAGCATAGAAGACAGTAAAAATCATCCTTAATTTTAAGAAAATGGGTAAAATAGAGTTTGCACCCCTGTAGTATCAAAAAGGTCGCATTCACTCCCCTGTAGTATTAAAAACTAAAAAAATCCCGCTATTTTTTATAGTCATTATACCATATTAAATTGTACCATATCTTTTACCTCTAAATTATACCATATGTAACACTTACCACCTTAAAGTATTAATTGTAACACTTACCCCTCAATCATCATTTAATTTATTGATAAAAAAAACAACATTTAATTTGTATATCAAATTTTAATAGCTTCACAATGTATCTTTTATTGGATAGAATAACTAAAAAGAATAATTATATTATATTATTAAAATATATATTAACAAAATATCATATCTTAATATTTAAAAATGTTATCTTGCGTTAGGTACAAATGCAATAACATAACATCTAATTGTTTTTGTAACAAATAAAATTTTAAAAACACTAAGAAGTAAGTTATTGAACAAACTTAAGTATTTTTATTTATTTTAATTCATTAATTTCTGAAAATATATTTTCATTCATTATTATATAATATATATTATTAACAATGTTTTTTCAATAATTTAATATTAGTTATTTTAAATTCTATATGATCCAATAATTATTGTATGGTTATGCTATTTATTATCCCAAAAAATATACACTTTTACAATTTCAAATACTGCATTGACTTTTCAATTGATATTTTTGATAAATTATGTGAATTATTTTTCAATTATTTCATTTATTATTATTTTTTAAAACTTAAGATGTAAAATACTTGATGCAAAATAATCAATGTGTTAATCTTATGCAACAGCTTTCAAGTGCTCATGTGTGTAGAGACAAAAAAAATCGGTTGCCGATCCCCTTGCGGCATGGGCGCATAATCACTATCACCTTCATTAATTATTTTCGGCAAACGACCTTCTTAGGTCAGTATTGATTGCATATCGATGTGATGTTTTTGTGATATAGGACTTGCGACCATAAGGATTGGAATGCAGTCGCAGAAACTCTAGATGAATATGGATCAATCTCAACGTAGGAGAAGAGCGCAAAACTTGAATAATTTAAGGTCGTGGTGAGATATTTCAGATATTGGCATTTCCAACCCCATATGGAGCCTTTTTTATATTTGAGTTACAATAATCAACATAGGCATATTCTTTTAGTTATTTATTTTCTTACCCACTTTTGGGGCTTTTGTGTAATATTGTAGCAGGGTTTTTTTTTTTTTGGTCCGTTTTTATTCCTGATCTCTTAGGGGTAGTGTTTTCCTTGTGTTAGGCCCACGATGTTTTTAACCAGACCCCCTTATACTTTCATTAGTATTTAATGTAATAAAAGGAGTTTGGCCAAAAAAAAAAGGGGAGGGTTAAGGGTTACATAGGCTATAAATCACGGGTGCAAAACGTTTTTAACCTGTTTTATTCAAATTAATATTATGGGATAAAAAAAATTTAATTCAAAAACTAAAACATGACTGCTAACACTGAATAAATGAAGAATATTACACAATACATGACTATTAACATTAAATAAATTAAGAATATTAAACAATAAAATTTTATTTATTCAATGTCACCCTTTTATTGAAACTTCACAAATACCACCATTGAAATTGACAAACAATCAAAAAGCACAATGTTGTGGCAGAATGGTGCAAGAATTTGGGGACATTTCTGGTTATGTATTGTATTATTGTGTTTCAATAAATTTGTTGATCGGAGTTGCGGCTTTGATGGGAGACATTGGTGGGATATTAAGGGTTTCACATCGGAGAGTTGGGGCTGTAGATACAGGTTGAAATTGCAGGCGAGGTGTTGATGAGTTGGAGACAAAATTCACTGAATCTGAACTCGAGATTTAGTGAACCTCGAACTTCGCAAGCCCTCAGATACAATTTCTCATTGACGATTAAACGTATCGTAAAAAAGGGAATTTCATTTTATTTAACAATATTGTGGTCTTTAATCGAAATTATTTTTCATTTGGTTTAATAATCATTATAAATAATGGAGTGATTCAACAATCTATTTTGATTTTTATTTCAATATTTTCTTCATTGAAAATTCATTGCCCACATGTATCATGAAAATGTAAGTAATGTGTAACTAATACATTGGGTATCCCTCCACAACTGTAAAAAGAATATCACTCCTCGTAATTACAAATTTGGCATAAATTGTATAATATTGTTGTTTGTTAATAGTTATGGATATTTAAGATTAATCAAGTGTAACATAGAAGAAACTTAAGAACCATCCTCAATTTTAAGAAAAAAAAATTAAATATAATCCAACAACTACAGTTCAAGTAATACATAAAAAAACCGGAATGAAAAATGAAATCATCTATTGCCAGATTTCACGTGAACACGTTCAACTTTTCCATATTTGGAGAACGGTCGTTTGAAGTCCAAATGGCTAACCTCGAATCCAAAATAAATTTATTCCTATCCAAAGTGCGTGTCAGACTTTGAAATGTATACTATAAATAAGCATGCAGTCTGGAATTCCTCCAGGAAACCACTATATAGATCAATGAGTCGGGATCATCTCATGCAAAATAATGTCGTTGAAAATAAATGATCGGGTGAACATAATCTTCAATTTTAGCACTCCATGTCGAATAACCAGCGGATTGAAGCCAAAAATTGTATTTAAATTTTATATTCCAATAAATGAACACATCGAGGCATTAAAACTGATACACTAAAATACGAACTTTGTACTAATACAAATTGAAAATAACATACTAAAATATAATTATTATTGTAGATTTGAAAATTGTATCATAAATAAAGGTTTTTCGAATAAGGTAATTTAGTTAATTCTAATAGTGTAATAATAGATAATAATAGATTATAAAAAATAACGATCATGTACTCTTTGATGGTGAACCAATTCCATATTATGATCTGAGGCGGCTATCGGAGAATCAAAATAAATAATGCAATTAGAATTAGAAGTGATGTAATTGTAAAAAAAAATGAAAATATTAAGGATGCACTATTCATCCACCCATTATGAGTCAAATAGAAGGTTTCTTCGAATTTGTATTCGAGATCTACAGACAAACATAAAGAAAAAATTAAGGAATAAAGAATGATAAATTGGATTAATAGTTATTAAATTTACACTTTAAACAAGATAAAGTATCTTCATGGGGAATTAAACATTGTAGAGGCTATTGCAAGAACAAAGATGGAAGAATTTAAATAACCTTATTTTCTTCATTTTGTTGCCTCTTTGATGAGTCTCCTAATAAACATCATACACACATTATATATATACACACACATTATATATATTTGGAATTACATGATATATTGAAGGGTCTGTTTTTTTTTTTTTTTAGTTTAATCAAAACGTGTGTCATGAATGTAACCTTTATGCAAACTATTGAGGGGAATTGCATGGGCTTTGTTGTATAATTGACTTGTCTAATACTCTAATTAAGTTTAACCTTCCAGTGGAATTGGATGCCCCTTTTCCATTCAAGAATCCTAATAGTTCAATTAATATTGCATTAATAATTATCCTAATTAATATGTATTAACAAATTACTTGATTGTAACCGGCAAAAAATAATCATCATTAAAAGTGTAGTGGGCAAGTAAAATAAGTATAATTATTTAATATTATTTCATAGTAATAATTATTCTAATTAATATGTATTAACTAATTACTTGTTTTAACACAAAATATAATTATCATTAAAATGATAGTGGACAAGTAAAATAATTATTATTATTTAATATTATATCATAGAAGTGGCGTTTTTTTTTAGTTTGTTATTGTTATTGTAATGTATATTTACCATATTATCCACCAAATAAGTTATTGGGCGAAGGGTAATATTGGACACACAAAAAAGGGAAGAAACCATTACCAATTATTCATACTTTTATAGTAGGTATAGAAAGATATATATGCATATGTATATATGTTAATATGTTTAGTTCATGCCAATACCTTGCTTTAAGAAACCCTACAAATTCATATATCTTGCATAAATTCTCAGCATACGTGATCTTTGCTTTGCACTCCTTTTGTATTTTCTGGGCTTCGACGTTTCGCATACCAAAGCGTCGATAAATTTCGTCTCGAGTGTATTTCGATAAATCATCAAAATTATCAAAATATTTGACCGGGACAAGATTGTCATAGTAACTGATTCTAGTAGAACTTTTCGATTCTATTAAAGGCTGTGACCTAAAATATTCATATGAATAATTGAACATATCCGAAAATCGTACGGGATTCAAAACACTGGATGCAATCTGGTAGATATTAAGTTCTGGCATATGCTTAGAACCGTGCTTCGCTATGGCTGCGATCGTTGCATTTACGACCATGTCCAATGGAATCTGATCGATCATCAATAATGTAAAATAAATTAAGCCAAATATATATATATATATATATATATATATATATATATATATATATATATATATATATATATATATATATATATATATATATATATATATATATATATATATATATATTCACGAGGCAGAAGAAACAAAAAAATGAATTATAATAATTATAATAACTTCAAATTATTTTCTTAAAAAACTTACTATGTCAATAGGTGCATTATATAAATTTAATTTATTATAGATTATTCAATTATTAATAACATTAATTTTTATATTAATAAATATATACATAATCATACATATATATATATATATATATATATATATATATATATATATATATATATAATAATTAGGAAGAAAATAAAAATATGTACATATTCTTAAAACTTACAATGTCAATAGGTGTATCAGGCTTGCATAAAAAGGCAGGAAGCTGCCCTTTCCCTAATGAACAAATTAGGGGGTCAAACACCCTATAAAAGTAGACACACAACAATTATATATAATTAATTAATTACTAAGTTATTATTCCATGATTAATTTTTAATTAAATAACATAATAATTAAAGAAGGTAAATTTATATATGCACCTATATCCCTGAATCCAACCAGGGACAGGCTCTTTGTAGCAACTCTCGATCGCGGCTGGCCTAATGATGACGACCGGAATATCACCCCTCGTTTCTTGGATAACCATTTCGCCCATCGCCTTTGTAAATTGATAAGTATTATGCCATCCGTATAAATGTGCTCTGTTAAGTAACATCAAGATATACACTTATGTAACGCAATTTCTAAAATATGGTCGATTTTTTGGTCGAAAGTAAAAGACACTCGAGTTGAAAAGATATAAATAATATAATGCATAAATAACAATTAATTATATTGCCTCTCCATTCCTAGCCTTTTCATATCCTTCGTAGCATCGTAGCCCGTAGATTTTGTGCCCGATTTCAATGCTAGGTTTACTTCATCGGATATATTAACACGAGGAAATGGAGATCGGTCTTTTCTTCTATTCTCCCCCATGGTTATCGGATTCTCTAAGATTATTCCTTCTCTTTCACCATTGACATATGCTATTTAAAAACAATAATATTGAATTTAGTTTAATTTGATCAACTAGATACATTGTAGGACGAAATAAACCGCGAGACTAATTAATTTCCAAAGCATATCTTTACGTACCGGTTGAAATATGGACAAGGAGCTCAAGGCTCTTGCACTTCTTAGCAAAACTCATTATTCGTTTAGGGCCGTTGACATTAGTTTGAAGTGACACGTCGTACCTGCATACGGATCGGATAGAATGTTTGAATATTAATTTGGTGTTTATTGTATTTAGTACGTACTCATGTGTTATATCGAATTGCTGAAATAATCACCGCGTTACACATATAGCAAAACCTCCCCTATAATGCACTTCTTTTAACACAAACATATATATATATATATATATATATATATATATATATATATATATATATATATATATATATATATATATATATATATATATATATATATATATATATATATATATAATAAGTATATATATACCCCTATACTTTTAAGTTTTAATATTTACACATTTTCCCCAAACTCCCGTATCCCCATTTTTGGGCTATGCCGGTTTCCCGTGTCAGTGCTACATAGGTGTAGATATGTTGAATGACCATCTCAACCAAAAAGATCTGTTGAATAACCATCTCAACCAAAAGCAGCTTAATGTTAGTGAAATGTATCATTAAATATTAATATCTTTAATTCACCCCCTCAAGTACAGAAGAATTACATTTGAAGTCTTGCACTTGAAATATTTGAAATAGGCCGTGGTAGGATTCGGATTCAGGACATTTTATTTGGTCTAACTCTGATACCATGTTGAATGATATTCGTCTCATCAAAAAACTTAAGCTATTAGTAAAGTGTATCATTAAATATTAATATCTCCAAAACTTCATTAGTATAAGATTTTGGAGCATCTACAAAACTTCATTAATATATGATTTTTCCACATAAAAAATATATCTATGGGATATAAAATGAAGGGCAAAGTACATGCACAGACAATAATGTGTGTGTAATAAGTGTTTATTTTGCAGATCAAACGTTGTACCTTTTCCAAGAAGTCCAGTTCCACCGGTAATAAAAATGTTCTTCCCTTGGAAAAAATTAACGATCCCGACACCCTTGCCCCAAGACGACTCTCCTTCTAGCGGCACTTTCAAATCGTCATTAGCTTTGGCGGATACGTTGCCGTTGCCGTTGTTAAGAGATGCCCTTGTGAACTTACTAAAATGTTTTTCAGTTACTAAGGATGAAACCTTGGACTTCTTGCCATGATGATCAGAACACAATAAGTTCTTAGGTTTCCTAATTGCTGGGCACACAAATAAGCTATTCCACACAGACATAGTTCAAGAGAGAGAGAGAGAGAGAGAGAGAGAGAGAGAGAGAGAGAGAGAGAGAGAGAGAGAGAGAGAGAGAGAGAGAGAGAGAGAGAGAGAGGTTTAATTTCTTTGTTTTGGAATTGTATGTGATGCACGTATTATTAGTCTTGATTTATATAGAAAGAAAATGGTACTCACAAATGTATCATACACCTACTATGAAGTTTCATAGTGGGGTGGACATAGATTCCAAATGATCACATAAGAAACAAGTTACTTATAAAATACCCAAATGCTCATTTTTTTTTTTTTTTTTTGGGCAAAACTCATTATTTAAGAGGTAATTTGCTAATTAAACAAATTCATTGTAAGGGGGGTTTTGCTAATATTAATAAAACGCGGAGGCTTTTACCAATTCGATATAACACAGTGGTGCTAAATGCAATATTCAATAATGTGAATTAAAGTATCTACCATATGTAGAAATTTGAATTTTCGGAAAATTAGGTATTAATAAGTATTGTTCAAATGTCGATTCTAAAATTCTTTTAGCTCAGTAAAGTAGAGAATGCCGAAAGTATTTGGCATGTGTTGAAGGTAGTCGAAGAGAATACACTAAGATTGTTGAGCGTCAATGCATGCCACGTGGCCCGGCGATTATTCTCTGATGTTCAAGTCAAAGAATCGTAAGTAGAATACAAGTCGATCGACATCTTCTAAATCCTAAAATAGCACATATATACCACAATATGCAAACGAACTCATATGAGTTGCATTTTTCATTAAATCGGCTAACTAGGCTTGTTGGCCCGAAGCACAACTACACCCCACTCTCTGCAGGTTGTGCGTACATGTCCTTGAGCCCATGATTATTAAAATCATACGATTTACAATTTAATACGTACGATTCGATTCCTTGGATTTACTTTTTGGGCAAATGGCAAATAAGCCCATGACACGTGGACTTAATTAGAAAAGAGACATCCAGTTTTTTTGTCTTGCAAAAAAACTCAATACTTAAGGTTTATTTAAAATCAAGGCAAGAGTATTTTTTCGGACATAATTACCCCTGTATTTAATGTGAAAGCCCTAAGCTCGTTTTTTATGAATTGTCTGCGATTCTTCTCTTTTCTCCCCCGAATTCCTCTCTGTAACTCTGTATCTCGAAGTTGTGCTACATCTAGCGGTTTCGCGTCGGATCTCGCCGGCCATCGTCTCCAGCTTTTACCGCCGATCATATATGCTGAATTATTATTTTCAAGGAAGGTGTGTCAATTTTTTTATCTGCTTGCGAATGTTTTTTTTAAGTTAAAAATGTCAACATCGCTATATGTATAGTTTGAATTATAGTAAATTGAACACCATGATGTATGGGCGTTCAATTACTGTTTACAGAAATGTGTTTTTTTGTTTGTTGTAATTTTTGTTTTCACGCTATATTTTTTTTTGAAGGGTTTATATAATGTTGTTGCAATTGGCAGTATAATTGCACATGTATGTTATTTCGCTGGTTGTTTATGTATTTTGACTGTCATTTAGCAGTATAATTATGTTTTGTTATGTTTTTCTTTTTGAAAGTGTTTATATGATGTTGCTGGCATTGGCAGTATAATTGAATGTATACGCGGAGTTACTTGATGTATTAGTAATGTGACTGTTATTAGCAGTGTAATTATGTTTTATTATGTTTGTTTGCAAGTGTTTATATAATGGTACTGTTATTGGCAGTATAATTGAATGCACACACATATTTACTGGATGTATTAGTAATGTGACTGTTATTAACAGTGTAATTATGTTTTATATGAAATTGCAGGATTACTAGTTCTATTGTGTTGTTGTTGTTGAGATATGGTGGATTTTGTTCGTTCACAATTTGTACAAGAGGGATGAGTTTTTCCAATTTTGTGCATTTTGTTTGTTCAAGATGGAATTCATTAAGTGTTGATAACCTATCATTATTGTACTTTGTCCCTAAGATTGGTGTTTTTTCAAACAACGATGATGAAGATGTAAAAGGGTTTTATTATTGTGGAACAATGGTCGATTCAAATGATTGAAATTGTTGTGAAGCAAGTTCATGCATCTCTTGGTACGTTTACTACTAGTTACAACTCTATGGTAGGTCCGTCAAGTGTGTTTCCTCTTGTTGCATTTGAAGCAGTAGTTAATCCCTCATGCAACACATTACGTGCCATTGCCCGCCAAAAGACTTTGCTTAGCTCACATTGGATAAATATGATAATGGATAAGGGTGAAATTATTGAATATATAGGAAATTAAGCACTCATGGAAGCAGATCAGTCTTATTTATGTTAATAAAAGATAGCTCCCCCATTTACATAGGCAGTAGTTAATTACATATCCGCAAATTAAAACAGCTCCATCATAACTTGTTACTAGTAGCACACAGTTACATTACATTACATAAAAGCACTAAACACTATTCATTCACATAACCGCATATCTGAGTAGTATATACTCTTCCCCACATCTTCTTTTCGATCTTTACGAATCGGAGCGGCCGCTCTGCTGACGTGGCCCCTTGAAGAAAAAGTCATCTTTCTGGCTCTCGAAAATATCATCTACTTCTCTTTCCGGCATTCTGAAAGCCAGCTCATTCGCCTCCCTTCCAAGCTGGTTCATCACGTTCCTCCTCCCGGCAAGCGTGAACTTCTCGTTGTTGTACGCGTTCATTTTGAAGCAGAGCAGCTGCAGGTTCTGGTTGTTCGATGCCACCTCCACGAACGGATGACCCGCCGGCACCACCACCACCGTCCCAACAGTGGGCTTGTGTACCACTAGGGGTGTAAATGAGACGAGCCGGCTCGCGAGCTTTCGGAGCTTGCTCGAAAAAAGCTCGTACTCGAGCTCGAAAAATCGAGCTCGAGCTTGAGCTCACGAGCCCGAGCTTTTTGACGAGTCGAGCTCGAGCTTCATTTCAGTTGTTCGACAGCTCGCGAGCCGGCTCGCGAGCTTTACCTTTTTTCTATATTTTTTTAATACATATTAATAATATATAATAATAGATATTATTAATAATAAATAAAAAAGAATAATATTACTTTTCTAATTTAAAAAAAAATTAATAAGACATATATAGTATCAGACTATTGCTAAGACATTAACATTCGAATAAAAAAATAGATTTACTTTATTAGTTAGTTTTAATCTTGTAATTTGTTATTTGATTAAAGAAAAAAAAATTGAAATTAATTGAAGGAAAATATGGTTATACCGAGCTCGAGCTCGAACTCGGGCTCGTTTGGTATACGAGCTCGAGCTCCTTAGAAACAAAACGAGCTCGAGCTCGAGCTCAAAACTATAGGCTCGTCGAGCTCGAGCCTGGTATAATTGTAGCGAGCTCGAGCTCGAGCTCACAAAATAAGGCGAGCTCGGCTCGTTTACACCCCTATGTACCACACAACTACTGTGAGCAGCATGAGAACATGGCATATACAAACAACTATTTTCAAACAGAGGGTTTATGTATCACACAAAATCACTGTGAGATGCAGTAAAATAGGAGACACGGAGAAACAACTATTTTCAAATAGGGGGCATGTGCGTATAACACAAAGTCACTGTCAGATGTAGTAAAATAGGAGACACATAGAAACAACTATTTTCAAACAGGGGGTTTATGTATCACACAAGATCACTGTCTTAGGTAGTAAAATATGAGACATAGAGAAACAACTATTTTTAAACAGGGAGTTCATGTATCACACAAAATCACTGTCTTATGCAGTAAAATAGACAAACAACTATTATCAAACAGGGGGTTTATGTATAACACAAAAATACTGTCAGATGCAGTAAAATAGGAGACATGCACAGAGAAACAACTATTTTCAAACATGGGGTTTATGTATCACACAAAATCACTGTCTTATGCAGTAAAATAGACAAACAACTATTTTCAAACATGGGGTTTATGTATAACACAAAAATAATGTCAGATACAGCAAAATAGACAAACAGCTATTTTCAAACACGGGTTTATGTATAACACAAAATCAGTGTCTTATGCAGTAAAATAAGGCACATACTAACTGTTTTTCCAAACATGGGGCTTGTGTATAATATCACTGTCTGATGCAGTAAAATAAGGCACATACTAACTGTTATTCCAAACATGGGGCTTGTGTATAACAAAATCACTGTCAGATCCAGGAAAATAAAGCACATACTAACTGTTTTTTCAAACATGGGGCTGGTGTATAAGAAAATCACTGTCAGGTCGAGGAAAATAAGACACATACTAACTGTTTTTTCAAACATGGGGCTTGTGTATAACAAAATCACTGTTAAATTCCAAAAAATAAGGCACATAAATCACCGTTAGATGCATCCGGGCAAAAAATACTGCCAAAGCAGAAAATTGAGCCCTAATAATGAAAAAACATACACAATAGCAAGATTTATGTCATAAAACAAACATTTGTATAGTATACTGTTAGAAAAAACTCACAAGTTCGTACGATTAGGGTTTCGCAGAGTTCGACTGTATTTTTTGCGGATTTCACAGTAACTTCGAACGATGTAGCCGAAATCGCTCAACAATCAACAAGATGAGAGTATATTTTCGAAAATCAGAGTGATTTTTCAACAATTTCTGGTGAACGTACTGATTTGGGTGAAGAAAAACCGGTGAAGAAATTTCTAGCAATTTTCGTATTTTTTAGGTTGCATTCACAGAAACTAAAGGGAGGGGGATCTGTATATTTTTTAGTATTTAAGGGAGGGTATTTTCGGGAAGTGGAAGCAAATGGGCTTTTTTGTAGAACTATTTTTTGTCTGGATTGAAATGCAAATAAGTAGCACTCAATGGGCCTATTTGCCATTCGCCCTTACTTTTTATAAGCGACAAATCGAATCAAATCGATTGCAAGTTTAAACAAACTCCTTAAAACCCTAATACCAACATAAATAGTATATTTATAATAGTCCTCCTAACCCTAAAAGGGTTTGGAATCTGGATTTAGAATTTAAGACATAACCTAACTATATATAATATAACATGTGGTAGGTAGATATATGATTAATTAGTTGAGTTCACAAAGCAACCTATTTGAAAATTTCACTTTTGTTCTAATTGGCTTGTTCAATTATAAGTTAATTAGCACTAAAAGACAAAGTAATCTCTCCTATACAAGTCATATTTTAATCTCTCCAATACAAAATTTTGTACAAACAAATATGTAGTCACCTAATGCAAGTGATGATTTAGAAATATTATTACATCGTACCAAATATTATTACATGCATTAAATGCACCATTCTATATTTCGATCGGCTCCCTTAGAATATAATACATTTTGCAGGCCTTTTTATTTTATTTTAATTCTGCCCCCCACCCATTTTGCAAAATTAAGATCACTTGGGAACATTCTATTTTTTTGTCTTGCAAATATATCTACACATCCAGCACTTATTTGCTACTAAGAAAAACTCTCTCATATATATATATATATATATATATATATATATATATATATATATATATATATATATATATATATATATATTTATGTACCAACATTGTCCACTATCCTTTGAAATCCTAATTTAACTATAAATTCGCGATTTAAACCTCAATTTTGAACGTTGCCGCCCTTTGACCTTTTCTTTTTTGTTGAAAAACTATTTTTTTTCTCCAATACTGATGAGTGAAGATTTACGCTCGAATTACATTTTCTTGAGTTTTTTTAAGATTCTATTGATTATATATGGTGTTTAATGACTTTTAATTTTTATGTTATTTATGTGCAAGTTGGTGAACATGACGTTAATTAAAAGGGATTATTTTAGAGACCCCCTAATTTCCAAATTATATCCAACTAACTACCAAGCGGATACTACCCTATGGCTAACCCCCCTAATTTCGAAAATAATTTGACGGATCCCCCTGGCCATACATGAAGTACCTAAATTGCCCGTAGTAGCCCTTTCCATAACCGCGGACGTTGCCATGTACACGTGATCCCAACGTTTTTAATTCCGTGTGAATGCGGGAAACGTGCGACGTATAAGGGAAACTGATTTTTCTCCGCGATTTTGTGAAATATTCGTTTCGTTTCAAACATTGCGGATTTCGTATTCGGTGTAATTTGTCGATCGCTAGCTGTAGCAGTCATTTTCGAATAAGCCGACGTCATCTCTGTAAGTGTTTTTTAAATCTTAACTCATCAGAACTAATTGTTGATGAATAATTTGTATTATGTTAATTGTATATATTTTTTGTAGATTTTGTGTTTTTTTTTTGTTTTTTGCATGAAACTGTGTTCGTGGAGTGATCATGTGTTGATGTATGATGAGTTTTGTGTGTTTTATTTTGGTAGTTGTATGTAGTAATGTTATCAGATCTCGCGTGTGTAGAGTTTGATGGCAATGTGTTTACATATGTAAGATAATTTTGTAAGATCAGTTATAGTTTAGTGCTAGATTTATATTTTTTTGTTGTCATTTGTGATTGAGGTGGATGAAGGAGTTCATGCAGTGTGTTAGCGTTTATGCTTTTTTGCGATCTGATGTATTTGCTGACAGTTTTACATAGTTAGGTTGACGGTTGTTTTCAATTATTTCAGAGTTCCGTTTCAATATGGCGTCATGTGTGACTCTCGTTCTGAAATTTGATGGTGTTTTTGGGGTGAAAAATTGTACGGGAGATTTTACTTTTGAAGAGTTAATTGGATTTGTGAGCACGAAGTTTAATGGACTGCAGCGTAATAACGTGGCTATGTCCTACAATATACCCGGTGGTTGTGAGGGTGTGTTGGGCGACGACGATGATGTTTTGTTCATGTTGTCTTCCATGAGGGAATTGTCAATGAGTCGGATTGATGTAGTTATAAAACAGAGGTTGGGTGATAGTAGGGGTTTGGTTGGGTTGGCTCCGGTGTTACCTAATACGTATGAACGGGATGTTGATCGAGGTGTTCTCAGTGTTAATCCACGTAGCTTGGTGACAGCAGGTCCCCCGCAGTTGATGACTGCTAGTTGGGCAAATCTTATTATAGATGTGGGGCAAGTGTTTGAAGGTGGTGCGAAGGATTTTAGGAAGGCGTTATGTCTTTATGCTATTGAGATGGGTTTTGAATTCCGGTATGTGAAGAACGAGCGTGTTAGGGTCACTGCAGTTTGTAAGGATAAGGACGTGAAGGACTGTATGTGGAGGATTCTTGCATCGATTGAGCACACAAATGGTTTCTTTTATATTAGAAGATATGTCAAGCATCACACCTGCGGCTCTGGATTTGCTACGTCTAGTAAGAAGAGGTTGACGTCGGATATAATTGCTGAGTTGGTGATGTGCGAAGTCACATCTAAGCCCGGGTGGGTGGCCAACGATGTGGTTGTCCATGCGAAACTTCATTTTGGTATTGATATCAGCTACTATGTCGGTTGGAGAACTATTCAGGCTTCTAGGGAACACATTTTTGGTGATCACACAACATCGTATTCGTATCTGCCATCATATTTTGATGAACTTGTCAGGACCAATCCTGAAAGTGTATACCATCTTGATATCGATCAAGCAACTAATCGGTTTCGGCGATGTTTTTTTGTTGTTGGTGCTTGTCTAATGGGGTTTAAGTCATGCCGGCCAGTGTTGTCCGTTGATGGTACGTTATTGAAGGGGAAACATAGGGAGATTTTGCTTGCTGCTGTTGGTAAGGATGGTCAAAATGGTGAGTCAGTAATGGAATTTTTTCTATATAACTGTATATTACTACGCACTGTTGAGTTTCCTAATTTTTTTTTGTATCTTTTTTTCAGCATTATTCCCGGTGGTTTTTGCTGTTGTCAATGAGGAGACTGATTGCAACTGGGCATACTTTTTTGAACACCTAAAGTCTGCGATTGGGACAGAACGTACGTTGACATTTGTGTCGGACCGTAACAACGGTATATTGAAAGGAGTGAAGAATATATTTCCAGGTTGTTTCCATTCTTTCTGTGTTTATCACATCGAGAAGAATCTTATGAACAAGTTTCGTGGTAGTACGGCCACTTTTCGTAAGGCGGTATCTTTCCAATTCAATGCGTGTGTTTACGCAGCTACCAAAGAAGAATTTGATCAGAATATGGAGAACTTTAGGAAGAACGGTGGACCTAGGGTTGATAACTTTTTATGCAACTTACCTCCTGAAAATTGGGTTCATGCTTATTTTGGTGGGAGGAGATATGGGCAGGTTGCGTCTAGTGGTGTAGAGTCGTGGAATTCAAGCATATCTGATGTTCGTGGATTGCCGATAACAAATATGATTGATGGCATCAGAAGCAAAATGATGGTTGACATGTTCTTTGCTAGTAATGTTGCATTGAAATGGACATCTGTGTTGTGCAAAAAAGTCCAAGATATGATTGACGGGCTTGTTCAAGATGCTAGAGTGATCACTGCTCGTCAAGCATCCGATGACTTATATGAGGTGCTTAGCGATCCGGTTGTTGTGGTCGACATTCGTAGCAGAAGTTGCAGTTGTCGAATGTGGCAGATCAATGGGCTGCCTTGTGTTCACGCGGTTTGTGTATTGTTTAAGTACAAAAAGACTGGTGGGTATGATTATTTAAACGAACATGTTCGTACAGACTGTTATAGAAGAGTGTATTCTCACACCATTGTTCCTTTTGTTACCGATGCGGGTCGGCCTCCTGCTGTTGAAATTGGTGCCCCTGTGTTCAAGCCGCAACGTGGTAGGCCGAAGAACAAAAGAATTCCTTCTGTTGGGGAAAACATCTCAATGAAGATTAAGTGCAGCAGGTGTAATCACATTGGCACACACAATAAGAGAACGTGTATTAGGAGCATGGCTTAGAATTTTAACATTTTTTTCAGTTGATTTTGCTGGATTGGTTTTATTGTTCGTTGATGTTTGAATTTGAACTAATTACAAATGGTTGTTTTGGTTTTGCACTCGTGATGTGTTTTCATATTTGTTGATGGTCTGTCTAACTAGTTCAAGGTGTATTGCTCGTGTACACAAACACCATTACGTCCATAGTTATATGTAGTTACATATAGTTTCATCTAGATATATTGTGCTGAGAAGTATGTAATCAGACTCTACGTCTGAATACATGACTTGGAGCGATTACTTTGGAAATAAGCGTCTAATCTGGCTAAGGTTTGCAGTCTTTTGTTATTTTGTAGTTGTGTATTATTGTCCGAGAGTGCATGTGTTGTACACGTGAACAAGTTTTTCACTGTATTGTTAAATCCTAGTTACATGTAGTTATATTTGTGTTATTGTATTCAATTCTCAGTATATATGGTTGTTTACCAGTGGCAAAGTCTCAAGAGCTAATTGATTGTTTGTGGCAAAATATATGGGACAATGGGATACAACTTTTAAATTTAATAAAAGCATAATACACAAAAGTTTGATTTCTAAAGCAAAATATATTGCAAATAAAAAACATGTGCTTAATCCCAAGAGTCTGCAGACTCCCAATCGTGCTCGCCCGTCTCTTCATCTTCCAGGCAGTAGTCTGAAGATGAATCGTCAGCAGACGGTGGCAGCGGAGATTCAGGTGGAGGTGGCGCGCAAACACACGGCGGCGTTGGTGGGTCGGGGAGGAAGAGGCATAATGAACATATGTTGGTGTTCATTGTTTCGTGGTGAATCAGTGTGTGCTCACCCAGTTTGCACTTTCGGTACTGCTCCTGACCCCCCATCCGGACCGTTAATGAGGTTGTATGCTGCTTCTTCTGGGTATGCGTGTTCGCCATGTTTGAGAAGGAACTCAATTTCCCACCACAGTCTCTCGATTGCTACATCTGGAATCGCAGACATGGTTGTTCTTTTTTTCTTTGTGTATAGGGGGGGGGGGGGGGGGTGGGTGCCTTTATAAAACGAAAGGCAGTGGTACAGGATTGGTTGGGGACTCCGAAGGTTGCCTCCAAAGATCATTTTTTCTGAAATACGGGCGACTGTTGTCATTCAGGCGTCTGGATTTAAAAATCCAAATTTTTTTTGGGGGGGGG